>CAJHZI010000004.1:290000-363527 GCA_905160935.1 Enchytraeus crypticus
CAAGAGGAAATCAGGCGACCTGATAAACCTGAAGACGGCAGGTGATCACCATTAGACGGAGAGAGAATAGTAGAGGCCTAGGGGCGAGGTACTGCTACAAGTAGGCCTATTGGATTATACCCTAGGATACTTCTAAGTCCGGATATATCGTGACGATTGAATTCTTAGGTAAGTATTGATATTGTTAGTATATCCTGATTGCGAGAATGAATAGAACAGAGAAAACTCATAATAATAAGCATTGTAATGTTAAAAATTTACTATACTATGTTATGGATCTTTACTTAGGCACAGCAAAACTACTGAAATTATAAACTGGAAGGCTTTGGAAGACTTATGTGCATTATTATACTTCACATTATTTAATTCAGAGTTTAGTTCTGCAAAAGTGTGGCATGTAGCTCTTTTATTCCTACACCCACTATCATGCAGCACCTTTTCTTAACAACTTTTCATACAGTTGTACATACTAATTACTAATTAATTTACAAACTGTTTTAACTGAACAACCGTGGACAGACTCTTTAATTGGTTTACGGCTTCATCCAAGAATAGAGTGAAGCCGGGCCACTGTATTATTGAAGTATCTAACTATCAGATTACACACGGATGTTAACTAACAGACGTGTACAATCTCTTTAATTGATTTACTGCTTCACCAAAGAATATGAGTGAAACCGTAAATATATATAGACACTTTGATCACAATTGATGTAAATGTATATATGTAAATAAAGCCCTTTAATCATGTTAAAAGGGGGTTGCTTGACAACAGGGGTTATGCCTGTTGTAGGGTATATAAGGACCGTGTGTTCATATATCCATCGGTCGTTGAGATTCGAATAAAGTGCTCTATCGTACGTATCTTGCGTTTTGGATTTACTTGCTGACTTAGGAATTCGTACAACATTACAAACCTATTCAACAGTATAAAGGAATCATCTGCGACGGATCAGTCAGAAATATTGGCATGTTGCTATTGGTCTCCACAGAGGCACCTTTAAATGATTCAAACGACCCCGCTAGCATGAAGCTTTCACCCGTGTATAATATGCGATACGACGCCATTGAACTAATTTAATACATTATTCGATGTTGTTAATCATTTTATTAGCCCAATTCACCTATCGCAAGGTTATAAGCAGATTAATTCCACAAATGCACGTAAAATTAATGAAACTCTGTTCGTCAATGAAACTGTCAGCCTGTTGATCTAACCGGTCATCCGGCCTGGGTTTTCTTCATCAGCGAGCCCGGCTATGGCGACCAGATTCCGATCATCTGTCTCTACAAATCAGACGAGACAACTGATCTCGGTCAGCCACTGCCGGCTTGAATCAGCTTTGACCTCTGAGTTATTACCAAAAAACTTCGACCTACCGAGCCAACTCGACCCAACATGACGTGTTCGACCATCAAGCTGACCGAGCAACAGACCGTCCGATTGACGTACTGACCAGTAATATGAACTCAGTCATATGAACGGTCGATCATTGACCAGTCATTTGAGCTGTCGATCATTGACCAGTCATTTGAACAGTCTATCATTGACCAGTCATTTGAACTGTCTATCATTGGGCAGTCATTTGAACTGTCTATCGTTGACCAGTCATTTGAACTGTCTATCATTGATCAGTCATTTGAACCGTCTATCATTGACCAGTCATTTGAACTGTCTATCATTGACCAGTCATTTGAACTGTCTATCATTGACCAGTCATTTGAACTGTCTATCATTGATCAGTCATTTGAACTGTCTATCATTGACCAGTCATTTGAACAGTCTATCATTGGGCAGTCATTTGAACTGTCTATCATTGACCTGTCATTTGAACTGCTGATTATTGATAAGTTATTTGACCTGCTGATTGACGGGGATGACAAAAAGTTGATCTTCATGTCCATCGACTGTTCAGTCAGCGAATATCTCGACGGTCAGGTCCAGCGGGTCAGACCCGTCCCACTACATCGCTATCCCTGCCTGGCTAGACCAATCAGCTGTCTCGATCAGTTGAGCAATGAATCGATAAGTGAATTAACCGGCGCTAACTGTCTCTTTTTCTTTCCAATTCTAATAGCGTAACGTATTTGCTATTAGGAAAACACGATATGAAGAGAGAGAGAGAGAGAGAGAGAGAGAGAGAGAGAGAGAGATATCACGGGAGAAGTTCACAAGCTCTAATTTCGAGTGTTACTGCGTGTGGAAACATATAATTTGATAAAGAATTAAATCGCATGCTCTCGATAAAATGAGTTTAATGTTAAATTGGTTCAAAGTGAGCATTGGTTTTTTGAAAAATGATGGAATCGGTCAACATGGCTAGGCTCATCGTCATCACATTCTTTTTATAAATCTCAGTTTAACTAGGGTCGGGATTAGAAAATTTTGTTATAATTTCTAGAGTCTAAGCACAAACAACTGAATGACCTTTCTGACATTGGTCTAGATCTTGGTGCTTTTGTGTTAATTACGACACATGCAGTCAACGCTTGATCTGTTCTTTAGCAACTCGGTTACATTGCTGTAGATTCAATGGCTAGAAACGGATCAATATTTTTGGAATATATTTTAAGTATTTTAAATAGGCCTCTTGTCAAGACAATTTAATAAATGATCAACTATGATAGCACACCTACAGAGCACATGTATATAAAAGCTGATAAAAACTGAAGTTAACGTCAGTTTCCTCACTCGAAGGCGATGTCACTGACTGGCAGGCCCAAGATTTATAATGTATGTATATGCCGAATACTCTAGCGCATGTAACATTTTCAAACAGTATATATATTATTGCTTTTCTTAATTTTATTTCAGTTTGTTTTTTGACTCTACCCTTTTCATTGTCTTCAACATTGTAAAGTAAAATTAGAATAATATATATGGAAATTGTTTATCATATTAATTTACAGGTAAATCTTAACCTCTAATTAGTGAATATTAAGATTGGAATTAATCATTGGGGCAGCCTAAGAGTTAGGTTAGGGTCAGAAGCTGTTCAAGGTTAATGAAGCGTAACTTCAGTGCCTGGACAATTCAGCGTCTGATATAATATTATTATTATTGGATTTTAAGAATTTTGGCAATTGATGAACGAAATAATTCTGCCTGTTGTGCATGAGGGGCTTTTCAGAGGGGCCAATTAACCAGTGCATTTTAAAAGAAAAGTCTCGCTGACAGCATAGAGACTCTAATATGAAGAGTAACTTATGTTGCTCAACGTGCAAGGTTTTATTATTTGTAAAAACTGTACTATACATTAGTTTAAACTATTTCATGTTACCATGTAGCACAATAGTTCTACGATATTGGCCGACCTAACATTATGCAGGCTTTTATTACACTCATAGAATACAACACAATGCTATAAAAGCCAAACCGCTGCTAATACTAACCTTTAAATCGCTCCTACTGAGTTGATTGTGGCATATACAGACACAACAATTCTAATTCAGTTTATATATTACAGATAAATAGTGATTTCTTTTATTAGTGCACTGCCTACTGGTAGGTCCATGGTATATAATGCTTCCTCTCTTCTCTCTCTTCCGTTTTTCTCTTCATGTCTACATACCAGTGGCTCTTTAAATCATCTAACATTCTCAGTCTCTTCTACTATTTCCTTCCGTTCTACTTTGTATGACCTCCTTCTAGTAAACTTTTCCCACTTAGAATGTATCCTATTCTTCTCTTTTTAATATTTCTTATTGCATTTAAAAACTGTCAATCTGTACCAGCACTCAGCAAAACTTCTTCATCTGTAACTTTTTGGGTCCAGCTAATCTTTTCCATTAAGTGTGACAGTTCACTATGCCAAAAATCCCAATTTAAATGTGGCAGTTTGTATATCTGGTACTGCAAGCATTCAAGTAACATCTTTCAAAGGCTTAAGAGCAGGTATGTGGCAAAAACACAAACCGATTTCATTGTGAAGTTTAGATTTGATCACACCTGTAAGCGAAGATAAGACATGAGGTACAACCTAAATGCAAGGTATCCTTATATATTTTAATATTCATCAAATACACTGCACTAAACCGGTATTCTGCATGCTTTGTGCAGTAAAATATGTATTTAGTTTGTATTTAAGAGTGATTGACAGATTGTTGCTAAAGTGTGTCGATTTGCTTTTTAAGACATTAACAGAAGTCTTAGCGGAAGAACAGCGACTACATTTGTATGTATATACTATGTACATACATGTATGCACGCGTATATACTTCTATATATATATATATATATATATATATATATATATGTATATATATATATATATATATACTATATATATACATGTGTATATACACTGTATATAGTCTATATATGTATGCTATATGCAGATACTCGACCGCGGATCAGTATGTGCGAGGTTCAAATCCTGGGCTCGCCCGTCATTGACATCGTTTTCGAGTGAGGAAACTGACGCTTCAGAATTAGAAGTTGTGGAAGATTATCCAAATGGGCAAATAAGAAGTGCAAATGTTCTTTCTATCTTGTTTTTGTAAGACGATATACCCGAGGTACATATTTCTACTTACCGTCCGCTTTCACTCTAAGACCACCCCAAACAATATCACGACGGCATCATCAAACTTCTGGTTGTTCATTAAAGTCACACAGGGACCAATTTGATCTCTGAGGTTATTGGGATTGCCTGTTTCAGATTTTGCTTAGTCACCTTTTACAGCAAGCTTAGTAAACGACTATTCTCTTCTGCTGTGATTCAGGCAAAGTTGGATACTGTAAATGCTACACAAAACTTCATTGTACGCTAAATAATTTAAGCTATAACTGATGAACTATTAGGTGCAGTTCTCATGAATGTAAACAATAAAAATATTTCCATGCACTTATTGACAGCATTAGTCTGCACTCAGGCTCTGTAGAACATAATATATACTATTAAATAGTCATACTCTTATAATTAAAACTTTACTACCTTGGCCATTATTAAGATATGTGCAATGTATATGTAAGATCTCTCCCTAGTGTTCTGTCAAGCGTCAGGTCCAAGGTACATATTCCTCTTCACATGCCGTTTTTCACGCTCGGTAAAAAGCACACAATCGATTAAAGAGTTAATTCCTTTACAAATGGCTATGCCCTTGATTTACAAATGGTTATGGCCTTATCCACACATTAAAGTAGCGTATAGCTTGGGAATGATATAGCTTCTGGTGTGGTTTTCCGTTGCCTTCCTCAGTTCTATAACTGATTAACTGCCATTTAATTCTGAACTGAAATTAAATAAGATATAGAAAATGTAATGCTATGCTTATCAAGTAGTACATAGCTTATCCTTACAAATAGCCTGAAAACGAAGTAGGGTATGCACAGAAATCCCAATTCGGTAAGAAATGATAAATCGAGCCGTAATTATGGTTATATGATAATATCCATATCATATTATAGAGAGAGAGAGAGAGAGATGATTTTAAATGCGTATGACTCATACTACTATAATTCTATATTCTTATTCTATATCATATCGCCAATGGCTGGAGCCAGGGGCGATGTCGGTAAGTTACTCGACCGCGCATCTCTATGTGCGGGGTTTAAATCCTGGGCTCGCCCTTCACTGACATCCATCTCGAGTGAGGACACTGACATTAACATTAGCTTATTTTAGCTTTCGCTTTTATTTATTAAGATCATAGATATACGCAAAAATAAAATATTACAAGCAATTGACAGATCGCAGTTGTTTTGTATAAATTAGTAGCCGGAGTTCGTAATGGGGCTTTACATGTAGGTCAATAATTTTTTCAAATCGTATTTTACGTGTAATATGCGGATAAATTAATCTTTCTATTTATACCTTAAATACTTATATTGTAGTCATACTCACCTCATTTCTTTAAACGACTTTCCTTTCATTTAAAAACACACTTAAAGGCAGTATGCCTAGGCAGTTGGCAGTATGCTCATAGTATGCTTTCATGGTTAAATTTTGCTTCTAATTTATGATCTGTTCAACTAAATTTATACATGTATGGTGTATTGTGTCCGGCCACTGAGGCATAGAGCAGCCGCAAACTCATCATTTCGTAAGATATGACAAAGCCGGAAGCATGGAATTATAAAATTTTATATTCAATTGAATTTTATGTTAAATTATGTATTGCATTTGCACCCGTCTCTACATAAAAGTTATTAATTAACACCTACAACGATGTAAGACAACTACCAATATATTAAAGAAAGTTAAAATCATTTTAA
The DNA here is from genome assembly GCA_905160935.1 of Enchytraeus crypticus. Taxonomy (NCBI): domain Eukaryota; kingdom Metazoa; phylum Annelida; class Clitellata; order Enchytraeida; family Enchytraeidae; genus Enchytraeus; species Enchytraeus crypticus. The sequence continues at coordinate 296,218 of CAJHZI010000004.1, forward strand.
CAATTTTACTGAAACGTAGAAGTGGATTTGTCGCCGTCATCAATATCTTTATTTCATATATGAACTAATTCGTGACTTTACCAGTGTCATGGTGTTGAACTTATTCATGACTGAACTTTGACCTTACATAAAAAGGGACCACACAAGAATCAGCATAGTTTCGTCATTGCATACTTGGTAGTCCACTGTCCATTGAGATAACTTTCAACACCTGCTATTTTAATTCTCTGTCAGTAAAAATCACTTATAAGGGGTTTAAACTAAAAGAAACCGAGAAGATATTAGTGTGCAATAAATTAGTTTACCCTCTTCTTTATTTACCTTTACCTTATGTTAAAATAATGGGATTGCTTCATTTAACTTCAACATATTGAACTAAATGTGTTTACTAAATTGAACTTTACTGAACTTTATGCCATGGACCTGCTAATAGGAAGTGCACAAGGAATAGAGAGAGAGAGAGAGAGAGAGAGAGAGAGCGCGAAAGCTAATGATAAATTGTGCTCATTAAAAATATGTGGGACAATGGAAATATGTGAGACACTTACCCCTCTGTCGCGTTAAATTGTCATCGCGGCAGTTATTAAATGCGAGAGGTAGTAGATTTGACAGATGGGGTCAATGTTTAGCGTTAGTTCAATCATCAAATCTATTCGGAGTTTTGATGACCAATTTATCACCGATGTTTGAGAGTAAATAAGAATTTGATTAGATCTAAATATTCATCTTTTAAGCAAATTCTGGCTTATAAATGGAAGCATTACCAGCTGCGCTTCACTTTTTTCTTATAACTTCACTTGTGAATGTCTAGGGCAGTTGGTAATAACACTAGTATGACCGTTTTACTAGTTCATTTATGTCCAGAGCTACATCAGTAGTAGTAATATATTTTTAGTATTTATCAATTTTTAATTTTTATATTTCCTACTTAAACAGAAACCCACTGGCATAGTGTATATACAGTATATGTATGTTTTTGAAATTAATGTAGAGGCTTTTGAAGTGACGAAATGCAATGTTTTTCTGTGAATTGTTCTACAATAGCGTCGAATAAAAAGTGAAATAGTCTTAGGAAAAGTAGCTACGAATAAATCAAAGACGTTAGAGAGATAAGCTCATACAACCTGTTAAATATCCATGATGTGTCCATTCGTAACCTTCACAATGGTTATATAGCATACTCTAAGTTCAAATTCCTGCCACGAAATGTATCTGCGCGGTCCAACAGGTTTGCGTTGTAAAATGGAGCAAAACGTGTACAGATAAATTACTGTGATTTTACGATTTTCCATCGTCGAGATGTAATGAACATTATCCGTGAACTTTTATCTGAGAATATAATTTGTTATTATTCAGTAGCTATTAATCCATTTGGGTTTAGTTGAGATATTCTTCTCAGTAGATATATTCTTATCGTTTGAGATGGTCTTCAAGTAAACTGAGGAATAGTCTATAAACCAACCGTAAATTCTTCGTGTTAATAGATGCGATTAACTAAGGAAGAACTTATGATGGCAAAAAGGTAGACAGCATGAGATGCTAAAATTTCTCTAATGGCTTACTATGTTGTAGATAAAAGGCATGGTCTTTGGTGAATGGAATGACTTCTTGATCGATGGATTACTCCACATGAGGCGTGAAAGTAGAATTCGAGTAAGAATGTGCACCTTAGAATATGAGTAGGATATGTGTCATAGAGATCTTCTGTTTAGCAGAATATTAGAGAGTCAGAAACAGACAGACAAAGAGAGAGAGAGAAAGGGAGAGAGTGGAAAGAGATTGTCACTTTGTTGTAGAACAAAGGCCGAACTCTATTTATTGTTTCAGGTCTATCACATCGTAGACTAATGAGTCATGACGTCATCGGGATATCCTAGGTGTCTCTCTATTTATCTAATCATCTGGACTGGATGCTGCATTCAGCTGAGTCACCAACGTTAGTAAACTCCTCGTGTCAACCTGACCGTATACGTTCAACGAATTTCTGTAAAATAAATCTATAAGCATTACTTTATTAGTCGCGATATATCATTAAAGTTGGCAATTTTAAAGCGATAATAATATATTCAGCTATAATGTGCCATTAACTCATATATATTTTCTGTTTAGAATGATTTTAATTCTTTGCAATTGCATTGGTTTGTTTCGTAGCCAAATGTTTACAGTAATTGCAAATTAAGTAACAATAAAATAAGTGATATACAGGTGTAAACAATCTACCTTCTCATACTGAAAAAGGCCCAGTCCGTATAGTCAAGAATTTAACAATCCACTAAACTTCAAAATTCATTGATTATGAAAAAACATAGAAGTAGATGAATATGCACTATTTAAGTATGTTCTCGAGCGTAAATGCAGATATGCATGTATCGATTAGTGATTGATTGGATTTAGTCTTCATAAATGGTATAGATAACGGTGTGATAGGAGATAGCATAACATACGAGGTATAGCTAACGTCATGAAGTTTTAAATGACAGATCCTGAGGTGAATTGAATTCTCGTGGGTTCAATTCCCGGCCGCGCCGATCTCAGAGTAAAATTCGGATATTCACTGGACTGGTTACACGAAAAATGGACAAAATTGCCTAACGGTTTTATCACGTAATATTAAAATTGATAGATATAAACGTAGTTGATCATTTCACTATGTGTCTTATTATTATAGTTCTTTCTGGGTTCAAATATATGTTGTGATGTATTTAAATATTCCCTGTGCTAGAAGACTATAATGCATGATTTTAGAATGCACATTCGGTTGGCAGACGACTCCAGGTCAACACGCTTTGGGTTTTGTTGAGTCTGGTGCGACAGGCAGTATAACTGTGGACCAGTGCAAAGAAGCGTGTCAACAGCAACCTGATTGTAAAGCCATGGACTACAACATTGAAAACAAAGCTTGCTTCCTTGGAAATGTATCAAATGCTCAAACGGGTCCAATTACCGGAATAGATCATTACGAATTGACTCGGAATTGCAGTATGTTACTATCACATTCTTTATTGTTATTGCGAAAATGGCTAAATACATTGATAAGAGAAAGATCCGAGTTACGTGTGCGATAGAATTAAGAAGATAATTTAAGTTATAAAGCTAATGTTAACGTCAGTTTCCTTATTCGAAAGCAATGTCAGTGACGGGCGAGCCAAAGATTTAAACCCCGCACATACTGATCTGCGGACAAATATCTTACCAACATCGCCACTTGCTTCAGCCAATAGGTAGTAATCCATTAAGCGCAGTATTAGTGGCGCATTGAGTGAATATAAGGAGAGGCTATGAGTATAGCGTTGAAGGAGAGAAATTCACGATCAAGACAGATAGACTATTAGTTTTTTGAACAACTTTCAGTTTAAAATATAACGGTATAAACGGTTTGTCTTAAGCTAATTCACAGTCAGATTAAATTTTATTTTATGATTTTAAATGCAGATATAAAAATCTAAAATTTGTTTCATGTGATATTCAAAGTTTGTGTCTACGACTTTTACGTTGAAAGAAGAGTAGAGAGGTACATAGAATTTAGAAAGTGCATATTCATGGGTAGAGGGTTTTATTTAATTTAATTAGGCCGCAATGAGTTGTTTTAGAATTAGTAGATGTAAATTTATATTGGATCATGTTTACTGTTCTTTTATATTATCGGGTCGGCTGGAGCCAGTGGCGAAGTCGGTAAGATACTCGACCGCGGATCAGTTGATGCGGGTTCAAATCTTGGGCTCGCCTTTCACTGACATCGCTTTCGAGTGAGGAAACTGACGTTCACCTTAGCTTTACCAGCTTTTGCTTTTAAGTCAGAAAATATCTTGGAAATGTCGTTAACATCAAAACAGCACTGCTAAGTTGTAGGCGCTTGTACTAGATCTGCCAGATAGCTGTTTGCATGTGTGCCTTTCATTCAATGCATATTACTGTATTTAAATACTATTGAATGAATACAACAAGATTTTCAACATACCTTGTTTGGGCTCGTGATGGATCCATAGACAGTGCAAGCTAGTCTGTCTAAGCAGCATTGTAGAGGACTATTATAACGTCAATATTTATTAGTTCTTATATCATAGTGTAGAATTCTTCAACCATGCATGTAGATTACTGAATGATAAAACACTTTTAAACACTTTTATTTTCATGAGGTTTATTCTGTTGTGAAGTTTACAAGGTAAATCTCTTTATGTCACGAAAAGATAGACCCATCTATTAAACAGAATTAGGTAACTGGTTTGGTGTACCCAATGATAACATTAGACGGGTTGATGTAATGGACCTATTAACTGAATAGACAGGCCTAGTTATGTTTAGTAGGTAGCTTATTTCAAAGTTCAGAAGTTCCAATAATGCCGTAATATTTTTTAATTTGGATGAGCTCAGCCGGTGGCTTGTCGACTTGTTGTTCGACAGCGGTTTGTATGTGCAGGGTTCAAATCCAAAGCCTCTCCATCACTGTCCTGCTCTCGAGCAGGAAATTGACTTTAAACTTGTCTCCAGACTAATTTTTTGACTTTAATTATGCCGTTTTTAGAAGAAATAAACTATCAAATTCAGCAAATATTGATGAAATCATTCTTCATTACAGACATAATATGATGAATGTTTTAATTTCTGAATAATTTTACATTAAAATATACCTCAGGTTCCAGTAATCAGACCACTGGGGCTTCTACAGGTATGTATGGGCCAATTGTTATAATTGGCATTCAGATGTGCTTGCAGATTTTGATTGGAAAAACAATTCTAAACGCTTATATTTTCATGTGGTTTATTCCGATGTGAAGTTTAGAAGGTAAATCATTATATGTCACGAAACAATATCTATTGAACAGAATAAGTAACCTGTTTGGTGTACTCAATGATAACATTAGACGGGTTGTTGTAATGGAACGTTTCAACTAAATGGACAGGCAAAGTTATGTTTAGTATGTAGCTTATAACAAACTTCAGTAGTTCCAATGATTCTATAATATTTATTAATTTAGTTGAGCTGAACCGGTGGCTTGTCGACATGTTGTTCTACAGCGGTTTGTATGAGCAGGGTTCAAATCCAAAGCCACTTTATCACTGTCCTGCTCTCGAGCAGGAAATTGACTTTACATTTGTCTCCAGACTTAGCTTTTGACTTATTATGTCTTATTATATTATTATTGCGTCTTATTATTATTGACTTATTTTAATTATGCCGTTGTTAAAAGAAATAAACTATCAGTTTCAGCAAAAATTGCTGAAGTCATATTTCATTACAGACATAATATGATGAGTGTTTTAATTTCTGCATAATTTTACTTTACTGTATACTTTAGGTTCCAGTAATCAGACCACTTCGGTTTCAACAGGTATGTATGGGCCAATTGTTATAATTAGCATTCAGATTTTCAAAACTCCAAAGCTGGAACACAAATCGATGCAATTTTGCTTTTATAAGAACAATCTCATCAACCGATAATTCATATTCATTTTTATTCAACGTTGGGACTACTTACATTACTTCATTTATTTTCAAAAAAATTCGACTTTAACGTAATCTATATGCTTAATTTCTCCCTTTTTTGTAAGAAACGGATTTAAGCGTGTAACTTCTTGGTTCTATATTATATATAAGTAGGTTTAGACCGTATTGTTAAGTTTAACATTCTAAATATTAGCTGTTATTTGTTCAGCAAACCATTATTTCTTGACTGAACTCATTCATTAAGACAGAGATGATTTTGAAGTTATTGTGACTTTGTGTCATACATACTTAAAATAAAAACAATTCTTTAATCCTCAAGAAATTCTTTCGAAATATAGTGCCTACATGTATATTGAATATTTATAAATATAAATTAAAGCTAAAGCTAAGGTTAACGTCAGTTTCCTCACTCGAAAGCGATGTCAGTGACGGGCGAGCCCTGGATTTGAACCCCGCACATACTGATCCGCGGTCGAGTGTCTTACCGACTTCACCACTGGCTCCAGCCAAGTGTTAATTTATAATAAAGTGTTAAGTGTTAATTAATTACTCATTTATTGATATGTCTTAATCGCATTCTCTGATAGCCGATACCTGAATAATATTTAATCAAGTAAAAAATGGCCTATAGAAAGTTTTCCGAAAACAATATATTTTCATTGTTTAAGGAAATATCACGACAATCTCCCATGGAGCATCAGAAGAAACTACTGCGTCCGTTGGTGGCACTGAAAATGAAGGCTTCAATCAAACCACCACACCTGTCTTAAGCGAATTTTCGTCAGCTGTTGTCTCTAATTCAGGATCAGGTAAAAAATATGATTATCAATCATTCCAAGGCAGTCATGTTGTTATGTTTCAAGAGCAAACACAAAAGTTTCCTCTTCGTTGATGTTACTGTCTTGATTCATGATCAGTGGTCAGTGATCAGAAGAAGATTAATTTACAATGAGGCTCTTTAAAGTTGAAGGGTATAGGCATAGGGTGTGTTGACTCTATTCCTCTTCTTGCGATCAGTTTATTCTAAGGTTAAAACATTTTCGTAAAGTTTGCTTTAATTGAGAAGAGTCTATCTCGAATCATTTTATCCAACTCACTCTTCAGTCTAAATTTTTTCTAATAACCAGGATATTTTCAAATTTGTAAATACAGTCCAGAATAAATGTAGTAGAATAAAAATTAGATCCGTTACACATTTAGTAATTCATTTTATTTAGAGTGCACATTCAGCTGGCAGACAACAACAGGCCAACACGCTTTGGGTTTTGTTGAGACTGGCGCGACAGGCAGTATAACTGTGGACCAGTGCAAGGAAGCGTGTCAACAGCAGCCTGATTGTAAAGCCATGGATTACAATAATGAAAATAAAGCTTGCTTCCTTGGAAATGTATCCAATGCTCAGACTGGTCCAATTAACGGAATAGATCATTACGAACTGACGCGAGACTGTAGTAATAGTAAGTATATTCTTTGCGTAGCTGTACACTTAGGAATATGCCATAGAATTTGCGTTATTTATACAAATTTATTTATTACTAAGCCTTAGCCGTTTACAAAAGCTGCAGTTTGAAGATACTATTAAATTTATTTTGCCTGGTGCCTTTAATTATTTAATTTTTTTCATTATTATGACCCTGTTTGCTTTGGGTCATGGACGTGCATTATTTTGATCTCACTTTCTCTTGTGGTCTTTGAACACGTATACTCAGTCGTCGTCGTGTTGTGCTTTGGCGACTGCGTGTGCAGAGTCTGCAAGAGACGTTCCGGACATTGCCCTATGGCGAGGAACCGGACGTTAAATTCTTATTGATTGATTGATTATTTAATTAATTACATGTATTAAAATGGTGCAGCTGCGTGATAATAATTTTGTAATACTACAAAAAATATTATTTTAATTGTAAATCTGATAATTACTGTCAAATAAGAGCCTAAACTTGAAATGGTTTTCGGTCGAAATGTGCCTCCGAAATTTAAATGAACGGTAGAATATTTAATTATGCATTTTTTCACTGAATATTTGCTAGTCAGGTAATAACATGTAAGTGTCAATTTTTGGTTCCACTAATCAAGCTTCCGGACTGACTTCAGTGATTGAAACAACGAAAGCGGAGTCTTCTGTTACTGCAGTAGAAGGTTAATTTCAATTTTTGCTTAATTCTTTTTTAGTTTACGAAACTTAAGATTAGTTCTGTTGTGATTTTGAGTATCCATTGAAGCGTGAGCGCCATAAGCACTCATATTCCATGTTCTCTTATAATTTGATGAATTGATTGATTTGAAGTAGGCCTATACTGTAATGCATAACTCTGAGATTTGGTTACTTCACAAATTATTATTTCAAACATCTAAAATTGATACAAGCAAGACAGAAATATATTTTTGTACTTAAGTCTATCCAGATTTTGCATTAATTTTGATTTACTAGTTAAATACTTTGAATAAAATCTTTTGATTACAAATTCATTGTTTGAAAATTATTTATTGCTTGATAAGCATTTTATATTTGTCATTTAATTACGAATTTATCTCCGTCAAATTTGGATTTATGAGAATTGGAGTTATTTTCAATTTTTATATACTTGTCTATAGATTAATATACATATATATTTGTATTGCGATAATACAGTAACAGGAAATTCGTCTATGATTCCAGTAACTACATCAGAGTCTGCTGGCGGCACTGAGGGAGAAGGTAATTTACTATAAAGTTTGATGCAAGTGTTTTGTCTCAAGAACTTGAGAATGGCTAATTGTTATAAGAAGCTACTACACGCTTGTTGTGGTTTTTGGGAATTGGTTTTTGCACAAATTACAATTTTGTAGACTATGCTTACTCTCCAAGATATAATAGGCTGCTTTGACGTTGCTGTCAATATATAAGACCCACAAATACAATTATCATTGAATTGATATAGAAATTAAATCAATTATAAAAGCCTACTACAAATCCTATGATTAATGTACGATAAGTAGGTCTATCATAAAGATAGACCTACTTCTTTCTTTCAGATTCCTCAGATTAGGCAAACACATCCATCCCTTACTAGACATTCAGCCACTATCCTTGCAAATTCTATAGTTCATTCAAAGCTTGACTTCTGCTCATTATTACATAGGTTGCCTTCTTCTTCTCTCAGTCGTTTGCAGCACGTCTACAATTCTCTTGCACATGTTGTTTGGAAGTCCTCTCGACTTCAATCTCGCTCTACTTCTTTACATCGCAGTCTTCATTAACTCCCAACGCATAAAATTAACGCATAAAATATAAAATAACTCTGTTAACTTGCAAAACTGTGCGATTTGTCTGAAATTCGTCTTCCCTATAGTCCCTCACGTGCATTTCTTTCCGCTGATGCCAATTTTCTCTCTGTTCCAAATATTCTCACATCATTCATCATTTTCTTAAGCAGCACCCACAATCTGGAACTCTTTACATACTAATCTTTACTTCTTGTTTTTCCCTCCCAACTTTCTCTAACAAGCTTAAGACTTTGCCTTTTCCCACCGTAGACATAATCGATCTACCATGACCATTTCTGATCACCGGACCGGCTTTTGTTTAGGACCATACTTCTCTTAAACACATTTCTTTTGCAGATTGGTCTGGGTGAATTGATCTGTAGTAGTTATGTGTGCTGTGGGGACGTCCCTGACATTTTCCTTGGATGAGGAAATGAACGTTAAACCTTTATTATTGTTATTATTATTAGGCTACTATTATTGGTTATGTGAATATAGAATTATTTATTTTTTGAGATACACGCTAAATCTTTAACCGTCCTACACATTAAATGCATTTCATGGTAGGTTATAAATGAGTCGACAATGGTTGCTACAAAACGGATGAAAATCCCATCAGATCTACAAGTACTATGAGTAGGCTATAGTAATTTTGAGCACATGAAGGTAATACATGTTGTGTTTTTATTACAATAAAAATGGAATGTTTCATAAGAATTTTAAACAATAGGCCTATTGTATTTAATACCCAGTGCAAGAAATCGCTAGACCAACTGAGATAATCGTTTTAATAGTTCAAGCTGCATATATTGACTACATTTCCATGATACTGGGTAATCTATTTTCAAAATTGCTAAACTTATTTGATAATGATTTTAGAATGCACATTCAGCTGGCATACAACAGCAGGTCGACACGCTTTGGGTTTTGTTGAGACTGGTGCGACAGGCAGTATAACTGTGGACCAGTGCAAGGAAGCGTGTCAACTGCAGCCTGATTGTAAAGCCATGGACTACAACATTGAAAACAAAGCTTGCTTCCTTGGAAATATGTCCAATGCTCAGACGGGTCCAATCAACGGAATAGATCATTTCGAACTGACTCGAGACTGCAGTGTGTATATCTTCAATTTATATGAATATTTCTTAAAATTTTTTCCAATTTACGCTGAAATTTTGCGTTTGCATTTGTATGTTTATCACTATGTAGGCCTAAATATTCCTGTAAGAGGTATCTGTAACTAACCTTTAGCCTCTGAGCTAAAAATTTGCTAACCCAATGCACTGAATTCTCTGCTTCTGAATAGCTTAAGAATATCATTTTAGAAGTTTTTGAATTTTTATATTTTAATTAATTAACTAAATTTATTATATATCTTGTGTACATTTCAGACAATTCTTCATCAGGAAAGTCATCAGAGATTCAAACAACGACACCAGCCTCTACGGGTACTGCGGTAGAAGGTAAACTTTTAGTTCAGACCTAACAATGCGCATTTTTAAATTTATAATTTGTTGAGTTTGGAATTACTGAAAATTATATAATTATTTGTTGGTTTTCGAAATTCAGTTTCGATATCAATTAAAAATGTGCTTTACTTTTTAAAAATAATCTTTTTCATAAAAATATCGAAAATATTGTGCTAATGAACTAATGAGCATTCACATTAATTTTGAAGATTATATTCCCATAAATGAAATGAAAATTTAATTTGTTTTATTTTTACTATCAATAACGAAGTATCAGGACAGTCCTCAGTGATGCAAACAACTGGAATAGAGTCTACAGGCAGCTCTGCAACAGGTAATTCATATATCTTGACCTAATATTTAGTGCATTTGACCCAATTCTTTGACATCTTTAACCTTGGTCCCGTTAACTTGACACAACACTATATTTATTGAATGCCAACGCTACGATTCGTAGAGGTATTATTCCTATCCGAAGCGAATAGGCTACAGTAACCTGATCATCTTTTTAAATCCGCCATTAGAAGCAGTAGGAGTTTGCTTTTTAAGACGCAATTAATTTGTTCTTCTGTGATCATGTTTTAAATTTTGACCGCAAATATCAAATTCCAGAATGCAAATATGCAGTTATGTGACACACATATGAGACTTTTTATGTCTTTTTATGAGTTGCTTTGGCTTCTTTTTGTGTAGTGTCTGCAAGAGACGTCCCTGACATTGCTTTATGGAGATTAACCGGACCTTAAATTCTTATTGATTGAAGGTTTTTTTAAGCCAACGGTTTCTGAAGCCTTCCTCAAATAAAACAGTCTTACAACTAGTAATCAATAGTGTCCATAACCATGATTTTACTTTTATACAAAAAGATACTAATCGATAATGGTCTTGCAATTTTAAAATTTAAAGTAGGCGTATCTGTGAGGACGTTTCAGGCATAAGTTTTTGATTCTGTTGAAAGTAATTCCGCCCTGACGTTGAAATAAAAACGTGAAGTTCGTTTACATGTTGAACGCGTTTCTGCGCTTTGATTGGTGTAAATTAGACAGTATAATTTCAAAATACTACACGAACATTGAATGTGAGAGAGAAATATGATCATTTATTCTTAACCAAATCAAAATATACACAGAGCGCATACAAAGAGACAGAACACAAATAAAACCGCCGGCAGAAAGAGCACAATTGAGCTCTATCTAGCTGACTACCGTAAACATGGAATCATAGTAACATGGCAACACACTGTCGTAGAAATGTAATGAATGTGTGTTTAGAGTGCACATTCAGCTGGCAGACAACAACGGGTCGACACGCTTTGGGTTTTGTTGAGACTGGTGCGACAGGCAGTATAACTGTGGATCAGTGCAAGGAAGCGTGTCAACAGCAGCCTGATTGTAAAGCCATGGATTACAACATTGAAAACAAAGCTTGCTTCCTTGGAAATATATCAAAAGCTCCGACCGGTCCAATTACTGGAATAGATCATTACGAGCTCACGCGAAATTGCGGTAAGCATTCTTTGGTTTTAATATACGATGACTAGTGGATGATAAGGTAGAACGCATGTCAGATATGTAAGAGGCATTTGGATATAAGTTCAGCTAAATTTTCAACAGTTACAGTTGGAACTGACAATAACTTAGCGCAATATTTTCGTCTTATTCTACTTTTGGTTATATTGTTTCAATACGTATTTGACAGGCAGTAAATCAGTGGACAAGATTTGATGATTAGAATATTCTCAACCGGATATGCTAACGCTATGGCAATTTAATCGTCATCATAATATTCCCTTGAATCCCAGTTTAACTAGGGTCGGAATAAGAATAGACTGTCTCAAATCCTCTCTGTCCTACGTCATGTCATCCATCAGTCAATCCCCTATTTGAGACTTTTCCACTCGTTTAAATTTTTGTAGCAAAAATAAATTTAAATTTTTATAGCTATAGCAATATAATACTAACGATGAAATAATTCTATTGTATATCGGCTGCTTTTTCTCTATAGCGTCTACAGCTCAATCATCTCAGCCGCAGAACGGCTCAACGGCTGTACCGGGCTCTGAGACAACTGGCATGGCCGGAACCTCCGTCACCAATCAGAGCGTCACAACGTCTGGCGCGGGGTCTACAGGCACGGGAACAAAGGCCGAGTCCACGGAAGCTGTGACTGGAACGACTGCTGAGACCACAAGATCCAACAGTTTGTTGTTTAATTCCATTCAGTAATTGCATTTTTAGATTATATGATGCTATTTATACAGTTGCAGATTAATTTATTAAAACACATCACACTAATTTCACCTTTCCTAAGATGCTGTCACTCGTTCTGAAAGAAGTAGAACTATTATTTTTTAAATTCACTTGTTGGATTGTATTAGAACTTCGGTTAATATATTAGTGGATAATTAGTATACATAACTAATTATCCACAATTATATGCAATTATATAAAAGGCTATAGAAGTACGCTTTTTATTTATCTCGCGAAGGGGCAACTATGCGTGTAGAATTACTGCAATTTGTAAACCACTCAACAAATTAAAATAGCGTCCGATGCTTCATCGGTTTTGCTAAGGATACTGAATTGGTATACCATGATTAGTTTATATTGTGCGAACTTTTAATGCGTACTGTGCGGGAGCAAAGCAGCACATGACCTGTGGAATATTTGTATAAAGTAGAATGTTTTGCGATGAGTACGCGATAAATTGACTGAATATTTATTGATAATTGAGTTGTAAAATATTATAATCTCATCTATTAAGCAAAGATTTAATTTAAGTCATTAAGATGTTTATTATTATATCTAAATATCTCATAATTATATTATTATTATTTTAAAATATATATTTATATTAATTGTTTAGTAATTGTTTATTGTTAATATACTATTTATGCTTTATACTTCTTGAACCACCATGGTTCGCTATTGGTCTTGATTGTGCACAGAGTTATCTAACCATTAATGTTTTTTTTTCAAATAAATTCAATTGAAAAAGTCACTGTATAACAATTAAACTATAGTCGAATGGCAGCTATATGTAACTTTATTTGGTGAACTTGTTTCGTACAATAAGATTACCACGTAGGTTCAATTATATTAAAACCATATATTTCTTGTATATTTAATTAATCTAGAGGTTAAATTCTATTTTACATTCATTTGTTATTAAATTTTGTAAAGTGCAATTTTCGCTCATGCGCTTATATGAATTATTTAGCTGATATTAATTTAATATTTATATAATGCCCAAAGCTACCTTGTTTAGAATAAAATTAATATCTCTTTAACAGATGCAACTGAATCAAACTGCACTTCTAATTGGGCTTTAACTTCGAAGAAGCATTCGCTTGGTGTTCCTGAACACGGCAACGACGGAGATTATTCCCAACAGGAATGTTTGCACGAATGCGAGATCATGCCGGGTTGTAAGGCTGTTGACTACAACAACCTAGACAAGGGTTGTTATCTGAGTATGGATCCAGTCTCCCCTGAGGATCTCAGAGATAACGAGTACATAGATCATTATGATCTATCTGTTGTCTGCGCCAGTAAGTTTGCAGTTTCTAAACTGAATGTCTCAATAGCGTCGGTGAATAACGTCATGAAGTTTTAACTGACAGATCCTAAGCTGAATTGAACTCTCGTGGGTTCAAATCCCAGCCACGCTAATCTGAGAGTAAAATCTCGGACATTCACTGGACCGTTATACGGAATAGGGACTAAATTACCTAACGGTTTAAACATATGGTATTGAAGTGACAGATGTCAACATAGTTGATCATGTCACTATAATGCGTGTTTACTTTACTTTACTGATGGTGATGATGATGTAGTGATGTTTGTGACGGTGGTGATGACAGTGGCGATGCTTATGATGATGATGATGATGATGACGACGACGATACGGCTTTTAAAATGAGTTTTTCAATATCTCCCTTCCTCTGGCAATCTTAGTGTTATCTTACGGTAAGCTCATTGAAAGTTTCGTATACTATGCAGTGGTTAGAAAATATATAGGCTATACATTTTATATACAATATGCCATTGCTGTGTATTTTGCTGTGTTCAAAAGTCTATGTATTTTTAACCACTGAATAGTACATGATGATGAAACCTTCAATGGGTTTACTGTAAGACGCCACTGAGAGGATCAGAGGAAGGTAGAAACTGAAAAACTCATATTTTCAAAGCACGAAATTATGTCGCAGTCGTTAATGAAATGTAAAGTTTTATTATGCTGATTTTTTATATATTATATAATAGGTCAGCGAAATAACCTCAAACATTGACATAAATGTATACCTCAGCGCAACAAATATTTTATTTGGACTATGTTTGTGCTTATTCTTAATCAATACGTATTGATAGCTTTATGCTGTACATGTAAACTAAACTGCAGATGAATCCAGTGTCTCTACTACGTCATCTGCTTCCAATGGATCAACAGTGGTCAACACTGAGGTGACGACAGGCATTGCTAACAACGGCTCTTCGGCTTCCACTGAGTCGTCAGCTTCTGCGAACACCTCAGAGTCCAGCATTGTATCCACCGGTATCTCTGGTACGTGCTAATACTGTATTGATTTATTTATTTTTATTTAAATGATTCAATCATTACACTTGATAGAGCACGAAGAGTCTCACAAAATACAGCAATTCACATGAAATGAAAAGGACACAAAGGTCCGAAGACTCTAACATGTGTATGTCGAAGCTAGACACATTGCAGTGGATTTTTATATATCCTCATCTCTGAAATAATTTTCTGGATTTTGGTTCTTGCATCGTGCTCTGAACATTTTGTTGCTAGCTCATTAGCTGGATTTAGCTCAGTAGTGCTCGATGTTGTCATTGACGACAGTAGTAGTGAAATTGATGCCGTTGATATTCTAAAACACCAACCGCAAATAATAAATATCTATTATTTGTTGTTTCGTGGGCCTATCTTGGAATTTATTATGCATGATCTGTTCAGTTACAGTTAATTTATTATACAATTTATTAATTTTTTATCGATAACTAGTACTAGATAACAAATTAAAGATTAAATAAAATAAAAATTAGTCAATTAATAGAATTTTAATCATCATCATCGTCATCTTCACTTAAAACCTAATTTAACTAGGGTCGGGATACGAATAGACCTTCTTCACTCCTCTCTGTTTCATACCATATCACCAGTCAATCCCCTGTAATCTCTTCTATTTGTTTTATAAAAATTTTGTAGCAATTTTAATTAAAATAAATGAGAATAATGATAGAATAATAACCGTTGGATGATTTTAGCTGCTGTTTCAGAAACATATCTTTTTAATATCTGTGCCCCATCTCCATTTTTGATATTGAAAAAATACTACATGATCAACATATTGTTTCCTTAAATCATCAGCCTCGCTAGAATCGGGATAAATAAGTAAATATATAAGCATCATCATCATCTTTCCTTGAATCCCAGTTTAACTAGGGTCGGGATACGAAAAGACTGCCTCAAATCCTCTCTTTCCTACATCATATCATCAGTCAATCTTCTATTTGAGACCTTTCCATTCGTTTACATTTTTGTAGCAATTTCTGGAGCCTAGGCGCTCACCAACCCAATGCCCTTTCTGACGTTGGTGTGGATCTTAGTGCTTTAGTCGCCTTCTACGACACGTGAAGTAACCGGTTGTTCAATTCTGTAAACAACCCGGACACAAAACGGGAAAAATAAGTTAATATTTAATAAATTCAATTGATAATACAAATGGTATAGTAAGTTTGCGTTGTTATAATGCTCCGCTAGAATCCACGGAATCCTGCCAGTCAAACTGGACACAGATTCCAGCAAAGCACATGAGAGGTTTGCCCGAACACGGCAATGATGGCGACTATACGGAAGAAGAGTGTTTAGCAGAATGCGAGGAAATGGACGATTGTAAAGCGGCTGACTATAACACATTGGACATGGGATGTTATCTGAGCACGGAGTCAGCTTTACTTGAAGATCTTGCCAATAACGTAAACATAAACCATTGGGAGTTATATCAACGCTGCTCCTGTGAGTGATAAGTATATGTTATATAATTATAATAATATGTCAATGCTTTTCGATAATAATGATGATGATGCTAATAATAATAATAATAATAATCATCATCATTATCACTATCATTATCATTATCATAATGATCATAATACCAATAATAATAGCAAACATAAGAATAATCATAATACAAATTATATAATAATCATAATTGTAATCGTAATAATTGTCATAATAATCTGCTTTCGAGGCACATTCGCGGATCCATCTTCTCAGACATACCTTTAATATTTAATAATAATAATATTAATGATAATAAAGGTTTAACATCCGTTTCCTCATCCAAGGATGATGATTTCATCTGTCGACTGAGGCTCTCAGCTGAACTTATACTTCAGGGTTTTTGTGGGTTTAACGACAAGATTAGAAGTCCGAAGGGGTTCTCTCTAAGACGTCTAACTTGACCATCGTCGTGATTGGCCAGCTGACCGACCAACCAAAGCAGCAGTCAGACTAGACTGAGTTATAATCCAGTTTTCAAATCATGCCCAGTGTATTCAAATATCTAAGATGCAGTAGACATAGAATACAGCTTGCATCGTTCACCTATAATAATCAGCAATTCAGTGTTCCCTGACTCGATTCCTTCGTATTTCGCCAGATTAATAGTTGCACTTAATTCCTTTATTCACAATGTTTTAATTTTTCTAGGTAGCGTTTCCTTGTGCTCTTCACAATTTCAATTCTGACATGTGGGACGCTTTGTGCATCAAATAGTCTGTCTGTAGCAACGCCATTGTTTATTTCTATATTATTATTTCATTTCTTTCATATTTATCACCAATAATATTTACCAAATTTTCTGTTTAATTTTTTGTGTTAATTGGACAATCAGCAAAATATGAAATAACTTTAATAATATTAATGATCCAAATTTCATCTAAATACAAACCAATGCAAAATAGTCTGCTAATTGCGTTAATATAATCGAATCTAATATTTGTATCTGCCCATTATAATGAGTCTTAAACATTTTTTAGTCAGTGAACCGACTTAGAATATAACTTATATTTTATCTCAATACATTTATTTAAGAAAAGTTAAGGGGTAAATTCGTGGTAAATAAAATAAAAATTACCGAGGAGCATGCCACGGGCACTCATTTCTCTAGAAATTTATGTTTTCCTCTAGCAATGACATTTCTTCAGTTACTAACATGTAGATTTGATTCTTTGATTTGTTTTCAATGACTGTTATCTGCAGAAAAAGTATAAGACCAACAGACAATACATTAAGTTCAGTTTAAGTCATTTCATTTAAACTCTAAGCAATTTAAGCGATTATGCCTTTACTTATTTTTGGCCTAAATCAAATTTTGTTATCTATAGGTTTGGTACGAAAGATTAAAAAATAAAGATGCATTTTAGTACTTTTATGTAACAGTATCTAAATAAATAAGATTGAAATTGAGCGATTGAGATTATAATATGACTTAATCTAACAAAGAGAAGATTACAAACTGATTTAAGTGAGGCCAATTGAACGCTGCCTCGTGTCCCATTGTTATCATGGAATTAGAGCATTACTTTATTTAGGTAAAAATTAAAATCCATATCTAGCCAAACTGCTTAGATTGATCAATTGTGTGCTCACTAATGAGTGAGATAGCTCAAGACGAATTGTGAATAATATAATATCTTGGATCTTATCGGATATTTAGCTTTGGATAAAGAGATTTGATTTTGTTGTTATACAGCGTCAGGCTCGAATGGAACTACCCTTAGTCAAAACAGTTCATCTTCCGGATCATCTGCTTCAACTACAACTGCAAGATCATCTGGATCAACTGGATCATCAGGATCATCTGGATCATCTGGATCAACTATATCATCAGGATCATCTGGATCATCAGAATCATCAGGTTCATCAGGTTCATCTGGATCATCTGGATCAACTGCATCATCAGGATCAACTGTATCATCAGGATCATCTGGATCAACTGTATCATCAGGATCATCTGGATCATCAGGATCATCAATGTCTACAGTCTCAGGATCAACTGTATCATCAGGATCAACTGCATCATCAGGATCATCTGGATCATCAGGATCATCTGGATCATCTGGATCATCTGGATCATCAGGATCGTCTGGATCATCAGGATCATCTGGATCATCAGGATCATCAATGTCTACAGTCTCAGGATCAACTGTATCATCTGGATCAACAGTGTCTACTATTTCAGGATCTACCACAACAGCGTCAGGTAAAATTACTTACAAACTGCTGTACCTTCTGACTTTAATTTGTACTTAGAATTAAAAGATAAGTGAAAATATTGCATTAAATTGAAGATTAGTGAGTTATCATAAACCTAGGGCGATGCTAGGTACCTTCCAGTATTGGAAGGTACTTTTACTGTTATTATTTTCGTTCTACTATTGGTAGTGAGAACAAAGAGCAAACAACGCTAACCTTTGGACCAATGTTATCAGTAGCAAACATCTGCGTGAGCTGCTAGTACTTCTGCAGCTGCTGCAGCAGACCAGCAGGCAGGCCAGCTGTACAGTACCACTATTATTACCAATATTAGGTACCTTCCAATATTGGAAGGTACCTAGCATCGCCCTATGTCTATGATAACTCGCTAATCTTCAATTTAATGTAATATTTTCACCTATCTTTTAATTCAACGTTATTCTTTAATTCACCTATCTTGTAACTTATTTAAGTTATCAACTTCACATCTTTCGGGATCAATAAAACCTTTTTACAATTAAGAGACCCAAGAATAATATTTTGCGACAAATTAATAGGTTCTGACGTACCTCTAGCAAATTTTATTAATATTATTATTTGGTATAATGCATATATACGCCGAGGACTTCTCTATACAGTACCATTAGTTCCAACCTCTCTCCGTTTTATAGTGAGGGTTCCTGAATTAAATTTCATTGCACGAATATAAATCTTTTGATATGTAACAGCATTCCATTAAAGGTATATTTTTGAACTTCCTTTCCTGTAGTTTCCAGCCATATGAACAGTTACGTCCGTATTATTCCATTGTCTAAATTTAAAGGACTTTAGATTGACTATATGCAGCATAATATTCCTTCTATCTCCTCACAAGTTCCTGTCAAAACATCAGAGGATTCACGATTTCTATTGATAAAAGCAATCGGCACCAGTTTCAATGATGAACCCCAAAGATTCTCAGTGGAAGCCAGACACCCCCCTCCCCGCTACAGAACTTATGCCTTAAAATTTCAAAAATCAAGAACCTCAACATGACTACATTAACTTCTGTAGTCTGTAACAATTATATCGCTCGACATTATTTTAATATGCATGTATTATTTGCTTTTTACTTTACTTTCCTATCCTTCTATAGATCATTCAATAAAAATTTAACATTGTTCTTCGCTATAAGGCAATGCCAAGGACGCCATTGATGATCTTGAACGTCTGTCTGTCAAATTTACAGCAGAGGGTGCTTGTATAAATTTTATTTAAAAAATTGACAGAATCTTTAAAAAAATACAAATTTTATCTCTTTGTATCAATTTCCATTTTTCGCATCATATATATAATCTTTTATTTGTTTTCAATTTGACAAGCCGCAGAAAGTTACAGTACAGAATTTGCAAATGAAACATCATAACAAATTACAGATATAGCATAAACAGTTAATAGGCGTCATAAATGAGAAAATCATAAAATGACAGCCCGTTTTTCGACAGTCATAGAGATCTGACAGGCCTAGATATCTGACAGGCTTAGAGATCTGTTGTTTCATTAAATCCATAAGCATCAATAACACCCTATCCTCAGTGTTTGTTTGCTATCTACCAGGTTGCCAGGGTACTTGGACTTTAGTAACTGGAAGGAATTCTCCCGGACTTCCTATGGTTGGAGTCAGTGGCGAATACGACGAGGCCACCTGCAAGAAGCTCTGTGAGCAGTCAGCTGACTGTAACGTGGTGGACTACAATACTAAGGATAAGAGCTGCTTCCATGCTGAGGACCCTAACTACTGGACCGTACCTAATGGAGCCGTCAATCACTGGGTCCTTAAAGAGAGATGCCCAGGTATGTTCAACTTTGGATTGATATTCTGGATATAGGAATTTGCACCGTTTTTGAACCTTGTTTTTGCTCGCCGGCTTGATTTTGTCTCGATAGTGCTCGATGGTGTCATTGATGACTCTAGCACTCCAATTGTTATTATTATTATTATTATTATTATTATTGTTATTATTTTACTCGATCAATCGATTTATTATCGATTTATCGATTGATTTATTTTTCAATCGATCAATCAATTGTTTGAGGGCTCATTCAGTCAATTAATTGATTTTTGTTCGATTATATTGATAAAAGCAAGTTAATCAATAAATAAATGCAACAGTCAATCGATCTTTCGATCAGTGTGCTAGTCAGATAGCTAATGTGTTTTTCGCTCTTTCATTCTTGCGTTAACTCTTTCATATTTATTTATATTTTAATCAATCAAGAAGTGAAACAGTAAAGAAATATTTAAAATAAAATTAAATATCGCCTAGCTTTAAGCAAATTAATGAATAATGTTGTTTCACCAAACTTTTCCTTCTGGTTGTAAAAGCGGTTAGTGGACTTACTTGTATCATACGGAAGGAGAATTTAGATGTAAAATCAATTTTAATATTTACATTAATTTAAGTTTATCTAATTAGAAGCCAAGTTCTAAAAATATTCAAATATCGAATAAATTATTATGTCAGCCATCAGTAAATAAATTAACAGATAATATCACATAAATCAAAAATATAAATAAAATCGTACAATCAAGACTGCAGACAACTGCATTGAAAAGAAAACTTAATATAGTATTAAATGTATAATTTGTTTAAGTGCTTGTATCCGGTGCTATATCTCGTTACAACAGGATCATGTCCTGCGACTGTGGTGGCGAGTCCAGGAATGTTGCAACCCGGATTAAATCAGTTTGGTGCTAGAGGTCAGTACACGGAGTCAGGATGTAAGAACGCCTGTCTCCTGGACTCAACGTGCCTCAGCTGTGATTACAACATCCAAGATCTGACCTGTTTCCTTGGCTTTAAACCCGGCTTCGTCACACCGTTCAAGAATGTGAATCACTATGCTTTCACCAGAACATGTCCAGGTTTGTAGCTACAGATTATTTGCTAGAGTCGGATTTAACGTCAGTATTGAATTCTTAGAGAGCTTTCAAGAAATCTAATGATTCCATTTATGGTATACACTCTCGATAAAAGCTGGTAAAGCTAATGTTAACGTCAGTTTCCTCACTCGAAAGCGATATCAGTTACGTGCGAGCCCAGGATTTAAACCCCTCACATACTGATCCGTGGTCGAATAAATTACCGAGATCGTCACTGGCTCCAGCCAATGGCGATGTCGGTTGAATCAGAATTTCCATGTCATTGAATCAGTAGTTACTGAAGCAGTAACTACTGATTCAATGACTATGTCGTTGTGACGTTGTGATCTCTCATTCTCATGTTTTCTCTTTATCATCAGGATCAACTGTATCATCCGGATCAACTGGATCAACTGTATCATCAGGATCAACTAGATCATCTGGGTCCTCAGTGTCCACAGTTTCAGGATCTACCACAACTGCGGCAGGTAAACATTACTTAGAAATTCTTTTATTATGCTGACTTTAATTTGTGCTCTTAAAATAAAAACGATTAGACGGTATCGAGAAGAAACAGTGTTCATATCATGAGGCTTTTGCATCCACGTTGCTACCATATTTTGATCTATGGTAAAATTGATCTATATCAACATTGGTCAATTAAAATATTGATCACAACATAGATCTATGACGTCAATAATTTATGTTAACATTAATCTATGTCAACATTGATCTATGACACCATGAATTATGACAACATGTCATAGATATCTATGAAAACATAAATCTATGACATCATTAGTTTATGGTATTAATAATCAGTCAACATTAATGTATTTCAACATGGTTTATGACAACATGCATATAGATCTATGATAACATTTTTCTCTGACATCATTTTGCTATAGCAACATTGATCTACGACAATATTAATGTATGACAAATTTGATCAATGACAATACTGATCTGACAACATTAATCTATGATAATATTGATCCATAACAATTTTAATATATTTTTTATTGATCTATGACAACATTAATCTATGAATACATAGATATATAGCATTAATCTATGACAATATTGATTTGCGACAATAATGATTTATGGAAAAATTGAGCTATGACAACATTCATCTATGACTACATTGATTTCTAATTTATTGAAGCAACACGATAGTTATTGTCGCTAGAGTAGTTATGTTTTATTGTTTTAATTGCGGTAGCATTACCACAATTTTACAAATATTAGACGAAATTAGTTTTCTATAAATACATTCACTCTAAATTAGACGTTCTGATTAACATTGATGTGATGTATGTATTGATATTGTATTTGATATCGATATTGTATGTGATATTGCAGCCTGAGATAAAAATGAAAGAAACTACTGAAGTCAAATGATTGACAAGTAAGGTTCATTTAAATTTGCTTGCAATAATAAGTATTCAATTACTCTCTATTCAAATATATATCATCCACTAAGATATCGAGTTGCAATAAATCAATAAAATTTAACTTATCATAACAGGCTTAGTATATTTTGACATTGGCTGAAGTTCTCGTAATTTTTTATGTGATTTAATTCATTTAAGCTTTACTATTCTATGTGCAGTTTACTATGTTTTATGACAGTAGGTTATGTAAGAAAGGACTATGCAACTTTGTAATATAAGTTTACGATACTGTAAAAATAGATTACATATTTTAAGTAAATATACTAATAGATGTTTTAAATATAGGTTCTGTATGTGTATGTTTATAAAAGACTAGTTATGAACAACATTCGAAATACTAGAATTTAGACACAAGAACTTTTGCATTATATAACTATAGTTTATCAACAGTTGATTCTAAATAAATAATTTTCTTAGATAAGATTAGAAGCTAATATGTTTCATTCGCACAGTATTTTATGACATATAATTGTCATGTTTTTTGCAGATCATCAGCTTCATCGATTTTGGGACTTCACAAGATTGATAGATTTATTGTCCACGGTTGCGCTTTAAGAATAAAAAAAGAAAACTTTAAATTATGACTAAAAACGTTTGTTATTGTTAGAGTTAAATAGAGTAATTCTTTTAAAAGAAATAATAGGATTTATTAAAATATGCCAAAAAATTAAAAGTAATATATGAAATAGGAATAGCAAGCACTGCAGGATCTCTGCTGTTTGCTCCTTACAAACAACATATTTCATAACGTTATTGTTTTGTCCGGCTTTCAGTGATCAATAGGTAACCGAAGTGCATTTCCTTTAATTTGGAGCTAATTGCTGCTTGCTTAAGCTCTTAATTGATATATATGATGAAATCTAGGGTATATTTAATAGTCTTAACAATAATAACCATATTCATTAAGTCAAAAGGCATGTTCATAACTGGCACAATTTTGCCACAAGGCAAATTAAGTTTTCTATTGTCTTACTTGTGGCTAATATGGTTCGATAATGATTGTGGCTAATATGGTTTGATTAATGTAAGGTTTAAATATTAACATTGATGCTCAGTCTAGGAAATGGAAAGCTGAAATACGCTAGACAATAGCCTTATGTTTGACATTTCAATAAAGTACAAATATTAAATCATAGGATGATTAAGAGATTTCTGGCTATTGTAGTAATTATGCTATTGTAGCTATTTGCTACTGTAGTATAGAAAGAAATAGCAATCTAGCGTATCTGAAAATATGTGTAGAGCGTATGTTAGGTGAACTTATGTATTATATAATAGTTGAAGTACGATTGACTTTTTGATTAAATTATGTTTAACAGAATTTGGAAATATTTTGTTAATGATAGATATCGTCGTACGTTTGCATTCAATTTTGTAATTTTGGTATAGAACGATACCATCTCAAATGACGCATTTTATTAAGATGGTGCGAAGAGGGTAACGGTAATAACAATGTGAGAGGCTAGGGGAGATATTGAGAAGTATTTGTTCTAAATGCTTCAGACAAACTTCATACCTCTACCCAATGGGGTTCGATGGTTTCACCCTTTTCGCTGTCGAAATTTGTCATTACAACCTAAACTCGAGGCGACCAATCTATTAGATTTTCATTCTTCAGTGTTTTGTCCAATTGCTTGTGTCTCAGTCTGTTTCACCTTCGCTTCAAAGCTCACTCAAAAATATTTAACTTATCTTTAACAAACTTAATATGGCCATTATATTAAAAATATCAAATTTCAATTAGGATCTTTCTAAATGCGGTTAACAGCTTTTATTTATTATTTGAGATACTTGCAAAAATAGTGCGAGCTATTTTACTGTGGTCTCGACAAAACATATGTAAGTAATATGGAGGGAAATTTAACATAGGCCTAATTAGGGATAACTCTTGAAGATAAAAAAAGAGCTGATGTTCACGTTAGTTTCCTAACTCGAAAGCGATGTCAGTGACTGGCGAGCCCAGGATTTGAACCCCGCATAATTGTACTGATCCTCGATCGAATATCTTACCGACATCGCCACTGACTCCAGCAAGTGGTGATGAGTATTTTGTCAAATGCATTGATTAATCTCTTCCAGTGCAATGCCTAGATAGCCTATAACTAAGTTTATCGTATGTTTCATTGCAACATGTCTTCTGTTGGAGGTCAAAGAAAATTCTTTGCCCGAATTGGAACTTGAACCTCCTCGTTGTCAGGCAAATGTGCAACCAAGTCGGCCGCCAACCAGAACGGCAAAAACAGATAATACTACTTTAATACACATAAAAGTGCGTGTATAGTGAATGAGCAGGCTATTCATAGGGGCCTTGGTTCCACAAGATACAATTCACATTCACAAGTACGATTTCTGCGGCTTATTAGAGTCAAATATGTAAATATACATGTAATAAGGAGAAATAGACAGAGCGACGATTGATACAGTAGCTAGATAGATAGAGAGGGAGAGAAAAAAAGAGAGAAAAAGAGAGAGAGAGAGGTGAATGTATGTGCTAGAGAGAGGGAAAAACAAAGAACACACCAAAGAATAGACAAATTTTAGAATATCGAATATTATGAGGGACCTAGCTTTAACAAATATTTTGAATAATACTGGATAATAATCATAATGATTAAGAATAATAGTGACAGATGTTAAATAATACGACGACCTTTAAACTAATTTCAGTGCAACTTAAGAAACGTCAACGTCAATCCTCTCTATCAAAGCTTATCGAAGAGTTTGAACACTCAGAGTGGGCCTAGTTGTGAATAGATGAAGATTTAGAGGGCTTAACCGGGTTCTACCGCGAGTTGCGCACTTAAAAACGAATAGGCTCGGTTCTATATAGCCCTAATCACAATTTAAACCTTTATTATTGTTATTATTTATTCTGAAAATAAACTATCTGCTAGGGTTAATTCGGTCTAAATGTGGTCCATCATCTAATGGTTAACATTTCCTATACATACAGTCGGGCGACGTGTGACACCAGTCTAGTCGTAGATGTCATACCTGAATATATGAAGATTGTGAAGGAAAAACGAAAAAACTCGATAAGTTAATCAACTTAAAGCATAGTGGTAACGTCATGAAGTTTTAAATGACAGATGCTGAGGTGAATTTAACCCTCGTCGGTTCTAATCCCAGCCGCGCTGAGAGTAAAATATCGGACATTCACTGAACTGGTTATACGGAAATAGGATTAAATTGCCTAACCGGTTTACACATGTGATGTTAAAAGTGATAGATATCAACATAGTTGATCGTTTCACAATAATGCGTGTTTACTTTTTTACTTTTTATTTATAAACATACACACACGCACGCAAGCACACAACTATGTATGCACACAACTTGTTAGTACCTTCAAGCAGATAAAATGGATTTAAAATATCTGCCATGCATTTGCCAATAGGTAGTGTACTAAGAGAGAGAGAGAGAGAGAGAGAGAGAGAGAGAGCGACAGAGAGAGATAGAAAAAAATAGAAAGATAGAGAGAGAGTGATAGAGACAAATAGAGAGCGAAAAGCAGAGAGAGAGAGATGTCATATCTCGCATAATAAAATAAATATAACGCAAAGTTAAATGTTAAAAAAGTATCTTATTCGTACGAGCAAGGTTTTCATTGCTCAGCAGTGTTTACATAGGGACGCTCCTACACAGGTTGCCCAGTCGCAGACTTTCTGATTGCTAAAGTCTCGTCAACCGTTCCGGAACTGTGATCTCGCAAAACAGGGTTGAGGTAACAAAGAGGGTTGAAGCACACGTAATATTATGAGAGATCTCAGCTAATCAGTGACTGTGCACTTTGATAGAGAAATTCGCCCGTGAATATTTAGTAATATGGTACAACATCGCCCTTTGTAGCCAAGCTATACTCGCAATCAGATAGCTTCTTGCTAGAACCAGGCCTGTTGAACGAGAAAAGTTGAGCGTGAAATAAATCAAAGGCCGCCTCGTAAACTCAGCTATAGGCCTACGCGTAACGTTACACAGTGGCCTGCTATAGTGCATTGACACGCCTTGAAAGTAAAACAGTCTAATAGAAGAGTTATTCAAGTTTATTGAATTATATTCTCTTAGAAAAGCTTAAATGATTCATTCTGTTTCAAGACAAAATACAAATAACTAATCTACTTTCGAGGATGAACGCCATGGTAAGTTTTGCGCCTTTACTAATTTGTCAAGCGGTGTGATTTACCACAGCATAGGGATGGGTATAGTATTGTACCTGCTGTAGCGTGAGCATACTTAATCACGTCTAGAGTCTTAGTAGTATGATACGAACCTTAAATCTTCATTTGAAACTTGTGAACTTATTTAATATGTGATCTAATAGTTATTCTCAATCAACAACAGTTAGGCGGCATACTATTGTCATTCTAATATGATCGTGTTTCTTGAAAACACTCCTCAAAATTTTATATCATTTATTTCAAAGCCGTTTGACAGGATTTGAGACAGTCTATTCGTATCCCGATCCTAGTTAGACTGGGATTCAAGGGAAGAGGATAATGATGATGATGATTTCAAAGCCAATGAGTTGAAGAGATTTTATCTGTCGTTTGTAACGTCACTTCAGTTTTAATTTATCATCTTTACCTCTAAAGTCGTAATAAAATTTGATTAAAATTTGGTTTAGAATGTCCCGGGCCCTTTAGTACTGTTTAAATTATCATTTGATATTTTACATGTAGTCTTTATTAACTTTAGGTAAATTAAAATTAAAGTTCTCTAATATCAGTTGGTATCATTAATAAACTGGCCATCAATTGACTCTATACATTGATTAGCAAATCTTCCTTTGATTTTACCACAGATTGTGCGGGAATAGTTAGCATAAATATTTTTGCCACTAGCTAACTAATTCCCTCTTAGTGCAGTGCTTGTTGCCAGATCCTTGGCATATAACACCTCCACACATTTCTATCCTTTGCCTTTCTCTTCATGTCAACATACGAATTAGTTATCAAATCATCCAGCATCCCAAGTCTCGGTTTTCCTCAAACTGTTTTTAGAGGAAATCCAAAACTTGGGATACTGGATGATGATGATAAAGGAAAAGGACACCAAGAGCTAAATAACTAACCATTAATTAATCTGAATAAAATTTAAATAGATGCGAGTTTAATATATATAATTTCTTTTTTGAAATGCTGAAATTCGGATCATACAGAATGAGCTCGTCGCTGGTGATGCTTACGTGCTGATGCTCACAACACGCAGGATTCAGTGGAGTCTAGAGGTAATTATTTGTTGAAATTCCTGTAGGTTTTTGAATGAAATTTGAGTTCTTTGAATATAATAGTTGCAGTAATGTGCCTATAATACTTTCTTTACGAAATTTACATGTAGGTATGCCTATTAGTAAAATTCCAAACGTGTTGTTGTCCATTGCAAAAAGATTTAGTATTCAAATACATGTATGTATGATAAATTTTTTCGTAGCGTCGGCATACAATGCTATAAAGTGGCCGAGCGATAGTGGTGTGATTAATGAAAATGTCGTAAAGTGGTTGAGTGATAAAGGTGTAAATTGATTAGTGATAAAGGTGCAAATTGATTAGTGATAAAGGTATGACGTGGTTGAGCGATAAGGGTAACGCGGTTGAGTGATAAAGGTGTAAAGTGATTGAGTGACAAATGTATAGAGTAATTTACGGATCTGAGTCAAAGTTTTAAGCTTTATGATGGCCGATAACTATAAATGAGTGCTCTAATTGTCATCCGGTATGATTCTGTACCTTGGACTGAGCCTATAGCATATGGTTATGTTGTCCCATAAGGGATCAGTAGGTGCAACGTTCAAATCCAGTGCTCTTCCCGTCACTGACATGCTATCGAGCAGGAAACTGACGTTCGAGTAGGTTTGGTTTTGGATTTGTGATAAACCGTTATATATGGATTTTTAGTAGAACTAAAAGTGCAGTGCACTAAGAGAGAGAGAGAGAGAGAGAGAGAGAGAGAGAGAGAGAGAGAGTAGAACTATAATGGCTTTACAGTAAAAATAAAATTAGATTCTTACCTTTAGTGTATTTTTGCTTCAACATTCATGTATATTTGAACTGTGGCTCTTCGGTTAAACTAATCACTAACCGATTTTTAGATGAGTCCTTCAAAACTAATTATTTAATTAGTTATCAAATCAAAATTGATTCTTAATAATTTCTGTTGCGCGTTGCGATCAGCATCCTTTAAGTTCATTTATTGATCTCATATTATTTTTGTGGAGTCTTTTATTTATGTAGTCTTTTGATACTATCGCATGCAGATTAAATGCCTCATTTATCATTTTAGTTTAACTATATAACAAAATTCTGCACTTTAATTATAAGTTAATTTATTTGTCTTCTTATTTTCAGTTTGATTCTCGAAATGCAATGTATAAAAGATGTGAAGATCAAGATTCAGAAGTGCCGTTGGATGATCGCTTAACATCAAGCTCACGATGATTCAGCACTCGGCATCACAGGCGAGTGACAGCTAGTGGTCACCCACCTCTACAACGAATATGGTTTTATACAAAGAACTCTCTTTCCTCCTGCCGAACTTGGCAATCCTTTCCTCTTACTGCCGAATACTCGTTCAAAATGTTTTGTTGTGTTTATGTTGTATATTGTCGCGTTCGTTGTTCTGGCTGCACTAATTTCTTCGTGCAGCATTGTCTGTATATAACCGACGGACATGGACTTGAACATTTTGGACTGTTAACTGAATATATGCTAAGTTTTTTCTAACAAGGTAAGTTATTGATTGGAATTCTCCAGTCATCTGTACAGAAAACAAGTGGACTCTTTATTCTGGAAAGAACGCTCCTGGATTGACGCAGATAGGGGATGAGAATCAGTACACGGAGGAGACCTGTAAGTCCGCCTGCCTGGAGGACTCCGCGTGCACCCGGGTCGACTTCAACTGGTGGGACGGGACGTGCTTCACGGGGACGTCCTTGACCTCTCCCAGCCTGTGGAACAACAGCGTCGTTAACCACTGGGAGCTGGCGAGATGCTCAGGTTGAGATGAGTTGTTTAACATTCAATAATTATAATAATAATAATAATAATAATAATACTAATAATAAATATTATTATTATTGTCGAATATTATGGAACAACAGCGTCGCCAACCACTGGGAGCTGACGAGATGCACAGGTTGAGATGAGTTGTTTAACATGCAATAATAATAATAATAATAATAATAATGATAAATACTATTATTATTATCGAATATTGTAGTTCCTGTAATTCTGGAATAAAGTCGTGATAACTGCGGGTATTTGTTCAACAACCTAAATATAGAAGGATCTAAGAGATTGATACTGCGCTATTATTATTACTACAACTACTACTATTATTATTCTAATAATTATTATGCTATTCAACATACTCTAAATGTTACATACTCTGAACGATTGATGAACAAACGGCTAAGGTGGAAACTCTTAAAAAGTTTGGATCGTTCTGTGTATCAAACTGATCTATTAGAGTCTACTTAACTACTTCTGATTCCTGACAATTCGGATGATGCAGGAGATGTGACTAGATGCTCGTTGGACCCGTTAATGTTCGCCAATTAGCGCCTTAAAATTTTTTCCCGACTTCGAAAGGCAAATTATATGTAATTAGCAAAATAGACGCTACTCTAAATAGGTTACATACAGTAAAATTTATGTAAATCGTTTTAATATCAGCTATATGGTAGCACTATCAAAGAAAATGTAGTCAGCCAAATGCGTTATGTAATTTCTGAAAAAGAATCAGATTTTGTGGAAAACCTGCGTCATTAGCTGTTTTACAGTCACACCTTACACTTTATAATATTAAGTTTACTGACTTTACAAAATCTTTTGAAATGCAATTCGCAGCTTCCTGCGTTACGAAATGGACCCCTAAAGTAGGATATCACGCAATGGGACTAGTTCAGTACGGATCACCGGTGCAGTACAGCGAGACTGAGTGCAAGGCGAGGTGTCTGGCTAACTCTACATGTTACAGTGTGGACTACAATCTTCAGGACAAGACTTGCTGGTTTGGTTTTGAGAAGAATCCCTCTTTGCAAGAGGCGCCGGCCATTAATCACTGGGATCTGACGAGATGTATTGTTAACAATTCCAGTAAGTTGTATATTTGATTTTCTTTTACGTATATATTCATTAATTGACTTGAAGAATGTTCTTTATTCAGTTTTACACGTATTAATTGAAATTATACACAACGGTGCAAACTGGCCTCATATTCGGGTTGGTAATTTGTTCAGATCTTTTGTTAAAAGTGCACTTATTTGTAAAATTAATGATTTGATGATAAACGCGACTCTGATGTATTGATTGTAAGGCATTGAAAGAAAAAAAAATCATTGTCGTCAGAATAAAATGGTTAATAGTTTGTAAGTTTTAAATGCTGTTTACAAATTATATCGGGACTGTTAGAGAATTTTCCAGCTAAGAATTGTATGTGTTTTATTAACGTCGATTATCTGAGACAATGGAAAACCAATGGAAAACCAATGGAAAACCAATGGAAAACCAATGGAAAACCAATGGAAAACCAATGGAAAAACAATGGAAAACCAATGGAAAAACAATGGAAAAACAATGGAAAACCAATGGAAAAACAATGGAAAACCAATGGAAAAACAATGGAAAAACAATGGAAAACCAATGGAAAAACAATGGAAAAACAATGGAAAACCAATGGATAAACAATGGAAAACCAATGGAAAACCAATGGAAAAACAATGGAAAAACAATGGAAAAACAATGGAAAACCAATGGAAAAACAATGGAAAACCAATGGAAAAACAATGGAAAAACAATGGAAAACCAATGGAAAAACAATGGAAAAACAATGGAAAACCAATGGAAAAACAATGGAAAACCAATGGAAAAACAATGGAAAACCAATGGAAAAACAATGGAAAACCAATGGAAAAACAATGGAAAACCAATGGAAAACCAATGGAAAACCAATGGAAAACCAATGGAAAAACAATGGAAAACCAATGGAAAAACAATGGAAAACCAATGGAAAAACAATGGAAAACCAATGGAAAAACAATGGAAAACCAATTAACAGTCATACAATTTCAAGATATTAGATACAAAAATACAAAAAATATAAAACAATATACTAGGTTCATAGGAGAGATATAGTCAGCGTACAGGTTATTATGAATTGATGCATATTAGTGCATTAGTTAATAGTAATCAGTAAATACTTCTATGCATTATTAGCGAATATCAATAAAAGATTACTTATAATTCAGTATCTCTCTCTAGTGTTCTGTCAAGTGACAAGTCCAAGATACATTATTCATATTCAGATTCGACCGTCTCGCTCCATCAAGAGCAATCCATTGAGCAATATTTTCTAAATTGTATTAGTACTAAATTGTAACTCGATATTTGTTACTAGATATTTTTATTACTTTTAACTCATTATTTCTTATTTGAAATTTGTACTTACTTGTAAACGATCATTACTGTTAATTTCTATATGTGTGTTACAGCCGAGCCTGGAACTAATTCAACGGAAGGTATGAAATTAAATTCATTAATTAAATTGATCGAAAAAGATAAATTATTGTAATTTTCCGCAACAAAATATAAAAAGCGTAAAATAGTAATAAATGATTCAACCTTCGGCTTTACTTGGTATAAGGCAATCATATATTTCGTAACAACTTCTGACAGTCTCTCTTAATATCCTTGTAATACTGGAGCATATTTGTAACTTGGGTTCTATTTATTTGCAACAATATACTCAAACACACAATTCGACTTAAACGCTCAAATTATTGCTACATTTTTACATCCTCGCAGAATGTGAAAGCATATGGTTTGAATATCCTGGAACTCATTCCCGAAATGGAATCCTGATTTCTGGAATAACGCAACTGCACCAATGCATGGGCGCTTGTGAGAATATATCCTCCTGTGCTGGTTTCGACGTCAACCATGCTGAGCCGAGCACCATTCAGTGCTGGCTTCACTTGAACGCTGACGACTTCCGTGAAATCTACGGCGATAGCAAAGTGTCCCAGTTTCGTATTCATAGATGTCCGTCAGGTATGGACTTCCTCTATTGTTCATTTTTGATTCGATGTTATATCTAACCCGAGATGGACCCTTGCAGCACTGATCTAGTCATATTGATAATAATCTGCATTAAAGCTACTTTATGTTAATTGTATATGTCTTCGTATTATAACAATTTATATTAATTGTATCTATATATATTGAGATTTTTTACATATTAATTGTATCTATTAGTATAGAATCTAGTTAATTTTAGTTATATCTATTCAAGCTAGTTTATCTTAATTATTTAAATTAATACGGGAGGGAATATTATTAACTTTATTATATTGGTTCAGGCAGTCACGGGTGGTAACGTTATCATGAGGTCATTTTTATAGTATACTGGTTAACATGCTTGCTTGAGAAATTGGGGAGAGTCTAAGCTGAAACGTCTGTGATAATCCGTGTATTTTGTTTAAAAATATGTCAAACTTAGCTGCAGAGCTTTAATCATGCTCTCATAAAAGGTCTATTTTAAATTCAATCATTTATTTATTGATTTCCTTATTCTTTCATGGCCGTTGATTGTTCTTCTGGAGTTAGGCCAAAACTGACGCCTAACTCAGAGATTTAGAATATATATTCCTAATATTTATTATAAAAATAGTACTAAATAACGATTTTATTGTTAGTAGAATATAATGTTAACATTAATTTAAATTAGTTAACATTCATCATCATCATCATCATCATCATCCCTTGCCTAGTTTAAATCAGTTAACTTGAATTTAAAAAAGTAACTTTGGTTGCTAATAAAACCAATAATAACTAGGCTCAACCAATAGTATATTGATAAGATATCCGACTATGGATCATTAGATGCAGGGTTGATCTATAATGCACGTCCTGTCACTGACATGCTTTTAAAACTGGAAACTGACGTTAAACTGCGCTTATTGCTTCAGGAACATCTAAATAAATTTACGAATGGTATAAATAAAGATTTTTTAACTAAGTCATTTTTAAGCAATACCTTGATAATGTATATTTACGACTTTTATTTATCGCAGCCATGGCTTCATGCGAGCCCTCGTTCAGCCAGACTCAGACAGACCGCTACTCTTCGGGGGGCGTGCTGCTGCCCGGGGCTACCTCGCTCCCAGCCTGCCAGCGCTCCTGTCAGAGGTCTCCCCAGGCTGCCTGCAGGGGTGTGGACTACTACACCGACCAGGACCGCTGCTACTCGCTTACATCGGACACTATTGGAAAGAACTTACAGTCACGGGCAGGGTCGAATGAATACGCGATGACGTCAGCGTGTCAGCAGAGTAAGTGTGTATGGAATGAGCTTGCTGTAAGAGTTATTACGTGAGGTGGTTTGTTTATTTTACAATTAAAAAGTTTTTGTCATGGACCACAGTAGCACTCTAATTGCTGTTATTGTTATTATCATGAATAAAACAATAACAGCAATTAGAGTGCTACACCACTACTTGAATGTATTTATTTGACTTTTATTAATCGATTTAATGCTAAAATCACTAAAGATACCATCTATGTAGAAAATATAGTTTTTATATAAGTTTTTGTCATGGACCACAGTAGCACTCTAATGCTGTTATTGTTATTATCATGTCATTATCGATGTCTTGATAATAACAAAACCCCTTAAATAAAAGCCAGTAATAAAAAGAATAGTCGTCTCACCCCTAGACTGAATGTTCTGTTGACCTGCAAAAGCAGACAATATTGTAAAAGTTAGTTTAAATTTGTGTAGCTTAACTAAGTCAGTACTCTGTGTTCTAGCCGTATACTGCATAAATAGGCTTTTTGGATACTACTGAAAATTGGGAATATTTAATAAGTTAACCGACTGCTAAATGATTCAATCAAATTGAAGATATCAGTGTTTTCTCAATCTATATCGAAGTATATAATCTAATCTCAATCTTTACCTATAACGAAGAGAAATAGCTTTCGATACACGCATAAGTCTGTTTTTATTTATTTATTTATTTATTCATCACATCAAACATTAAAAACGCCGACAAAGCAACTAGAAAATGGAAATATAGAAACTTTCTGTGAACGGATGATGCGAATATAAGAATAGAATAGAAGAGCTTATGTATTCCGGATGCAGTTCATTAAATGTAGAAAATTAAAAGAAAGCTTAAAAAATAAAATTAAAGTAGTCAACAAGACTGAAGAAAAAGATGAAATTAATTCACTGCACAAAACAAGTATACAAGCAAATACTATTAAAAACAATTTAAAGCAATATTGCAAAGATTTACTTATATCAGATTCACATAAGCCCTTTTTCAAGGACGTAAGAGAGCTAGCACTAATGAAACTAAGCGAAAGGTTTTTCCACATATTTACACATCTATTATTAAAATAATAACGTTCTGCGTTATATCTAAAGGAGTTTAAAAATATTTGTTTTGTATTATATTTATTTACATGTTTTGTATTAAATTGTCTTCTTTCTCAAAGTCATTATGCCCATTGCCGCTCTCAAGCATCTAAGAGAGGCTTATCGATCGTTAATTCTTTTCAAAATGGCTATCGATACATTAATGAAAAATAGTAGCTTAAGAAAGTAATAATAATACAAATAATAAGAAATTAAAATTACAATTAGGGGGTCTAATAATAGCTTTAAAAATATGTTTTCTGCGACGGTCCCCATTTACCTTCCTTCGTTCTTGAATAGTCGCCTCTTGTGATAGGTGTAGTTTACTATTGATTGAATCTTAAGTGTCGGCGACACCGTACGGGAAATATTCCTAAATAAATGTCCTTCGTGTTTCAGTGTGCCGTCCTGCGTGGTCCAAATTTGAGAATACAGCCGGTCGGGGGGCCCAGCCTGTCCAGTTAAATCTGGTGGGGGTCCCTGTAGTGGACACCAGAAGCTGTCTAGATTTTTGTTGGCTCAACGAGAGTTGCGTGGGGGTCGAGTTTACCACAGGGGCTCAATCCCCCTGTGCTTATTACTCGACTAGTCAACACAGCGATATGACCCAACAGGAATCAAAGCCTGGGACCGTTCAGTACCAGCTGACAGATAGATGCTCTCTGAGTAAGTCTAGCCTTCTATCATCGTACTAAATTTTATACTCTGTTAAATTGAGGGAATGAATTTTGAAACTTTTGAAATAGAAGCTCTTTAATATTGATCGTAGTCGATCGGTCAGTCTAAGTAAATTAAGTCTATTTTTAATAAGGCGAAGGATAAAACTTTGTTGATTCTCAACTTGTCGAAAAAAGTCTTAAGTCTGTTTAAAAGAGTTCTATATGTATTCACCAAGAAATTAAAATTTAATGTTCGAACTGAAAATACATAATTTCACTGAGTGTTATGCGACGTCCCTGACATTACCTTATGGCGAGGAACCGGACGCTAAATTCTTATTGATTGATTGATTGATTGAGTATTATTAGAATTTTTATTTGGTCTTGAGCATAGCATGAAAAATATATGAACTGATTTTCAAGAAGTACTTCCTTATAAAATTCGCACTTTTGCTGCGAAAATATATGACATGAGCTATATTTAGAAATTATAAATTAATTTATTTACTCAACTTTTATAACAGCATTTACTTTAACTGATTTAATTTAGTAAAGCTAATTTTTTCTACTATTGTTGTTGCAGACTGCGAAGTGTCGTTTTCCAAGCAAGAAAGCCTCAGATATACAATTCTCAACTCTAAAATTATATCCATTGCAACGAGTCTACAACAGTGTGCTGACTACTGTCGGCTTACGTATGGCTGCAAGGTCTACCAGGTCTCAAAGTCAGGATCGTTTGTTTGTACCATCGGGACAGATCCTGTGCTTTACACAGCTGTCAGTGACGGTCAAGTCGATTCTTATATCTTACAACAAGGAATTTGTGCCAATGGTAATCAACTATAGTAGTAGCCGATACTTGAATGTATTTATTTGACTTTTATTAATCGATTTAGTGCTAGCTAAAATCACTAAAGATACCATCTATGTAGAAAATATAAGTGAAGTTTATTTTTGACTATCTTATTAGTGATAGGTTAATTTCTTTTTAAAGTTAAGTTTTAGAAGTTCAGTTTCTGTTAGTTAATTTTTTGCTAAGTTTCAGAATTAATTCCAAATAAAATAAAATATAAATGCTTGTTTCATTACGCTTTAAAAAACCTTTTTAATTAAGCTTTATGCAGTGGCATGCTCGATAATCTATTGCTTACATTTCGTATGTATAATTTTCTCAAATGAACCGAAAATAATAAAATTAGAAAGTAAATAATAAATTAAATAGGAAACTGAATCTAAATTAAAATATTGTAATTATATAGTATCTTAAAATGGTAATAAAATTTGTTATTGTTAACATTATTATTATGTTTAGCATCTGGGCCCGCGCAGCAAACAACAACAACAATATCTGCTCCAGTTGGTATGAAGAGCGCTCCAATTTCAAATCGAGATACTATTTCGTGAAATAATTATAACCGAATATATCACTTTACGAAATAAATTGCTTTTGTTTATGTGTAACCGCTTATCATTTATATTCTTTCTACTTTTTAGAAAATAAATTTTTATAGATACAATATCAGCTGTGCATTTCATATTCAATATTCTTTATTTAGCGAAGATTTATGTTTGCTACCTTACACATCAGAATTTGGAAGTCATATCCGTACCGTCGATTAATTTACATGGCAGCGACGTCTTTTTTTGATAATCGGTTTAATCGGTTTATGTTTTTGTTTTGGTACAATTCATAGAATATTGTAATGATATTTGCATATAATCTCATACTCTTCATTTTATAGGAATTTTATAGTTTTTGCTTTCCAACTTTGCTTGTAGATTCGAATTTGTTTTCATAGGGTTCCAGGTAATTATTGACGACTGTTGCTGTATAATTATTCTTTTTCAACGTTTAGCTTCGTTTTGTCACCATATACAGGGAGATCCGGAGTTTCTAAAATTATCCTGATTAATCATTCTGCTGCGGAATGTTTTTACAAGGCAATCATTCAATCAATAAGAATGAATTTAATGTCCGGTTCCTCACCGTATGGTAATGGCAGCGATTTCTCTTTGGTAAACGGTTTAATCCAACAATCTAACGTTTCTGTTACTTTTAGATCAATGCGTTGCGAACTGGACTCTTAGAGCAGGACGTAACGCACTAGGCTTAAGCCAAAGAGGTGCGGCGAACGAATACAGTGAAAGCTCGTGTCGGGACGCTTGCTTCAAGAACCCCACTTGTCGCTGCATCGATTTCAATTTCGATGAGTTAACCTGCTGGCATGGAACTCAAATTAATCCTCCTACCAGGACTGATCCTAACATTAATCATTGGGATCTTCTTAGAGTCTGTCCTGGTAAGTGATTAATGAAATAACTACGTATTGCAATAGCTAATATTGTAGTAGTAGCTAATGTAGTAGCAAGATCAGTCGTTGGCTTAATTAGCATGTTGTTCGATAGGGGATCAGTTGGTGCAGAGTTTCAATCCAGTCAGTACGCTCTCCGTCATTGACATGCTATCTAACAGGAAACTGACGTTAAACTTGGCTTTAACTTTTTAATCTGATATTTCAATCTTTTTTCTACACTTAATTATTAACTAGGAATATTGTTAGTTGTGATTGATCTCAACACAGACGGAGTACGTTCATGATGGCTTACATAATGACTAACATCACCATGTTGGCTTACATTATGGCTTAATTGGTGGCTTACATGATGGCTTATATGTAAATTTTAGGTTCTAAAATCTAAGGCTATCGTCTTCGGTTTACATCGTCATGCCACCATATAACCATTGGCTTGATCTTTCATATCAGCAGAAATTGATTCTGATTTTAACCTCGCTGATTTTGTTTGATATAATTAAATTTTTCAAATCTTTACCAAAGAAAATCTAATAGTTCATTGGACTTAATCATAATTTTTATTTCGTTTACGATTTCGCCTGCGTTAATATTGAATGATAGACTATAGGTAGAAACTGCGTACTCTCTTCGATGACATAGTGTGTGTTTTATTAAATATGTATTTTGTGTCTAATTGAAATTAACCAATTCTCTCTCTCTCTCTCTCTCTCTCTTCAAAAATGTCTCTTGATAATTATTGAGATTAACTTATAATCGCTCTATCTCTGTTTGCATCCTTGCAGATACGTGCAGGATAACGTGGACTCTCACGGCAGGAATGCATGGATTGGGACTCACCAGGCAGGGAGACAACGGTCAGTTCCTGGAGGATTCCTGCAAGACTTCCTGTGAGGCTCAGCCATCCTGCACCGCCATAGACTACAATCGACAGGACTTGTCCTGCTGGTTTTCCTATCAACCGGACCCCTCACTGCAGACAAACAGTCAAATAAATCACTGGACGATTTCTAGAACTAATTGTTAGAATCGGGATAGCTAATTAATCGCAACAAATATCGCATGTGTTTGCGCAATTGTAGTGTCTGTCTGTATCGCTTTATTTAATGATATTAAGCAGAAGAAATTTAAGCTTAACTTTGTTTTGGTCTAAGCTGTAATGATTTGTTTGGATTGTTGTTATTTTTATTTAAATTGTTGTATTTCTGCATAAGCGGTTTCTACAGAAGTTTTCTAAGAACAACTCTGCATACATGAGTTTGAAAAGTACTGTATACCATATTTCTGCATACAGGAGTTTGTGTTTGTGATTATAATTTAAACGATTAAGAAGTCATTCTTCTAAAAATTGCTATTTTGTCGTTTTTTAAA
Source organism: Enchytraeus crypticus (assembly GCA_905160935.1). Lineage (NCBI taxonomy): Eukaryota > Metazoa > Annelida > Clitellata > Enchytraeida > Enchytraeidae > Enchytraeus > Enchytraeus crypticus. The sequence continues at coordinate 335,777 of CAJHZI010000004.1, forward strand.
CTTTCGAACATCTTATTAGTTGTCGTCTAGAGTTATCTGCTGTTGTGTAAAATCAAAATTTGAAGTTGCTCATATTTTAATCTTAGATATTGTAATGTTTTCTATATATTTTGTTCATGCGTTGACATAAATGTGATGCAAAATGAGGTGTTGTATATTTCATTAAATTATCTGATTTGCACTGAATTACAAAAAATACACATTGAATCTAAATTATAAAACTTAACCATTGTCGAGTAATGATACAATCGATTCATTTTTTTGACATTTTTAAAATTATATTGTACTTTTTTATATTAACAAAGGCGGAATATATGGATACTTTATCTAAGTAAAATTATTCTGACAGTTGAAATTAAAGAACTATTGCTATTGTATATCGAACCGTTGTGGGAGAAATTAATACATTTATAGGCTCAAATGTTTATCTAATTATACAATTATTGATTATTAATAAAATTTCCTTTGGCTGCCGCGAAGGCTTGGCACCGGTTTCCTCATTCAAGAGCAATATTAAGTAAGGGTATACCTATAGATAGCACACCTTTTAACTATAAAACTTTTCATACAAAATTATGTAAATGTCATGTATCGGAATTGAACCTTGAGAACAGAAATAGTATGTTTTGTTAGATTAATTATAAGTTTGCTTATTTTGTGTAAAATGTTTTATATTCACGTCGCATTTTTAAGGCCAACTATTATGCAATTAAATTGGTCCTCCTTACTTCAACTACTAATGGTAGTAATTAAATTTATACAAGCACAGCTCTATGCAAAAAGCTACACGCTAGAATAGTCAATTATATTAGCAGCCGCAATGAGTTAATTAGAGGGAGCGACTAACCACTGGCGTTTATTTCAACTAAAATAATGTATGCGATTTAGCTAGGGATCGAATCTCTGGCGTTCTACCTGAAAGATCATGGCGTAACCTCTTAACTTCGGATCAGCTGTATCATATTCGATAACAACGAGGTTGATCATTGTGCTAAGGTACGGAAATTTTCCTCCTCAGAGTCCATACTGTTCATTGCATATATAAGATGTGTATGAAAAACTACATCGTGAACTTGAATCAATTAATCTGTAGCTATTTCATGTGTATTGATTGTGATGCAGTGATGCGCTTCAGAACTAGAATTTAGCATGTATTTGGAAACTGGTTTACTGTAGATTAAATTTTTTAGGATAATTGCTAACTGCTGTTATTTATTGTATGGTATTTTGCGTATTTATCCAAGTAGCAATTATTGTAACCTTGCTTGTGTGATGTTTGAAAAACTAAAGCTTTCTAAACAGACTTGGAATTAATCAGTTTAAATTAATTTAAGCATCGAAATTAAGTTAACCGTCGTAATTAGGGCCGAAAAAGTTATAGCAACATTTGTGATATTTTTCTCTTAGACGAGATATAAATATAACGTTAGCGTCCTTTGGCGTGAGGATTCGATTTTAGAAGATTTATCGTATTTTTGTGCGATCAGGCCGAAAGTTGTACGTACCTCAGAGGGAATGATAGACTAACGTAAATCATTGTTTGGAAAATTTTAATGATTATGTGAACTCTTATTGTGTAATGAATAGAGTAAAATAAAGAATAGTAGTTTAGGCTGCATTAATTTTAACTTCTTGTTACTGTGGTTACCTAGATATTGCCTTGGGTCGAGGTAATGGACAGTAAATAATAATTTATTGATTTACTGATTATGTAGTGGAAAACTGATCGATAAAATTACATGTAATTGCTGTTTATGCATTTATACTATTTTCATTTGTGTCGAACCTACTTATTAGAGTTTAGATTACTTCAACTTGTTAACCAGGATTAAATGACTGCAAAGTTATTCTAAGTTGAGGTATTGAAAGTTCATTCAACGGGTCGGATGGCCGAATGGTTAGCGAGCTTTCCCGATAAGCAGAAGACAATCCGTTCGAATTTCAATCGGACCGTCTTCGACTGTATCTCGTGTGATTAGAAAACAGACCTTAACTCGTTTCAGCGTTGTGATAAATTTGTCATGTTAACAGCTCAGACACTTCTGTTGTAGTAGCAGTATCATCATTACATGCCATTGTGTGTTGTATACGTATTTTTTCACATTTTGTCTTTGCTACTGCAGATTATATACAAGGTATACCGAACATGCTTTACGAGGCGACTATCAGACGCCGAAAATCTGAAAGGAAACAACCAATATTTAGCAAACAAAGTTAATTAAAATTATGCAAACGATCTGATCAAACTTGTAGTTTGTAGGAGAATTCCATAGTAAGTCATCATTCAAGAGTGCGGGTTATATACAGGAGTATCTCCTTGAATCTGTACAGTACTTGGGAAATCATCGAATAAAAAGCGGTAGAGAGAGTGAGAAAGAGTGAAACATGCTAGTAATGTAGCATTTTGGGATTTGTAATTATTTCATGAATTATTTAATCATAGCTTTTTATAAAATTATGAAATTGGCGTATTGAAATGGTAGCGGAACCTGAGTAGTTATAGTTAAGATAGATACACTGTATAGGCCTATTATGAAATAGTCTCAAGTTAAATTGCGCGTCACTTAACGTTTGTTCATTTTATGTAGCAACAATGTAATACTATAGTCTACATACAGTATATACAGTATATACTGTATATACATGTATATATAGCTCGTGTAGTTATATCTTGTGTTATAGTATTATAGTTAATATATACTTTATAGCAGCTGCTGGAGTGCATGCTATCTACCCCAGATGCTATTTGCCACGTATGCTATTTTAGTTTTTAATTAGCCTAGTTGGTTAAATTTGGTCTGCTTTATTTGATTACAATTTCCACTGACTGGCTACTTTGTTCAATATTTCTTATTAATGCTAAATAAACCTGGAATTATTTGATTCGTAATTATAATTTATTTTGTACATTTAGGAGTTTTTTCTCCCCGGCACAAGATTTTGTCAAATAGTTTAGGTTAAGTGAATTGTAAGGATATGTAATGCAGGGACGACCCTGACATCATACTTGTATGAGGAAACGGACTTTAGACCTCTGTTATAATTTCTTTAAAAATGCTTATGTTACTAGTATTATTATTTCTTATTATTTATTAGGCTTATTATTTAGTTTTTACTTGCACTGGGCTGTAAAGGGCCCTAGGCTTAAAAAAATACTTTTCCAATTTTGTGGGTAAAGAGTAAGCTACTCCGTGAAATATTGTCTAAGGGATTCTTCGTATGTTAGCTGACAATTATTTATTATCCCCTTTAGAACACATTGCTATAATTACTCAATTCATAGGTGAATAGTACATCTGCGTAATCTTTTAAATATACATGTAGGATACGAGTTGCGCGATGGTAATTTCTAGACAGAAATTTGTAGTAGGGTTGCACGAGCAAACAACAGGCCATCGGTTATAACAAAAACTCTAAGGAAAACAACACAGACAGTGAAAACTTTAGTAAGGTTTGACTACGCTATTTTATGGATGAAACATGGACATTGAATAAGGAAAGAAGATGTCAGGAAATTAGAAGCTTTGGTAATGTGTATTTGGAGAAGATTGGAAAAGATTAGCTGGACACAAAAAGTTAAAAATAAAGAGAGTGGGCGATTAATAAAATAGGTGGTTAATAAATGCAATAAGAGTAGGAAGAAAAATTGGATAGGATTGGATTGGATCTAACTTAGGGGAGATGGTTTATTAAAAGAGGTCATAGAAGGCAGAATGGAAGGAAAGAGAAGCAGAAACAGATCGAGATTAGGTACATTAGATGATTTAAAGATCCACTCGTATGTGGACATCACGAGGAAAATGAAAACAAAGAAGAGTGGAGACGTTATATACCATGGACCTGCCATTAGGAAGAATACTAAGACAGAAAGAGAGAGAGATATTATACGTTAATGCCCGTAACCTGTTAGACGTTAACTGACTGAAGCCAATAGCAATGTTGGTAAGATATCCGACCGTTGACCAGTATGTGTGGATTCAAAACCTTACACTGATATCGCTTTTGAGAAACTGAAACTAACATGATGACTAAACTCGATGAAACCGAAGTTAACATCGGCTTTGCGGCATTATTACATTTATAAATCGTATGAATTTGAACGCGTGCAAATATTCCATTTCATACTAGCCTGTATGTAACATCATTTTAAGATGAGGAACCGGACGTTTAATTTATATTCTATTATATTTAGTAACTGATGATGCAAACATTGAAATTCAACATTAAAATTATTATATTCTATAAAATGTGAAATATTAGACTCAATTTCTTAATTCATATTCACAAATAAATTTTCAGAAAATGAATAAAAAGTAATTAACAGAAACATATGTGTGCAATCGAAGAACTTGATTCTTCCAGTAAAGAAAAAGACTACAAATAAACAAATTTTAAATCTAACACGTTCAAATAAATCCAACCGTCGAGCAATCTCTTTCCATGCTAAGTAAGTAATGCAAGTAGATTTCCATGTTATTAGATTAATTCCATCAAATGAGATCAACAACTCTAAACATTCGTAAATCTAAGGCATCATCTTAGAATTGTCCACAACTGATAAGTTATTACTGGGCTGAAATGCAGGTTATGTTTTCTGCACGACTTTGAGTTGAAAGTTTGAATTTACCCAATAGGCCTACTTGCCTGAAGTTCCGGAACTTATCATGGAAGAAATTCACGCAGTCAAGGGCTCCACATAAACTGTTATTGTTCAACATGAGCTGCTATTGTTAAATCTTAGTCCTTGTAGGGTCATGTCTAGGTTTAGACTAACTAATATATCGGCGAAATTGCATTAGGTTTCTCACCCAACCAGTTCTTGATTGCGCAATAATTTGATCTTGGCTACACAATGAAACTATACTTCAACGCTAACTTCGCCTTTATAGGCGAGGTTAAATTTTTGACTTATTATGAACAATTCTCCTATATTGAAAATAATAAAATTGTAGCACAGTATGATGTTTACGATATTATTAAATAAAATCCATCATTTGGTCAAGCAATTTATTACCGTTAATCAATCATGTAATTAAAAAATGTTATTATTCAATGTTTTACCATAAATGACATAAGGCTCAACCATACATTTGCCCATTTACTACATGGGCAAGGTTAGTGCGCATTTTGATATTCATGTCTTTCATAGTCCTAGTCCTTAGATTAAAAACAATTAGAAATATCGGTGTTGTGCCCGAGTTGCTGAAGAATAAAGGAACCGTTTATTAAGCGTGGCATAAAAGGCTACAAAATACTAAATCCAAAACAACGTTAGAAGGAGCTTGGGATTGTAGAGCGCCAAGGATCAAATATTACTACAATTTTTTTAATCCTGACCCTAATAAACTGGAACTCAAGGGAATATGAAATTAATCAAATAATTATTACTAATAATTTAATCGATAAATCAATTAATTAGTCCATCGATCCTTCATAAACGTAATAATTAAAACATTATTAAACATCTTTAGATAATTATATCAATTAGATCTAAGGAAGTTGATTGTTTGTTCCATTGGACTTCTTGCAAAACTTTTCAGAGGTGATCTTTTAATTTCATTAGTTTATTAGACCTTCGAAGTGCTTCAGTTTATTATCCAGTCCGTTAATATACTTCTTAATATATTATCATTATTAATAATGTTTCAGAGAGGATAACAAGAATACATTAAGAGAACATAAGACAAAATAGAGTAGAACATTTGATACAATAATACGATAACGTAATAGCCGTATTTATTATTCTTGTTTCATGGCCATTATTTTGTTAAGAAATTTCAATAATAAATTTATTAGTAGTTTATGTACTTCTAAGATCTTGTATTCATTAATTGGAATCTAGACTTTGTTTCTATATTTCTTTATATGAAGGAATATCTTTTTATAATATAATGTCACACTTCAGTCAAATACTCATTTCGGCAGAAACTTCTGCAAAGATCAATAGTACATCAGTATATTGGATAAAAAAGTTCTATGGGTGCTCAGTTCAATTCCCGGCATTCTAGTCATATAATCATCTCAAGATAGCGAACGTGACGTTAAATTCAAGATAATCCAAGTCATTCAGTTCAGCCTCGAACCTCGCCTAAAGCGAAATCACACTTGGGCGCGGTCGAAACGTCTTAACCCGTCTGCCAAAATAATCTACCTTTTTGAAACGGTTGAGTAGTTTTCACACACTAGAAGTAAGTGAACACTGAACCATACTTAGCGAGGAATCGTGTGTGGATTTTGCTTTTATAAGAGGTAAGATAATACAGGCTTGCCTGAAGAGAGCACTTCGCTACTTCCTGGATTGGATCGGCAGTTGTCTGTTACAAAGACAAAGCAATAGCTCATAGCCTACAGTTGGAAGTTTAACGTTCCTGCCCCACATGTAATACTGGATATATTGTATATCCAATGCGGAAAACGAAACACACAAGAATATTTGCAAAACAATTCATATATATATATATCAATTAAGTTTTCAAGTCAAATAATTTTCGAGTGCAAGTATATTTACACAAATAAAAGCTCTCTGCTGTAGATGAGTTTATTACATGGCTCCAAAACACAGAGCATTTATTTTGTTCAAGAATTTATGAGCATGAAATAGTTAGCTCTTAGATCATGCTACAAATACATATCAAGTAGCATAGTATAAATAACTCTCACTTCTTCAGATTCTTTGGCGTCTTTCCAAGTCCTATAAACCGGGGCCTAACCGCAGTGCACTTTTGAGAGTTTGTACAGTGATCCAAGGATCAATCCTTCGACTGTATAGTTGTGTTAAATAGAGCGGCTCTAGCATTTATAGCGGCAGTCACGAGGCCTTGAGTGAGGCGGGTAGAGTAATAAAAAGAACCCAAACTAACACTCTGCGTACAGTCTAATCTACATGTGCTCAGTAAGGCAGTGGCGGTAAGTTATAAGTGTACTTGTTGTACTTGTTATATACATGTAAACTCTTTAATTGAAAGTGTGTAAATATATGTATAAGAGAAAGTTATAAAGGTTGTATAACAATTAAAGTAGGCAGTGGAACAAAATACGTTCGACTATTGCGAACTCGTGCGGAGAAAAGTAACGGAAACACATCTTAATTGCATGTAGACATTGAATGCCAAATATCATGCTAGCCGCATGTGAAAAGTAACAGTCACTTTGTATAAAATTCCAATTTAGAACTGTCTGTGATGTAAAGGCTATAGCTAGAGCGGGTACGTTTAAACGTTCATTTGGACGTTGTTGATAAACCCTTCAGCGGCGAACCTGAGGCCAAGATGGTTTAGTAATAAAATATTGAAATATTTCAATCCAAAAAGGACGTAGGGCCAATGAACCGTGTATTTTCACAATCTATCACAAATGTTAGTCCAAGTATGAACCATTTGTTGTTATTGTTATTTTGTGATCGTTACGTTTGTTAAGCCATGTTATCGTTAGATATGAGGAGCGGGGTACGTTTTAACGTTCATTTAGACTTTCCTCATAGACTTTCTACGTCAAAACCTTGTACTAATAAAATGATTATAAATGGCATCAATGAATTCTGTAGTAGGTTGGGGGGTAGTCACACGCGCAAGGTGAAGATAATATTTATTTAGTTTTTGCTTTCTTTCATATCGTTTATTTGTTCATCATAGCACAGATTATACAAACAATATGAACGTGCGTGTAGTTAGATAACCAAGCAACAATATGAAAGAGGCTATCTTAAAAGAGCCTCTGTGCGGTAATACCAAAATTAGCAGCTATAGCAGACTCTGCTTGAGTCTGAAATACAAAAAATTTCTATTACATTACCTAGTACAGTAAAACCGTTGGTAGACATACAATTGAATATTTTCAAATTAGGAAATCCCCAGACACTGAGAAATGAAAACTCAAAATAACTTTTAAAAAACATAATTAAATTATTAAAAATTACACAAGTAAACTAGTAGAGCCATTGTTTACATTTTACACAATTCTATTAACAAAATGTTTTGCCTAAATTGTAAATAAATCTCTCGCCACTGGCTGGACCAATGGCGACACTGGATGTCGGTAAGATACTCGACCGCGGATCAGTATGTGCGGGGTTTTCCTGGGCTCAACCGTCACTGACATCGCTTTCGAATGAGGAAATTGACGTTAACATTAGCTTTACCAGCGTTTTACTTTTTAAATATACATGTAGATTTGTATTTAATAACACTTTCTGTCGCTTTCTGTGTTTGCTTCTGCAGCAAAACAAACCCTTCTTCATCAACAGTTTAATTATGTCAGACATTATGACAAACTGGTGTTCTGCAGTATTAATCTTATATGTATTATGCAGAACTGCTGGGGGTAAGTTCATAAAATTTTTAGACTTTCCCGTTCAAATTTAATAATGTGCCTAAATTACCAAAGCATAAATTAATTAATATTAATTTCAATTATTTTACTACATTATCTTCATCCCTTGAAATTCAATTTTACTACTGTCGGAATTCGAAAATTGTTTATCAAATTCTGGAGTCTATACGCTCATCAACCAGATGCCCTTTCCGGCGTTGGTGTGGATCTTGGTGCTTAGTCGCCTCTAACGACACGTGCAGTCTATTATTCAACAACCCGGACACTGTAAGATTACAGTAAATGTTAATTTTAAATCAATAATATCCGTAGCTATTGTTCTCAATGTCTTATGAAGAGTTGTCGTAACTCTAATTTCATATTGAAGTTATAGGTTAAAGCTTATTGCAGATAATTATTCTGTAGTTATCTGGTATCCAAATGCTCTGTTCAAATTAATATTTTAGCTAAATCACAATAGCAGAGTAAAATGTAACTTTTTAAATCGGTATTTCTTTTTATTTCATAAACTTGACTGGGCAAGCAAACATAAAGAATCTGGAAAGAACTTGAAAAATGAAAGAATATGGTACCAGTAACTGACATGCCAACTTATGCCTTGTTAATATGCAATTATAGGTCAAATGTTTACAAAATAGAATTACTGCATAAGTGAAACATTTATTTCGTTCGAATCCGTTTATAGGTGTGAATTTTGAGAACAGAAAAGCACCAAAATACTATAATCTGATCAGTGGAAATCTTTCAGTTCCTTCTTGCTGTAGTTAATACACAATTAACAGACGAAGCATCGTCTTCGAAGCATCGTCAGTGTCGATGTCGGTAAGATAGTCGACAGCAAATCAGTAAGTGAGTGGCTCAAACCCTGGGCTCGCCCTTCACTGACATCCCTTTCGAGTGACGAAACTAAAGTTAATCTTATCTTTACGAGCTCTTATACATGCAGACCAAGAGAACCTAGGAAGTTTTGTTTTTGTTAACAGGATTAATTCACAGTAATTATGGAGATTCAGATACAGAGTAAACGTATGCTATGAAATGTAGTTTTTCATTAAATGAATATTTAAATAACTAATTGATTAGGGTGAACCGGAGGCTTGTTGGCTTTTTGCTCGACAGCGGATCCGTAGGTGCAGGGTTCAAATCCAGTGCTCCCCCATCACTGACATGCAAATGAGCAGGAAAACGGACGTTAAACTTGGCTTTGAATTTTTTAAAGGTTGATTAATTTTTCAAAATTATACGTAATAAGCTTATAATTCTAAATCTGAGTGAATTTGGATAACCTGTTACCTCTATTTATTTACACATATTTATTTGCATTATTTATTGTTTAGCCAATGAATACTGTTTCTATCGTTGGACGAAGTACGAGGGGCAAAATGCCCCAGGACAACAACAACAGGGCGGGGTGAACATGTACACAGAGCAATCCTGTAAGGACTCTTGCGTTCAGAACAGAGGATGCCGGAGTGTTGACTACAACAATAAAGACAGGACCTGCTGGTTTGGGTTTACTGTCAATCCGTATCGTACCACAAACACCGCAGTAAATCACTATGTGCTTACTGAGGAATGCATCGGTTAGTATAGTTATAGAAAAACTATCATCACTCACTGCCAATGTTGTACATATTTCTAATCGTAATGCTCGTGATTGAGCTTTTAGCTAGGTAAAGAGCACTAACATCAAACAATATGTAGAATAGCCCATGTAAAAAATTTTACATAGGCTATTCCTATGTAAAATTGTAATGTTACATAATTGAAAACAGTTAGTTTTAAGATTATTTTTCAAAGTGGCATTAAAACATTACTTGCAATCTACATGACACTGGTAAAACTGTGTAGGTTTTTGACATCTCGATGTGTTATAAATCAATAGAATATTGTAATTGTCGGGTGATTCGACTTATTTGTTGCTGTGCCTGTATATTAACAACCGTTGTGAAAAACCCAAAGCAACCGTATTACAACATCATCTGATAGCGAATCAACTGAAAGTTAAGTGCCAGAAATTATGGAAAAGGAGTTTATTAAACAACTAGAAGGGTCAGCAATTAACTTTTCGTGGTTTAGATATCTTGCCTTGTAAAGCTAAATTAATTATCAATTAATTTAGTTTAGCTTGGTATTTTAGAATGTTACATAGTACCAGTGTTACTGCAAAATTCAATATATAAAGCCTACATTTAGTCCAATATGGTTAACTTGAAATTATTGGTTGCTATGTATTATCGTCCAGTTTTACTATACATTTAAATATTAAAGACATAATCTAGATACACTTTACAGAAGTATATTGTAAATTGTATTTTAAGTCAGCTTTTGCTTACTGGCGTCAGAGACATAATAGGCTCTTCAAATCACACGAGTTTTATTAATGTACCCAGCATGATAAATACAAATAGTCCGCTAGTCTACGTGTATAGTGTGTCCGCTGTGTTGATAGTTTTCAATGCAAATAATCCGCTAGTCTTAGGTAACGGTGACATTGCGTTTACTTGCAGTTTGCTCCGGTGTAAATCCTTACACATGGACGTCTCAACCAGGACGTAACGTTCCAGGATTGATCCAGCAGGGTCGAGTTAACTCTTATTCGCAGGAATCATGCAAGAGCGCCTGTCAGGAGAAGGCTGAATGTTGGAGCGTGGATTGGGACGACAGAGAAAAGACCTGTTGGCACGGGAATGTGCAAAATCCAACTCTAACAAGTTACAGCGTCGTTATACATTGGGATCTTGTCAGAAATTGGAGCAGCTGCAGTAAGTTGAAAGATAACATTTTGATAATATTGTAACAGTGACTGATGCTTCGGTTTAATGTCAAGTACTGAAGCCGCCCGAAGGGCTCCTCTTCAAGACGTCAGGTGTATCTACTTTGAATTACTTTGAATTATCTACTTTTTAATTACGTACTTTGCGCTTTGGGCTGATTTTCTGGATTTTGGAATTTGCACCGTTTTTAGACCTTCTTTTTGCTCGCTGGCTTGATTTTGTCTCAATAGTGCTCGATGTTGTCATTGGTGACTGTAGCACTCTAATTGTTGTTATTATTAGTATTATCAGTGAACCGTTGTACCCTTAAACCCAATAATCACTAATGACAATAATAATAATAAAGGAGAATTATGCAACATTAGTACCGAGTTGTGTTCGGGACATTGAGGAATAGATCAAACTCAGACTGTACGTGTGATAAGAGGCCACTGAGCAAGAACTGACAATGGTAACGGGAAACTACCTCAGAGGATATATTTTTGTCCCAAGGCATAGGGTACATGACGTAAGGATAAGGAATAGTTTTTGTGAAGGGTTAACTTGTTGATCGATTTAGTGCTTATTTTGGATAGTGAATAGCTGCATGTGAGTAGGATTATGTACCTTGGACCTGTCACTCGGAAGGACACTAAAGATAGATTAGTACCGAAAAGTAAAGATTTTGAAATATAGTTTTTGCATTAATTTGCTTTTTGAGCACGTCAAGCTTTTTATTAAACCTTGAGGTACAAATCTTAGGAACTGTCCAACAGCGATCGACTTTGTTTCTAAGCCTAGCCACTGAACTTCTGAAGGACGCAGCTAACAACACTTCAGAACCAAATGTGTGAAATGAACAAATGAACTAAAAAGTTTTTAAGTTTATGGCTTGATAATTACTAGTTTGATTGCTTACTGCAGCATGTACATTGTATGCATGTACATATTCCTATGAGCAGTTCCATAGGCAGTTGAAGACCTATCGTTTCCATCTCTCTTTTCCATCCAGTGTCCATAAGTTGCGACCTGGGCCTAAACCTCTTTTTCTTTAATCCCTTTACTTTGAACTTATTTTCTGGATTTTGGAATTTGCACCGTTTTGGGCCTTCCTTTTGCACGCCGGCTTGATTTTGTCTCAATAGTGCTCGATGTTGTCATTGATTACTGTAGCACTCTAATTGTTGTTATAATTATTATTATATTACAATTTGACATACATGTATTGTCTGTGTTTGTTAGCTACCGATAGACCCACTACAACCCTATCAACTCCATGTAAGTATAGCTTCATTTAATTTCTGTCGTATTTTAAGCGAACCAGCAGCTCTTGCTGAAAAATATGTTTTTAAGTAAAAAATACATGGATAGTATATATGCATATTACATGAACAAATAAAATCATTTAGATTAAATATTTCTTCGCCTGTAATTCTACATTATTTCTAAATTCTATTATTATTTCTTTCTGCTACTTCAGCCCAAAAACTCCTAATTGCCCTTAATTATCTCTTCAGTATGCGTTAATTTTGTGATTTTAGATTTATACTCACTAGGTAATAAAGGCGAAGGCCTTACATTTTCTCATGTACTATTGCAGCATCTCTTTCTATTACTGTAAGTCTACTCACCGGTAATTATCAGAAATAAATAAGTCGGGGTTTGAATTCGTGCTCTCTTTTCTATCAAACATTACGCTACCAATTGTACTGTCCAATATATACGGATTTGAATTAGTAATATTTTATTTCTTACAGACTCGGTATTCCATATCAGTATGGTCTCGGTACGATGTATTGTTTATTGCTATTAGCTAGGGAGTCCTGTTCATACACCTGGATTAAATATCCGGATGAGCATGTCTCAGGACTTCAACTGAATGGATATTCCTTCACAGAACAGTCCTGTATGGATTCCTGCATTCAGAGTTCACCCTGCCAGAGCGTGGACTTCAACACAAGGGATAGAAGCTGTTGGTTTGGATATACGTCCAATCCTGGGCGATCCAGCATGACTTCCGTCAATCACTATGATCTCATTCGGAACTGCTCCTGTTAGTATTATAGTATTTATGTTTATATATATATATATATATATATATATATATATATATATACAGTATATATAACATAAATATATATAAACATATATATATACACATGTATATAGGCCTCTATATATATATATATATATATATATATATATATATATATATTATGATGCCTACTTACTTGTCTGAATTATATGTAGCTACTTCAAGAGTAACTCTTAAAAAGATAAAAGGATAAACCTTAAAGTTTAACTCTTAACAGTTGCCTGCATCTAAAACGTATCAGTGCAAAAGAATTCTGATCTTTGTAAATGACACAGAGAGTGCTTTTTTGAACATAGCATCTCTGCATCCTCGTCAGAATTCGTATCCAAATACCATCTGCTTAACTCAGCTGCTTTGCTTATCAGTGTTAACCCCAAGTTTTTAGAAGCTACAACTCCGTGAAATTATAATTTTTTTAATTTTTGGGACTCAATTAATCAAAATCAATAGCTTCATAAAATCCGATTTAACAGAAAATATTAGTAAACATAAAGAGTCTGTTAAATATCCATCACAACACTTTTAGTTTCTCGGCAATTGAGATACATTTGAGATTTTGTACGGCGGTTTCGACGACTTCCTATCTGTCAAATTCTCAGTGTGTCGGATTGAAGAATGTGAAATAGTTAACCTAAATTTACCAATTTGATTTCATAAGGAGATACAATACAATATATTAATGATTTTAAAACAAATGAATTATTCTGATAATACAATTTTATTTCTTTAGCTTCAGCTACATCATTCTTTACTGAAGCTCCGACTACGACAGCAAAACCGGGTAAGACTTTTCATTGAGAATATATACATGTATACATGTTCATGTATTATATACAAAGTGTATATTTATATACATGTATATATCCATATATTATACTATATATATGTATATATATATATACTGTATATATATATATATATATATATATATATATATATATTATCTATATATAGGCCTAGTCGAGCATTTGTGCTTTTTCGGTGACGATCTTTATGACGATCCGATGACAACCTGGAGTTTTCTATGAGAATCGGAACTTAATACTTACTTAATTCGAAATTCAATGTTTATTTGGGAGAAATTCATAAAGAACGAACAATGTGTTTTAGCAAAGCTTCAGGAATGGCCAACTTCAAGAAATATCAATATAATTTTTTATAGTTCATATTTTAAATATATAATCGAGGAGATATTACCATTTATGCGACATATTCGTTAAAGACTTTCAACTTCTTCTTTTTGTGACTTGTCTGTTCCAAGCCTGGGTGGTCATTTTCATGTTTCTCATTATGTATCTGTCCATTGTTGCTCTGATCATTTCTGTTTCCGTTATCTGATTCCATTTGCGTAGACTCTTAATGAACGTCATGTGCTTTCGACTTCTGTTTCCTTTGCTCTCCATATTTCAACTCACTGTAATATTTTCAAAGATTTTATTTCGCATTTGTCCGAAGAACCCCATCTTCTGGTGCCGTATTCAATGGATCATGACAATTTGACAATCTTTGGAAAAAATTCTTCATTTGTAGCACTATCTATACTTTATATGCGTAGCATTATGCTATAGAGAGCATACTCAGTTGCAGTTGCCTCCAGTTTCATTTTCATTGCAGAGGAATTGTCCTATATTAATTTCCATGTTAAGAGTCTAAGCAAATAGATGCATATAGCGGAAAAAGAATTCATCACAGCAACAATGTTACACACAATATTGATTGTTTGTAACATTGAAGCAATTTTTATGATAATCTATGCCTTATGAATATTTGTGGGTAATTATTACTACAAGATATTTACTTGTAACTTATTTCAGACTTTAATCCTAAAAGCATATACAATATATAGTAAGCATAGCCTTTTAGCATATGACACTTTATCGAATGATACCTTGTATCAATTTGTGCTTTTATACTGCACTAAGAGATCGGTTTTAATTTATCGGAAAGTTTAAATCTAATTGCTTAAATATTACTCACATATGGATCTATAGTTATCATGGGTATAGATTTTAAAATTATACTCTCCTCTATTGAAATGGTTGAAATGAAATTTATCCGACATAATTGGCTTCTGCCTAGATAGTACAATTTTATATAAAATAGTCAATCAGCAAACTTGATTTCACTAACTTAAGAATATCGAAACATTGAATTAAAATATTTTATCTACTATTATTTTTCGGTGTTTGCTAAATAATTCAGACAATATAAATTATTTCATGTTATTCTCTAAGTTAACAGCTTTATTAATTTGTCATTAACTTTTATAGCGTGTTAATGTTTTGAATTCACTGGAGATAACTATTACGCATATTAATAAATAGTATATGTTTCAGTCTGCCCTCAAATAAGTCCGTATTCATGGACTTCGAAGTCAGGACGTAATGCTAATGGATTATCTCAACAAGGCGGAACAAATTCCTACACGGAAGATTCTTGTAAAACTGCTTGTCAGGCTAAAGCAAACTGTTGGAGTGTGGATTGGAATGAAAGGGAAAAGAGTTGTTGGCATGGAAACCAGAAAAATCCGGTGCTGACGAATTACAGCGTTGTTACACATTGGGATCTAGTGAGAAACAATGACAGTTGCAGTAAGTTAAGCCACCTGCGTTATTTTAAATATTAAGTAATGCTTAAGCTAAAAAAAAGTAAACACATTATAGTGAAATGATCAACAGTGTTGATATCTGTCACTTTTAATACCACATGTTTAAACCGTTAGGCAATGTAGACCACTTTCCATGTTTCCAGTCCAGTGAATGTTCGAGATTTTACTCTCAGATCAGCGCGGCTGGGATTCGGAACAGCGAGAGTTCAATTCAGCTCAGGATCTGTCATTCAAAGCTTCATGACGTTACCCCTACGCTATTAAGACATTCTAGTTACATAACTTCTAATGGATACATTCTTAATTGTTAGTAATTAAAGTTTGTCTACCGGTGCATTTCACTAACCAATGAATAGCCGAAAGGATAGTAAGCTTGCGTGATAAGCAGTAGTTGACAGTGATAGATTTAGCTTTGAAACCTTTTACTTATATAAACATTATCAATTAATATAATTATCATTTCATTTTTCTAAAATATAGAAACAAATTGGCATTCGACTTCTGCAACAGTAATACACCTTGTAGCCTTTTTTCGGTCAAGGTCGCACATGACCTCTGTTGGCCGCTCTAACATACTTCCTCCATTTGAGTCTTCCTCTAATTGACTCGTAAGAACTGGGAATGGGATTGGAGCTCTCGGTTCCTAAAAATCAATCCATTTAATTTCTTCCATCCATATTGCTCTGGCTACCTTTTTCCTCTCTTTCCCCATACGGGTAATGATTGCCTTCTCGATCTAATTAATAATTAAGAGCAAATGAAGTTGAGATGATGCCCATCATGTAGACTTCCCGACTTAAAGTGTACTTACATACAGATGTTTCTTGTTTTTATAATAAATTAGTAAATTTAGCGACTTATTTATCCAGATGAGAATATTCTCAAACCCTCGAGGTATAAAGGTTTAACTGTTTTATTCGATACACTTGGGAGCATATTTGTAGAAATAACTAACATTTAGAACGCATTGTGATTTAAAAATTAAGAACAAATTACTCACATCAGCAGAGTCTTTCTATCTGATAAAAAAACGTCTATGCTCCAGGCAAAGAAACTAAGTGCATAAATTATATTGATTGGTAGACTAAATTTATTTTTACTGGGCGTTCAATTTGAGAAATATATTAACGTTAATTTACAGTAAATAAACCTTTCCCATAATTGATGCCTGTGAAATTATTAACCTAGAAATTATTAGTCACTGAGTTGATACTATTTTAACACAATATTATAAATTAATTTTTGTTCTAGGATTGACGGTGGTTACTATTGGAGATTGGGGTGATCAATCCACTTTTGGTGCCCAGACACAGAACATGCTAGCTCAAGTCATGAGCGACTGGTGCGGTAAGAAGGGTGACTGCTCCTTCATCGCCAGTACTGGAGATCACTTCTACGACTACGGCGTTACCTCCACTCAGGATCCGAGGTTCCTTGTCTTCCGTATCCACAATATTTTATTTCAGATATTTTTCAAATTTATCTAATATTTGTCACATTTAGTCTTTTTTGTCAACTTGTTATTAGGTAAATTCTATTTTGGTTATTTTGTAAATTTATGATTATTTTGTCAAATTGTTATACAATTTTGAAATAGCGGGATCATCGTTGGAGCGATTTTTAATTTTGCTTGTAAGTTAAGACTTCTGGTTGAGCTGCTATGATACTAAAAACTAAAATGCTAGCAGATATTTTAATTGTTTTGTGTTTTTTTTTGTATTTATAAATTTTAGGAAATAGACGAACTATATTGTAAGAACAATTTTCTGAGCTCTGATAGTTGAAAAATGAATTATAATTAATTGCAAAGCAACTTCATGATAAACACACATATATGCATGTACAGATATGTACAGATGTGCATATATGCATGTATATATGCGTATGTATATTTATACATATATACGGACTAGGGCAAAAAAATAATCCCCTAGCGAAATCTCAATAACTTTAAGAAAACTCGTAATATCTTTACGACATTTACGGAGCTTCTAGGGGAGGAATTTCTGCGTGTATCCTGCAAATTTGGTTAAAATATTTTCACTAGTTACGAAATTACAGCATTTCTACGAGAAAAGTGCAACAATCAATTTTAACAACGGCTTTTTGAAATGTCAATCGTTCCTTTTCAAGAAAATAACGATCGTGAAAAAGGCCGTTTACTTAAGTGGTGGAGCATAAGCCTGCACTACCTTGTTAGCTACTTCAATATACGATGCTAAAATTCGTTCTTCTGTTGAAATTATTCCTAAATTTTGAAGAAAATTTCCGGTACTTTTCTTTGAATAGGCCTTGTTAAAATTGATTTTAACATTTTTCTGAAGAAACGCTGCATTTTTGTTAGTTCTGAATATATTTTCACCAAATATGCAGGTTATATGCAGTAATTCCTTTTCTGGAAGCTCCAGAAATTTTGTAGAACTATGCTGAGTTTTGTCCAAGTTATTTAGAAATTTGTTTTAAAAAGTATTGTTAAAATTGATTTTTTCACTTTTTTCGTAGAAACGCTTTAATACCTTTACTGCTCACTAGATTTTCATCAAATTTGCAGGTGATATGCAGAAATTCCTCCTGTAGAAGCTCCAAAATTTTAAACAAATATTTTGAGTTTTGTTGGAGTTATTGAGATTTCGCTATGGGAATTTTTTTCCCCAGTCTGTATATACCTGCATATATATTATACGTCTATAAATATATTGTACGAATTATAAGATACATTTAATTTTAAGGCAATGAGTAACACAACACATAACGTATTATAATAGACTATCAACGTGTATTACTATTAAATTTTTAAAATATAACTTCTTTAGGATGGTACGTTCAGGACAAATCAACTGAGACCGGATTAAGTTAAAAGCACGGATATTACAAATGTACATCACATAACAAATTTTCTTAAAAAGAGATTTATGCATTACGCCTGTGAACCCGCTTTCAAAGTAGATGTACAGGGAATGACATATCATAATTTGATTAATTACATTGCAGATTTAATACATCATGGCGCTGGGTGTACGATAAACCAAATATAAACAACCTCACGTGGTACCTATCTCTAGGCAACCATGACTTTGGTTACGGTATGGATGGTAACCGAGAATTGCACCAGGTTTGTCTGGACTTGATACATGACATGTATTACATGTGTGATTGCATGTATGATACATGCATGATTACATAAATATTATGTATAATCATATGCATAATCATACATAAATGTATGATTACGCATATGATTACATAAATGACTACATGAATAACTACTTGTATGATTGCATGTATGATGAAGTCAGTGAACTTCTCAAATTCACTCTAAATCCTGTAATTCCATTTCCTTCAATTCTTCGTGCTTATGTCATTTACAACAAAAAATTCTTACACTATAAAACCATTAGAAATTATAAGCGCCGTTTAATAACTAATAACGTAAAGTTAAAAGGTTAAATATCAAATGACAGCTGATCATAAATTGAGCTGCACCTTATGAAAATAAACTGCTGCTTCATCGTACTGCACTTCACTAATTGCTTAAAGATTTAGTTGGACTCAATAAAGTTGAATTGATTGCTCTATTGGAACTGTGACTAATCTAGTAACCATTCTCTTAGTTTGCGTCAGTTACCTGCCTCCAAAACAGGCTATTAATGAATCGGGCAAGGGTTTTAATCTTACACCTTATGACATCAATCGGACAGCTTACCGACATGCTACTGACCCTTCGCCACTGTCTGGAGCCAGTGGCGATGTCGGCAAGATATTCAACCGCGGATCAGTATGTGCGGAGATCAAATCCTGGGCTCGCCCGTCGCTGACATCGCTTTTGCAGTGAAGAAACTGACGTTAACATTAGCTTTACTTTTGTACTTATCTATATATATTCATATATATATATATATATATATATATATATATATATATGTATATATATATATATATATATATATATATATATATATATATATATATATATATATATATGTATTCAACATATATAGTGCATAATATACTGCATATATTGTGTTATATGTACATGTATAATATTATAATGTTATGTTTTATTTCCATACTTATGCATCAGGTCAATTATTCGAAGATTGAACCCAGATGGTTTCTGCCATGGCTATGGTACGACTTTGTGGTACAGAAAGGCGACTACAGCGTCCATTATATAATGGTAGATGCCACGTCTATTGAAATAAAGAAATACGACTGGGAGGGTCAATTGAAATGGTACAATAAAACCCTAGCCGAATCTAAGGCCGACTGGAAGGTCGTAGTAACCCACAATCCTCCATATTCGTTCGGCTTTTACTTACCCGGATCAGATATTCACCGCCAGACATTAGTGCCAGCGGCAGAGAAGTACGGAGTGGACTTCTTTATCACCGGACATGACCACAATGTTCAACATATTTCCAAGTCCGTTAACCCAGACGTGGATTATATTATTTCTGGAGGGGGAGGGAGGGGATTGTATGATTTCGATAGATCGCGAAATGGCACCCTCGTAAATATGGGATATCAATCGAATTATTTCGGGTTTCAATGGGGCTTCATCGTCCAGGAGTTTAAGAAACAGGAAGCACTAACGGAGTTCATAGATATTTATGGAAAAGTTGTATATTCTTTTGTAAGAACTAAATCCAAAAAATAAAAGTATAAGAAATTTAATTGATAATTTACAATTTAGGATAAATCGACATGTGGTTGAATTCGTCTTTCTTGCAAAAAACGTGATGACTTGGTAGCACTTTGCAGATATACATGTATATAAAGTGTATTTAATTTATCCTTAATGTGCCATTAAAATTACCATGTTTACAATATTTCATAGTTTTTGAACAATTCCATGTATGAAATTGTTATGATAACCGCTTTCATATTGATTGTATATCTACTCACCGCTACACGATTGTATGTCTCTACAAATGTTAACAAACTTTGCCGAGTGATTGACAAAGAGGCAGTGCGTATCGCAAAGAAATTAATCACTGCTCCAATTTCACACACTAATATAGTGTATAATATGGTTTGTTTTGTTAGACTGAGCCGATAGATAGTAGGCAAGTTTTTCGACAGCGAATCATTAGGTTCAGGGTTCAAGTCCTGTGTTGTCCCCGTAACTAACATTCCTTTATTCTAGCAAGAAACTGACGCTAAATTTGGCTTACGCTTTTTAACATTTGACTAACAATACTTTTCTTATCTCGAAAGTAGGCCTATATAAAGGTAGAGATTTTAGACTATTAAGATTCTTCGAGAACAATTGTAGCTTGCTGCGGTATTTCCTGTCTTTTGTCGATCGATTTATGTCAAACTACTGTACAGTAATATACATGCAAACAATGAGCGACTAATATTTGTTCTTAGTATAGATATATATGTAGTTCAATAAAAAAAACAGACGACTAGAAACTAGAGGACAAGTAGAATGGTTTAATTTTATGCGAGCTGTCGAACTATCATAGAGTTCAAAAGCTGTTCCAATTTAATTTCAAATCTCGAATCTGTGTAGAATCGGTGTGTGATTTGAACCCTGAATCAACTAATTTGTAATTGGCACCATTTAACCGATAAAACTGCATAGAAAGTTAGTATCATTATAATTAAAAAATAAGAATAAGATTTTCTTCAGTGAAAAATTTGTTTAGACTCCATGGATTCAAAATTAATACCTGCAATTTAGCAATAAATAAAGTTTTCCTAATATGAATTGCGTTTGTATTGTTTTATCTTAGCTATTCCAGTTATATTTGTAAATAGGTTGCACTGCTTAATTTAATTCCATTGCCTTTTTTAAATTGAAAAATTGATTGTATTACTTATACATATGTGTATTAGTCTACAAATAAATACTGAATCTCAGATATACTCAGTTCTCGTAGAAGAATGATTGACTGAACTTTAATAATTTTCATATATAGAGGCCCATATACGATACGTAGAATGATTCTATTTTCGAAACTCATTAACTGCATTATGCTGCTGACGAGAAATTATTGAGAAATCTCCTACAAAGTTAAATTTTTGCTAAATTGTTGCAATAGCTGACGTTTCTCTCTCTCTCTCTCTCTCTCTCTCTCTCTCTCTCTCTCTCCCTCTCTAGTGTTTTGTAAAGTGGTTGGCCCAAGCTATCTATTCGTCTGCTTTCACGGTCCATAAAGAGCGCTTCTTAGTTTAACATGCTAATCTATTAGCAAGAGGCTAGGTCTTATCCACATCTCACCTAGCCAGCCACCTTTTGTAGCGTTTTGCTTTTTCAGGTGTTTAGACTCTATGGAATATTTATTAGAGAGTATTTAGCGGGTAAATACTCCCCGTCGAATGCACCAAAATCATTTATTTCGTTTGATGAAAATTTTAATGTGTTATATGTTTACGTAAATGTCGATATTTTATCGGTGCAACTGATGAAGCAATATTAAATTATTTTGCATTCTCGCTCTTTCACTGTGTATCTCTCTCTCTATCTCTCTCTCTTTCATACGCACGTGTGTATTTCGAGTGCTGCTTGATTGTCAGGAATGATTAAGATGATCGGGAAGGAATTCAGGCTATTATAACCCGTGGACGTGCGAAGTGCAAGTGATGCACACTGCACTGCACCAGTCAAGCGTGTCGATTCATTGCATAAACATCATACAATCTCGTGCCGATTCGAAACTATCGCAGGTCACTGGCGGCCGCAAGCTCACGTTGATATTCCGTATTCGGGTTTGAATTTATAAGATACCCAATATGGAGCCAAGACTATAACATTCTTTTATTAGCTTGGCATTGCTTATAGACTGTGAGCTTTGGTCTAATTAATGCGTAACCGACGATATCAAAGGCCTAACGTTTGCCACTAGTGCATAATAGTTGCAACACTGTGAACGTCAAAAAGGTTATAATTTAAAATTTTGTTTTAGTTGTATTTCCCTGCTAGATATTATTTTATCTCACAAATTGATTATACATTTAATTAAAAAATATGCAGTAAATGCATATCCGTGGCTGAGCCAGTAAACCTATATCCTGTTAGTAAAACTTCTGACTGCGAATCTGTAAATAAAGGGTTCAAGTCCCTGGTTCTATCCGTTATCGGCATGCTTTTGTATCTATGTATTTATATATTCCAGTTGATATGTCACATATCTTAAGCGTAATACAGAAAAAATAAGTAAATAATTAATTTTCGCCTAGTTAGGCAGCACTAGGACATCTACTTTTTTTGTTGCAAAATTATTTTACGCCCAAATTATTGAATTTAACTTCATATAGAAGTTAATAAAATAACTTTAGTCTGCTTAAAAATAAATATGATAAAGTATTTAAAAGTGCAAATAGTTAACAGAACAATTAAGTCATCGTAATAACATTGAATTTTAAATGAAAACGACACATTCCAGTCAGTATGAGCAAATCCAACGAATTACTTTTGTACTTGACTGGAAGATCCAGTTCGTATGATGGTTCTTGTAGTGAAAATGGCTAGCTAAAAGTTAAAGTTTTAACTTAATTAAAACGTCAGCTTCTTGTTTCAAAAGACATGAGATTTTAGACGATTTGACGGCGAATTTAATTTGTATGTGGAAATTAAAATGTGAAAGCGTTGGAAATGCAAATGTTGCTATGTAAAAGAATTGAAAAGATGAGCTCCACCCAAAAATTGACAAATGCCGAAGTTGTCAAGAGAGTTGGTTTAGATTAACAGTTGATAAATGCATTAACAAATACAAATAAGGGCTTGATATTACATATTGCAAGAGATAGCTAGCTAAAAGAGGTCAAAGAAATTAGATTGGAAGAAAAAAGGAGCAGAGGAAGAAAAAGATTAGGTATGTTAAATGATTTAAAGGTCCACTCGTACATGGACATGAAGAGGAAAACTGAAGACAGAAAATATTTGAGGCACTATAGGCAATGCCATGGACCTGCCAGTAGACAATGCTGTGCTGTAAGAGAGAGATAGAGAGAGACAGAGAGAGTGGGGACAATTAGAGAGAGAGAAAGGGAGAGAGAGATGAAAGGAAGACTGAGGATAGAATTTGTTGGAAGAGTTACGTGCCTAGGACCTGCCGTTAAGAAGTTGACTAGGATAAAGGGTGCAAGGTGTGCAATTCAACTTTGAAATGAATTTCGATTGCAAAGTATTATAAAATATTTCGATGAGTCCTAGCATTCCTAAACTTTCTCTCTCTCTCATTCTCAGTCTCTCTCTCTCTCTCTCTCTCTCTCTCTCTGTGTGTGTCTCTCTAGTGTTTTGTGTCTTGGCAGACCCAATTTACGTATTCCTACTCTCATTCTGCTTTTAAACTCCAAAGAGCACTTTAGCCAATTAATCCATTCAAAATAGGCTGCGCCCTATCCGTACCATGTTGTAGCCTAGAGCTTGAAAATAATGTGGCAATTCGTTTGATGTATTTAAAAGTTTACGCAGGTGTACTCATCGCCTGTGAATTGAATAATAATAGCAATGTCTTCTAAAGAGGGTAATTAATAATTGTCAGCTAACACAAGAAGAAGCCCCTAGAGATTATCCACTGAATAGCTTGCCCCATAGCCGCATTATTGAGTAACATTACAGTCGTAATCAAAGTGTACCCTTACACAGAGAAGCTCTACAGTGTTAGAACAATTGCTATTTGTAATACGAGTTAGTTCACAAACAAATACACACACATGTACTGAATATATACATGTATATATATATACATGTGTATATATATATATATATATATATATACTGTATATTTATATATGTATAAAAATACGTGTATACATACACACATGCTGATAAATGCATTGAGAAGTAGGACGATGAGTTGGATAGAATATATTTTAAGGGAGGAAAGTCTACTAAAAGAGGCCTAGAAGGAAGAATTGAAGGAAATAGAGGCAGGCCGAGATTAGGAATGTTAGATAATTTCAAGATTGACTCGTTTGTGGACATGAATAATGCGAAAGACAAAGAAGAGCGGAGGCGTTATATAAAATGGACCTGAAGTAATCCGTCAGTGCACTAAGAAATATATATATATATATATATATATATATATATATATATATATATATATATATATATATATCTGTCTTTCTTAGTGCACTGACGGATTACTTCAGGTCCATTTTATATAACGCCTCCGCTCTTCTTTGTCTTTCGCATTATTCATGTCCACAAACGAGTCAATCTTGAAATTATCTAACATTCCTAATCTCGGCCTGCCTCTATTTCCTTCAATTCTTCCTTCTAGGCCTCTTTTAGTAGACTTTCCTCCCTTAAAATATATTCTATCCAACTCATCGTCCTACTTCTCAATGCATTTATCAGCATGTGTGTATGTATACACGTATTTTTATACATATATAAATATACAGTATATATATATATATATATATATATACACATGTATATATATATACATGTATATATTCAGTACATGTGTGTGTATTTGTTTGTGAACTAACTCGTATTACAAATAGCAATTGTTCTAACACTGTAGAGCTTCTCTGTGTAAGGGTACACTTTGATTACGACTGTAATGTTACTCAATAATGCGGCTATGGGGCAAGCTATTCAGTGGATAATCTCTAGGGGCTTCTTCTTGTGTTAGCTGACAATTATTAATTACCCTCTTTAGAAGACATTGCTATTATTATTCAATTCACAGGCGATGAGTACACCTGCGTAAACTTTTAAATACATCAAACGAATTGCCACATTATTTTCAAGCTCTAGGCTACAACATGGTACGGATAGGGCGCAGCCTATTTTGAATGGATTAATTGGCTAAAGTGCTCTTTGGAGTTTAAAAGCAGAATGAGAGTAGGAATACGTAAATTGGGTCTGCCAAGACACAAAACACTAGAGAGACACACACAGAGAGAGAGAGAGAGAGAGAGAGAGAGACTGAGAATGAGAGAGAGAGAAAGTTTAGGAATGCTAGGACTCATCGAAATATTTTATAATACTTTGCAATCGAAATTCATTTCAAAGTTGAATTGCACACCTTGCACCCTTTATCCTAGTCAACTTCTTAACGGCAGGTCCTAGGCACGTAACTCTTCCAACAAATTCTATCCTCAGTCTTCCTTTCATCTCTCTCTCCCTTTCTCTCTCTCTAATTGTCCCCACTCTCTCTGTCTCTCTCTATCTCTCTCTTACAGCACAGCATTGTCTACTGGCAGGTCCATGGCATTGCCTATAGTGCCTCAAATATTTTCTGTCTTCAGTTTTCCTCTTCATGTCCATGTACGAGTGGACCTTTAAATCATTTAACATACCTAATCTTTTTCTTCCTCTGCTCCTTTTTTCTTCCAATCTAATTTCTTTGACCTCTTTTAGCTAGCTATCTCTTGCAATATGTAATATCAAGCCCTTATTTGTATTTGTTAATGCATTTATCAACTGTTAATCTAAACCAACTCTCTTGACAACTTCGGCATTTGTCAATTTTTGGGTGGAGCTCATCTTTTCAATTCTTTTACATAGCAACATTTGCATTTCCAACGCTTTCACATTTTAATTTCCACATACAAATTAAATTCGCCGTCAAATCGTCTAAAATCTCATGTCTTTTGAAACAAGAAGCTGACGTTTTAATTAAGTTAAAACTTTAACTTTTAGCTAGCCATTTTCACTACAAGAACCATCATACGAACTGGATCTTCCAGTCAAGTACAAAAGTAATTCGTTGGATTTGCTCATACTGACTGGAATGTGTCGTTTTCATTTAAAATTCAATGTTATTACGATGACTTAATTGTTCTGTTAACTATTTGCACTTTTAAATACTTTATCATATTTATTTTTAAGCAGACTAAAGTTATTTTATTAACTTCTATATGAAGTTAAATTCAATAATTTGGGCGTAAAATAATTTTGCAACAAAAAAAGTAGATGTCCTAGTGCTGCCTAACTAGGCGAAAATTAATTATTTACTTATTTTTTCTGTATTACGCTTAAGATATGTGACATATCAACTGGAATATATAAATACATAGATACAAAAGCATGCCGATAACGGATAGAACCAGGGACTTGAACCCTTTATTTACAGATTCGCAGTCAGAAGTTTTACTAACAGGATATAGGTTTACTGGCTCAGCCACGGATATGCATTTACTGCATATTTTTTAATTAAATGTATAATCAATTTGTGAGATAAAATAATATCTAGCAGGGAAATACAACTAAAACAAAATTTTAAATTATAACCTTTTTGACGTTCACAGTGTTGCAACTATTATGCACTAGTGGCAAACGTTAGGCCTTTGATATCGTCGGTTACGCATTAATTAGACCAAAGCTCACAGTCTATAAGCAATGCCAAGCTAATAAAAGAATGTTATAGTCTTGGCTCCATATTGGGTATCTTATAAATTCAAACCCGAATACGGAATATCAACGTGAGCTTGCGGCCGCCAGTGACCTGCGATAGTTTCGAATCGGCACGAGATTGTATGATGTTTATGCAATGAATCGACACGCTTGACTGGTGCAGTGCAGTGTGCATCACTTGCACTTCGCACGTCCACGGGTTATAATAGCCTGAATTCCTTCCCGATCATCTTAATCATTCCTGACAATCAAGCAGCACTCGAAATACACACGTGCGTATGAAAGAGAGAGAGATAGAGAGAGAGATACACAGTGAAAGAGCGAGAATGCAAAATAATTTAATATTGCTTCATCAGTTGCACCGATAAAATATCGACATTTACGTAAACATATAACACATTAAAATTTTCATCAAACGAAATAAATGATTTTGGTGCATTCGACGGGGAGTATTTACCCGCTAAATACTCTCTAATAAATATTCCATAGAGTCTAAACACCTGAAAAAGCAAAACGCTACAAAAGGTGGCTGGCTAGGTGAGATGTGGATAAGACCTAGCCTCTTGCTAATAGATTAGCATGTTAAACTAAGAAGCGCTCTTTATGGACCGTGAAAGCAGACGAATAGATAGCTTGGG
>CAJHZI010000005.1:0-157500 GCA_905160935.1 Enchytraeus crypticus
TTCGCTGTGTCTTAAGCTAATGTACGTGGTACACTGAGTTACACATCAGCAGCTATAATCTTTTTATAAGACAGTAGAGTATACACGAGTAGACTCTGCTGCAGCCTACACGTTAAACAGCTGGAAAGTTGAGCTTCAGTAGTGGAGTGGTACTCATTCCGAAAATAGAAAAAACATAAATATAGAAAAGAAAATGAAAATATAATAAAAATTAAAAATATATGAATTTTATTTAAATATTTTTTTTTATTTTTATAAAATGGAAACTCAAACGGTGAAACAATTGCGACTTGTCGCGAAGCAACGAGGTATTAAAAGATACTATTCTCTTCGCAAGGCAGAGCTTATTGATGCGTTGTCATCGACATCACAAACAAGCGGTGGTGTTGTAGATTTGCTCAATTCTCCTGTACCAGATATTCAACAACCGATTTTAGTTCCAACTAAATATAAACCATCACCCAAGGGACATTATGGCAATTTGCTCGACACACCGGTGCCTGATATAAAAACTGAGATTCTTGCACCAATTAAGACTGGAGTAATGGCAACTATCAAATCATATTGGGATTGGCTGGTAAGCGATGTTCCAAGCAACATTAAAAGCAAAGTAAGAGAATCGTATAAGACACTAAAGTCTAAAGTTGAGAACATATTCAACAAGTCTAAGGCGGGTACGTATGAAATCAAAGAAACAAAATCAGCTTTAAAGGGATTCACTAAGCAATATACCATTGATGGTCGAAATGGAGTGGATGCAGTGTCATTTCTCAATAGCGTTCAAACAAGTGTTAAATGTATTAAACAACAACCCTCAGTCAAAAGTTAATCTAACACTCACATGTACAATGGAAAGGGTGGATTTGAAGACTGGGGAAATTACATCGTCTGACGCCCCTTTTCTTTCAAAAACTGAAATAATTTTACCATCCACAGATACCGCAGAGGTGTATGAAAAGACTAAACGTAAAATGCTAGAGTCAATGGCTAATTGTCAGATGCGGGGTAGTAATTGGAGATTTCGCAGAGTGATGAAATTAGAAATAAATACTGTAGAATACAAGCCACTACGAGGTAGCTCCTACATTCCTCTTCCTGAAGAATTAGCTGATAAAAAGGCTATTATAAATATGAAAAATGAAGACGATCAGTGTTTCAAATGGTGTTTAGCTAGAGCCTTAAATCCTGTTGAAAAAAATCCACAACGCATTGATAAACAATTAAAGAAGCAGGCTGAAGAATTTAACTGGAATGGTATTGATTTTCCGGTTAATTTGAAAGATATTGATAAATTTGAAAAGAATAACAGTGTATCAATTCATGTGTTTGGATATGAAAAGCTAGAGGCGTGGGCCAAAGAAGAAGAATTAATACCATTAAGGATTTCAACATTAAGTAGTCAAAACGTAGTAGATTTGTTACTCATATCAGAAGGTGATAATAATCATTACTGCTGGATTAAGAACTTCAATAGATTGATGTCAATAGAAGGAAATCACCATGCAATGCATTACTGCAGACGATGCTTAAACGGTTTCACAAGTGAAAATGCTCTTAATAATCACACTGAATATTGTTCACAACACGACGCTCAAAAAATTGTGTTAGCTGACTCTGGAACGTTTATGAAATTCAATAAATTCAATCACTATAAAAAATCGATGCGAGTACCATTCATAGTTTACGCAGATTTCGAGTCATTTATTAAACCGATTGATCGGATTGATACACGTCAGCCGGATCCAAGCAGGTCAACCACTATCCGATACCAGAAACATACACCTAGTTCATTCTGTTATTACATCAAGTGTTTTGATGATAGCATTTACTCGCAAGCTCCAGTCACTTTTACTGCAAAGAATGATGATGACGATGTTGCTAAAATATTCTTTGACACTTTAGAGCAAAATATTAAAGAAATATACAATCAGTTCAAGTTTTCTAAACCAATGATATTCGATGAATCTGCCGCGAAGAAATTCAAGGCCGCAAAATCATGTCATATTTGTGAAAAAGAGTTGGGTAACGATCGTGTCAGAGACCACTGTCATCTATCTGGCAAATTCCGAGGAGCAGCACACGATAAACGTAATTTACAATACAAAATTCCAAAATTCTTTCCAGTAGTTTTTCACAATTTATCAGGATACGACAGTCACTTATTTATAAAGAAGTTGGCAGGGGGACAAATTAATTGTATTCCGTGTAACGAAGAAAAGTACATCAGTTTCTCTAGGGAATTGCTGGTTGACAAGTTTATAAATAAAACAGGTAAAGAAGTACTAGTGAAACGAGAATTGCGGTTTATCGATAGCTTTAGATTTATGGCTTCGAGTCTTGAGAAACTTTCAAAGAATCTAAGTAAAGATCAGTGTAAGAATATTGCAAGTAAGTATTCTGGAAAGCAATTGGATGTGCTGTTGAGAAAAGGAGTTTACCCGTACGATTATGTTAGTTCGTCAGAAAGACTTGATGAAACTAAACTACCGCCAAAGGATGCTTTCTACTCAAAACTTAACGATACCAATATCAGTGATGAAGACTATAAACACGCAGAGACTGTTTGGAAAGAGATTGGTTGTAAAACATTTCGAGACTATCACGACTTGTACAATATATCTGATGTGCTTTTACTAGCAGATGTCTTTGAAAATTTTAGAGATGTATGTATGACCCACTATAAATTGGATCCTGCGTGGTACTACACTTCGCCAGGACTAGCTTGGGATGCTGCGTTAAGATTAACTAAAGTTGAACTCCAATTGTTGAGCGATTACGATATGCTGCTGATGATTAAGCACGGAATAAGAGGTGGGGTAAGCACTATTTCAAACCGATATTCAAAAGCTAATAATAAATACATGGATGGGAATTTTAACGTTAATGATCCTTCCAAATTTATCAAATACCTGGATTCGAATAACCTTTATGGCTACTCGATGAGTAAGCCCCTACCCACACACGGGTTCGAAGGGATGACAGAAAAAGAACTGGAGAACTGGAAAGAAATGAAGTGTATCCTCGAAGTTGACTTGGAATATCCTACAGCGCTGCACGACCTGCATAATGACTATCCTTTAGCCCCCGAAATTGTGAAAGTGAATAAAGTAGAGAAATTGATACCGAATTTGAATGATAAAACAAAGTACACATTACATTACGAGAATTTGAAACTGTACGAAAGTATGGGACTGAAAATTACCAAAATACACAGAGGCATAAAATTTGAAGAAAGTCCATGGCTTAAAACGTACATCGATTTAAATACACAGCTACGCACTAAGGCTGCCAACGACTTTGAGAAAGATTTCTTTAAACTAATGAACAATAGCGTTTTTGGAAAAACTATGGAGAATATTGAAAATAGGATAGATTTCAGATTGGTTGATAATAGAGAAAAGGCTGTTAAATTAGCTGCAAAGCCGTACTATGACCGAACAGTGATATTTGACGAAAATCTTGTCGGCGTCCACATGAGAAAGACTAAATTGGTATACAATAAGCCAATCTACCTAGGTATGGCAATATTAGATTTAAGTAAAACTTTAATGTACGAATTTCACTATAATTACATAAAGGAAAAATACAATGATAAAGCCAAGCTGTTGTTTACAGACACGGATTCGTTGATGTACGAAATACAGACGGAAGATTTTTACGCAGAAATATCTAATGACGTCGAACGCAGATTTGACACTAGCGATTATCCGAGAGTTCATCCATCAGGCATTAAGACTGGAGTTAACAAGAAAGTCATTGGAATGTTTAAAGACGAAGCTTGTGGAAAGGAAATTGAAGAATTTGTTGGATTGAGAGCAAAGTTGTAATCTTACAAATTAGCAGATGAGGAGCACAAGAAATGTAAAGGTGTCAAGAAGAATGTTGTTGAGAGGACAATAACACATGATGATTATAGAGATTGTCTGTTTGAGAAAAATTACCATTCTAGAAGCATGAACGTTATTAGATCACGCTTGCACGATGTCTATACTGAGGAAGTCAATAAAGTTGCTCTCAGCGCAGATGACGATAAGCGAGTAATCATGGACGATGGCGTGCACACTCTAGCTTACGGACATTATAGCTTAAATATATAAAACATATTTTTATGGATAAAGTTTGCCCCCCTCGTGAGGGGGGCAAACTGACTTCAGAATATTCCGTTTCAGTCAAGAAATTTTTTCATTCTATACTGAGGAAGTCAATAAAGTTGCTCTCAGCGCAGATGACGATAAGCGAGTAATCATGGGCGATGGCGTTCACACTCTAGCTTACGGACATTATAGCTTAAATATATAAAATGTAATTTTTTATTAATATTTTCAAACCACATTTGGTTTCAAAATAATTCTCTAAAACCAAACAACTTCAGGATCATCTTTGTCAGTAGATAGAAAAGTAGGGAATGCGGACAAAAATCCTGCACGTGGTTAAATTATGCTTAAAATTTCTCATTTTTAAGATATTTATACTTATCTGGCTTCGCTGCACGCACTCGATGACCCGAACTGGAAAAAATTCCATAAACGTTACCGAGAATATAAACTAATGGAAAAACCCAGTTTCGATTCGCTATAAATAGCCAGTTATATGACTATGAGTCATCATCACAGTTTCGCTTCGCGTCAGCATCATTACGAGAGATTGCACAGCAGAAAGTATCGACTGAGCGAAAATACTTTCTACGCTTGGCTGTACATTCAGAGAATAACTTGTCCATATCTTTAATACGTTGATTAAATCTTTGCTTGTTTAACCACCATTCGTTGATACGAGCGTTAGCGTAGTCGTCGTGCCAATCCATATTGTATGAAATATATTGAACAGTACTGGAAAACATAACGCCTTTACGAAACACAACGATTATATCCATTTTTTGTTTCTTATGCATAATTTTTAAGTAATAAGTTTAAGATCCAGTTTTAATAGTACATTTACTATTAAAACTTTTATACAATTATTGGAAATAATTTATTTATTCTAGCCAAGCAACTTCAGGATCATCTTTGTCTGTATTGAAACCATCAATCTCTGCATACAACATTCCTTTATGTTTTCCATAATTGATTTCTCTTACTGTAAACTCAAATCTTTCAGGGTTCTTTTCCAACTCTTTCTCTGTAATATATTTATTAATCTTTTTAGTGGACCACACCTTTACAGGAGTATCATCCTCATTTTGTATAACGTATAAAATATACGATTTTCCATATATTCCATTTACTTCCTTAAATCCTTTTACAATATATCTTTGTCCAGCGTTAAGTTTTTGAAACTTGAGTACGACGGAATTTGTATTCGTCTTAGAGTTTGTAGTTTCCATTTTATATACAGGAAATTAAATTTAAATAAAAATCATAAAACTAAATTTTATAAATTTGATACGGGAATCCATTCATTATACTTATTACTGCAACCCCTCCATTTAACTAAGGCGTGTTCAACCCCATCAATCTTTTTCTTCTGCAAAACCTTCTCAAATTCATATATTTTATTATCATCATCATCACTATCATCATCACTTTCACCACATGTTGGACAGTTTGAATTTTCTATTGTATTTTTTAGATATCGCAATATATCTTTTGCTGTCTTTGTTGGAAATTTAAATTCAGGATCATACCATTCAATCAATTCAGAAAGTCTTTTACAAATTTTTTTATCTCGATTGGCCATTCTATTTTAATATATAAAGAATTTATTTAAATCAATTTTTTTAAATTTTCAACCGGAATCCATTCATTATATTTCTTACTGTAACCACTCCATTTAACTAGAGCATGCTCAACGCCTTTAATTTTTTTCTTTTGCAAAACTTTTTCTATTCTATATATTTCTTTATTAGTTTTCTGCAGTTCTTCTGCGTAGAAACCACCTTCTAATACTTCACCTGACTGATCCTTCAATATATAGGTCACAGGCCAAGTATATTTTACTTTGACAATCTGGTACACCTCCTCAGACCAATTTGGGAGGTAGCCCTTTTCAAACGCACCTATAATCCGACTAATTCTAACTCTATCACCCACCAAGAATTTACTCATATTATTTTTTAGAGTTCTATATTTACGACCGTTAATTATATATGCTTCGTTTTCCTTTTTACTCGCCTCAATTGGAGTCATTTTTATGGTCGAATGCTTCGTGTTGTTATACTCTGCAATTAAATCGTCAATCATATCAATCCAATTTCTCGTATTTTCCGCAGTAAATCTTTTCCACATCTTTTCCTTGATACTTCTATTGAATCGTTCGACGACTGCTGACGACTGTTCACCAAATGTAGAGTATCTATTGATATCAAGTTTCTTTAACCAATCATCCAAGTTTTTGTTGTAAAATTCCTTACCCTGATCAACCCATAAATGTTTAGGCTGTCTTCCCGATGATGACACTATTTGTTTAAATGCCTCTGCAGTTGTTTCACCTCTCTTGTCCTTCAACGGAACGCTCCACGCATACTTGGAAAACACATCAATGACGTTAAGCATGTATCTGTAGCCCTTATTTACTCTACTCCACTCCTGCATTTCGATTAAATCTGCTCCCCATATCTCATCAACTTCAAACACGTGAACTTGTCGTCTTGTAAATTTTCTGCGACTCGGTTTGTGTAATTCTCTAGCCAATTCTTCAAAGGGTCCAACGTTTCGCTTCAAACCTCTTTCTTCGCTGGACCCTTCTATACGTTTTTTGAATCAACACCAAGACCGAATTTGGCTTTATTTTTCATAATAATGTATACCAATCGAGCCATATTTCTTTGTGCACTATCAAATCTTGAATCATTAGCAATTTCGTATGATCGATGAGCCAAAGCTTCATCGCTAATATTTCTGCTGGCAGTATCAGAGTTTTCATTATAAAACTTATCATGCAATTTACACATTCGATCCAACTCGTTGATGCCCTGATAACCTTGTCGATTTCTCTGATCATACTTTGTACCAGGACCGCAAAATGAATACTTGTTGAGATTATTAAATGAGCCATTAGGAATGTATTCGCCTTGTTTTGCAGGCAAATGAAGTTCTCCAACTGTATTTCCAACAGCCGACAACACATTATTAAACACACCCCGACCAACTTGTGAGTTGGCTATAAACCTTGACTTTTTACTTCCACACACTCCACAAATAGCAAATTGCTGTTTCCTATTATTAGCAGTTAACCTTTCCTGCGTCTGTGTAGAATCAGTTTTCCTTTTACATTTCAAGCAGTACATTTTTAAATTATGTTATAAAATTTTATAACGTAATTTTCATATTAGAAAACTTATTAATCTATAATAATCGGAGTCTGACCATCGGATGTTAGGTACATCACTCTATCGGAAAGTATCGTAACATACATATGAGTATGTTCTGGAACATTTTGACTAAATTTAAAATTAAGTTTCATATTCATAACATCAGTTTTGATTCTTTCACTCTGATTTCTTACATCAAAGACTACAAGTGGAAATAGCTTTTTGTAATTCATCATATCGATCTGTGTACCTCCAATTAAATGATTAAAACCAAAGTGTTCCTTCTTAAATTCATCCGCCATAGCGCAGAAATCTACATAGTCATTTGTAGCAAAGTTTATTCTCGGTTCATCTGCAGGATATCTCTGATCATTCAATTCAACAATAGCACTAGTCAAGTTAAGGTGATCAAACACAGCTGGATTTTGTTCCTGTGTTCTTGATTTGTCAGTTTGAAATCCAACAATTATCCATCTAGGCTTTTTACTTCC
Organism: Enchytraeus crypticus; assembly: GCA_905160935.1. Taxonomy (NCBI): domain Eukaryota; kingdom Metazoa; phylum Annelida; class Clitellata; order Enchytraeida; family Enchytraeidae; genus Enchytraeus; species Enchytraeus crypticus. The sequence goes on from CAJHZI010000005.1 coordinate 7,741, forward strand.
AGCGTCTCTATTGATCATCCATTCAAATTCCTGCACGTTGTGCGTAATTGTAGTACGTTGGTCAGTTCTTCTGCTAAAACTTACTGGAATTTTCCTTTTACTTACAACAGACTCTCGCAGTGAAGTTATCATTTCAACTGACGGTTTTATTCTTGGTACCATCCACCTAATATCCGTTAGTGAAACTTTACCTTCAAAAACGTTATTCGCCTTATGAATAGCCGAATTATTAATCACTCTAGTGAGTCGCAACGTATGACGCAAATTGTAAAGTACTTTGTTATAATCGGAAAATCCAAATAGATGCGAAAATGGAATGTTGAATGAAAATTGACCTGGCGCATCGTTGTTCATTAGAAGTTGCCGGCGAATCGCAAATCCTTCATTGTAATCTGGATTTTCTTGCGGTGTAAAAAGATTGGCAGCAATGTCTCCGCCTGGTGCAACTGCTGGAGATTGTCTATATTTGGAGGATACTGCGCCAACATTAGTGTCCTTTCTCCAACTTTGATTCAATCCCGCGCTGCGATTGAAATCGTCAGGATAAGACAGATAACCCAACATTGACGTAGTCTGTCCTGGAAAACGTAATATTTCAATTGATTTACCTCCTAGAATATACTCAATATCAGAAAAAAGGTATGGAATAGCATTATTTATCAAAGCTATTTGAGCTGTTCTATCAAAAGCATTGCCATTGTCATTTCGAACTAATCTTCCCTTTATTTTAAGGAAGCTTTTAGCTGTGTTGTAGTACGAATCACTTGCAGGAATATCAATTTCAATAACATGACCATTAGAATCAAAGTCGGCTTTAGTCTGTGGAATAAAAGACGAGTATTGACGACTTTCTACACTATTGTCTACAATAATTGACGTTGGTTGAGAGAATATTTTGTTTGGCAATTCAGTTTCCATTTTATATATATAATAATAATTTTTAAACTAAAATCGTTTTAATCCACTGCCCGATTTTTGTAGTTGTTCTAGTATCTGTTCCGATTCTGGAGTTAGACGACTATTTTTGCTTGCTATCTTTCTAATTAATGCTTTGCCGCCCTCTGTCAAACCGAATGCAGCAATATCACCTACTGCTCCTAACATTGGCTTTGCAATTAAATCTTTATTCTGATAGACGTACGAACCCATATCTGTCAGTGTATCGACAAATCCCCGTCCATGTACCAGAGTTTGTTTTGAACTGTATGCTTTGCATTTCTCTTTGACAATCATTTTACTAAATACAATATATTTTTAATTAGATTTTTCTCTAATTAGTAATACAATAGTAATTTTTTCACCCATCAGATCGATAAGTTTGTTGTCTTGATCGGTCAGCCGCAGTTTTATACTATCAATTTCAAGCCTATTAACTATTGGTAAAAATATCAATTCAGGAGTAGGATTCTCTATTATCTTATAGCCTGGATTTACTCTTTGGGTGAATGTATGAATAACATTAGATCTTTTACCATTAAGATAGTTACCAATAGCAATATCGCAATGGACTTGTATCGAATTGACTTTTTCTATATCAATAATGTTGGGAGACAGATGAGTTCCATTTGACAGTTTTTCATCGGTGAATCCTAGAGTAGACCCTAATGAATTGTCAATTCCAAAGTCAACCATGTACTTTTCGTGTGATATAGTCAAAATTGTTTTGAAAATTAAATGACTTATATTTATGTAATATTTTTCATTAATGGTATCGTAGTCACCGTTTTCTCGCATTTCCCTTTGAATCGTAGCGTTAATATCTTTTAATTCGTAAGCACCTTTTGAAAGCGTGATTATTTTCCAAGTACTTCCGCCGTCGGTGGAATATTTAAATTTATTGTTGACTTCCGTGATGTTAGGAATTGAATTGTACGTCATCAGAGATATAAATGCTACTTCATACTTTTTCTTAGGATCCAAACGTATTGGAGGGTGCAGATATGTAGTAAAATCTGTTGACGTGCTCGACAGAGTTAATTTCGCCATTTTTTTATAGCAGGATTAAATTCTAAACTGGATATTTTAGAGAATTTCGAAATGGTTTTTATATATATCATCATATTTCCCCTTGGTGATTGCACCAATTCTTAGCAGTTCATCCAATATACCAACTGCGGTATTGTATGCTCCATTGTTTCCAGCTTCTAGAGCTGCAAGATTTTCCACCAGCAGATGGACCAATTGATCTGGCTTTTCATAATGTACAACTTGATCTCCTTTTGGTCTACCTCGTCCACGTTTTTGTTTACCTGCAGGCATTACAAGTTTTCTCTTCTTCTTAAGTCCTTCTCCGACGAGTTCACTCCCTGCTTTTACCTTAGTCAATATGCTCTTGTATTTTTCCAGTGTTTTCTGTTGAGAATCGCATATCGTTTTCTCAGCTGGAGTCTTTTTACTGTTGTTTCCTAAAAACTGCCCTATTCGTCTATTATGCGTTTGAATCTCCTTTAATGTTGCTTCAATTTCATTATTTTCATAGCCTTCACTTGGAAGTTTCAGGTCGAGCAGATCTAGATTCTCTCGATCACTTTCATTGAGATTCTTGTCTAAATTAATAATTACAGGATCCCTCCTTGGTGTGGATTCACGTTCAGGAATAGGTGAATCATAAAATGGCATTGCCTGTATAGCCTCTCTCTGATCATTTGAACGCATCAATTGATTAGTAAATGGAACTAAAATATCACTCAAGTTTTGTTTGTTGTCGACAATCTTTTGTTCTAGAATTTGAGCCGTTTCCTTTGTAGTGTCGAATAACGGTTTGAATAACTTTGCTTGACTCTCATATGACTGTTGATTGCCTAGTTTCTCATTCAGAAACATTTGTTTGACTTCGTTCTTGGCCTTGTTATACCGGTTAATATCAAATTCCACCATCATTTTATTACATACATATATTTATTTATTAGGTATTTTTAGGTATTATTAGGTATTATTAGGTATTTTTATGTATTATTAGGTATTTTTATGTATTATTAGGTATTTTTATGTATTATTAGGTATTTTTAGATATTATTAGGTATTATTAGGTACTATTAGGTATTACTAGATATTTTTCAGGTATGTACATTGCATTGTAATTTAACAAATATCTACCACATTCAGGTTCCTCCCACAGATTTACAACAACGTAACCGTGCTTATTCATCCAAGCTTCATTACATATTTTTTCAAACTCTTCAAATGACATATCACCACTTACATGAGTGTCATAGAAATATTTAAGCGATTTTTTATCATGTCGAAATAGAATAAAAATATTAGCATTTTGTCGAATTCCATGTTTTTTCAGCTTATGAATGCTCTGACATAAATAGAATACATTCGCATTATTATGTCGACCTTGACAGAAGTAATCTGTAATATCTTTCTGATTTTCATTCATGACGTCATCAAATATTACAATATGTGTTTTATTTCTATCGAGTTCAGAAGGGTGAACTATTCCATCATCTGGGTTGTGAAAAGTAACAATATCTTGACTTGTTTTAGACTTCTTCCTTGATTCATCATTACAATCCCGAAGGAATTTATACGCATCTTGTTCGGGTGTCATTGTGTACACCATCATATCATCATAGTACACTAATTTTTTCATAATGAAGTTCATCATTAGATTTGTCTTGCCACAACCGGTGCTGCCAGCTAGTATCATAAATATATTTTTAGGAAATATATCGTGATGCTTGCTCTCATAGTTGCTACCGTAAATTTTTTGATAAATTTTAGAATAGTTAGTATTCAAGTCTACCATTTTTATGTAGTAGTTATTATTTTAAATTGTTTCTTTCGTATAATTCATCTAATACATCCTTGAATAGACTCCCATTGTTCAGTTTATATAGCACGTAAATAAAGTAATGACCGCAGATGACTTCGTTTGGTGCTTGAATTTTAAAAGTGTTAAAATAATTTTCCTTTCCTTTACAATAATGTTGAACTTCTGATGGAGGTATGAAGCCGTAACTATCAAAATATAGACATTTGCCATTCTTACTATAAAGAAATACCCAATGGGTCCCGTTCCCTTCGCTGTCATCAATATTAAGAATTAAACTTTCGTTATTACTAACTGATCCCTTTAGCTCATCTCGCATGAATACACCCTTGAAATTTTTTACATTTAGCTCTTTACATTTTTTTATTATATCAAAGTTGCTTAGCGGTTTAAGAGATTTGAATGAGTTTAAAAATTGGGGGAAGTGTATGCCTCCCCCTGTCTTTCTAAAAAAACTCCTGATCCACCTCTTTCCAAATACAATCCATTACCCCACTGAGCTCCTTTCAAATTCTTGACGCATCCACCGAGTCCAAATTTCTTCCACGCATTTGATAGCGTTTTACCTATAACGGGGATTGGAGCTATTGCGTCGCTGATTAAGCCTGCGCCGAGTTGTTGCTTGGTTATGTTTTCCAATTCTTGATTATGTCTCTTCAATTCCTTTGTCTGTCTAGTCGAATTCACTGCCGAGCTAATTCCACCTGCCAATCCACCTATAGCTCCCACGATGGCGGGAATGGCTGCTGCCAACAACGGCAGAAATCCTCCATTCTTTTCCATGTACTTTAATTGTGCTCTACTCAGACACAATTCTATTCCAGATGTAGCCTTTTTAATTTTATTAAGTTGAGTTTGGGTGAGAGGAAGATTCGTATTACCCGACAAATTCTTTTTTAATATTCGTATTTTAACCTCTCTATCATGATCGCACGCGCTCTTTAGTTTTTGGACCTGACCTTTAGTCAACGTTACACCGTAGTTTGTATACTTTGACATTTTCATATAACATTTAAATTTTTATTATAAAATGAGTACTATATCGAAAACTGGTGGCAAATCGCATTCAACAACTGGTGATTTGATGGAGCATGTAGACTCAGTTTTCAGACCAATTGTCAAGCTTGTTGATAGACTCGACAGTACAAAAGTTGACAAATCTGGAGGAGATATCACTGGAGACATTAATAGGAGCAACAATAGAATTTTAAATGTTAAACATCCTCCAGAAACCGATGTGGACGTCATCACAAAGGGGTACTGCGATCGTTATGTTAACCAATTTGATGATAATTTGAGAGTAGGTATCCTAAAAGAAGTAGAACAAAACGTAGTTGCTAATGACATTGCTCTACAAAAAAATATTGATACGAAACTCAGTGTGAATGGTGGTTCAATGAACGGAGATTTAGATATGAAGGATAATTTAATTTTTAATGTCGGTTTCCCTAGTGAAGGATATGATGCGCTAAACAAAAAGTATCTACAGATTGCTCGCATGAAAGATAATGTTGATTTGAAGAAATTAATGGCTATTTGTTCTCATGTATTGACCATTATATCAAAATATTCCAGAGAACAAGGCCTACGAATTAATTACAGAGAAATATCTCTTATGAAATATAATCATTTGCAAAATATTACCTTAGAATATAGTAAATTATTTAATAATGAAGAAATTAATTCTGACGTTGAAGGAATTCTTTCAGTTTTAACAACTGATTTGAAATGTTTACTTTTAACAATAATTGAAAAACTACCGAGAAATATGTTTAGTGACTTGGAAATAACTCTAGGTCGCGCTAATTTAACAGCAACACCTGAAGAGGGTACACCTTTATTGAAAATTAGGCAATTTATTTCAAAACTTGTAAGAGATCTAGATCCAGATCGAAAGAAATCAGACTTGAAATTAATATTACGAAAAAATTTAATGTTTGTTGATTTAGGATTTCATTACGCTTCAGATTCTCTACTAATGAGGTTTGTGATGGAAGTGTAGCCGTAAATTGCGATATTTAAATTCGTTAATAAATGTATTAACAAATTTCTATGTAAATTCAGAAATAATCTGATTATAGGCTGCCTCAGCAAGATTTCCGTTACAGGAGACAACAAAGTCAAATCTTTCATTAAGTTTATTTAGTTTTTCAATTTCTGTATTTAGTTTATTACTTTTCGCTTGAAAATTACATTTATTGGCGAAGGCTGTCAATATACCGCTTGAAGTGGATAACACTATTATAGCAACGGGTGGAAGGAAAGTGTTTTTATAATCTTTCGCTTTTTTTTTAGTTTTTTAACAACTGTTTGCCTTTCTTCAAGCTTTCTAATTAAAAATGCTTTCAGTTTACTCGAAAGCGTAGTACCATCAACGGTGTCTAACATTTTATTATTTGCAATTATTATTTTAACATAAAACATTTACAAACGAGAAAATTATTTGTTTATTGTTTGTAAATTTTGAATTTTATTTAAATATTTTTTCTTACATATATAAAATGAAATACTCGGCCGCCGAATTGAGACAAATGTTGATCGATGCTGAAATCACACCAGCTCTACGTGCTGGAAAAACAGTGTTGTTGTTTATGACTTTTGAAAATGGACTTTTGAAGAGAGAAGAAGTGTTTCCTCCAAAGGATGAAGATACGACAACAAGAAAGAGAGGAAGACCTAGAAAATATCCACTAAAAGAGGTTGATCCAAAAATGAAGAAGACAAACATAGAAGAGCAAGAGGAAGACCAAGAAAATATCCACTAAAAGAGGTTCAACCAAAAAAGATTATAGACCAGAGGCATGAGCACTTGAGAGGTATAAGAAATAACCCTAAACCTGTAAGATTGGAGAATACCATCACTGGTGAAGTTATTGAATTCCGGTCGATGTATGAAGCCGCTAAAGAAACTAAACATGATCTAAATTTCTTTAAAAGAAACAAAGGAAAGACTGTTGATGGATCTTATAAAGTTATAATGATAGGCAAGACTATGCTTCAATAGTAATTGTACTGATTTCAAGGCAGAAAATAGAAATGAGCTATGAAGAAGGCTAAATTATAAATAAGCTATGTTTTAACGCTATTCTATTTTAGCCTTGAAATGATTAACGTTCATCTCAGTATGCTTAATCAAGGCAGGGCAAGGCTAAAAAGGAAATTTAGCTAGGTTTTAATCTTAGGTTGTGCTTAAAAATCATAATGTGCCAGCCCCCCAATAATCCTACTACTTATACTACAAGTGCATTTTATCGCCGCTGATGTACTACATTTGTGTTTTATCACCACTGATATACATGTGTGTCTTATCACAGCTGATGTACATGTGTATTTTATCACTAGTGATATACGAATGTATTACGTATTTCTTACGGTAAGAAGTCTCGTAGTCCTGACGTTGAGCGAGAGTTGATTAATGAAATCTTTCACAAGAGTGGGAAAATCCTGCTCAGCTTCCTCAACTGAGCAAACAAATGTCAACAAAATATTGCATTACTAAAATTCTTAAACTAAGGTTAAGGTTTAACTAAGTTTTAACTAAGTCTTGAGTTTAAGTTTTAAGTTTTTGTACCATAAATCTTCTTAAAAATTTAGTAATAAAAATACTTACCACTTGATTTCGAATTCTTAGACTTTTGCTTATCAGGCAAGTGAGCAACCAACAAGGCTATCCAAGTGACACGAAACTAATTGATGCATAAATTCCTTAATTAATCCACTTAATGTCTGTTCTCATGTTAACATTGATTAAACAATTAAGTAAGGGTTACGAATCCATCAGTGAATGCCATGTCATTAGCATGACATACAATTTTAAGCATGCATATTACAAAGAAACTCCATGCAGTAATGTTCTTCCACTTACAGTCTTGATCCCAGTTGATATCTCCAAGGTCGAATGCCTGCGAGACTAAAGCAAGGTCAGCCTTGAAAGAGTCAAGGTTATCTGGAGCCAGTAGTAGCAGCTGATTGGTCAGCTTTTCTTCACTCATCTGAGATAGGCTTCTGAGAGCTTCAAAGTGCACAACACCTACATACACAGAGAACTTTAAAGAGCACAACACCTACATACACACGTAGTGTACAACACCTACATACATACACATAGTGTATAACAATACATACACGTAGTGTACAACACCTACATACACACACGTAGTGCACAACACCTACACACACAACACACAACACAACACACGTAGTATATAACACCTACATACACACACGTAGTGTACAACACCTACTTATACACACACACACAGAGTTTTAAAGTGCACAACATCTACAGATATACACAGAGATATAATGAGAACAACACCTACAGACGAACACAGAGCTCTAAAGAGTACAACATCTAGGCTACATACTCACATACACATAGTGCTTCAAAGGTTACAACATACAGTCTACACACACAGTACATTAAATAGCACAACACCTGCACACACACTGTGTTTCAAAATTTAAAACCACAGAGCAATGTCATAGTAAGTAGAAATATATAAAATGCCTAAAAGATTAAAATGTTTACATAATTAAGATGTTTCAAAACTGAAATGACATGAACCAATTAATATACTGGTTAGTGAATACGAAACAAACAGCTGAACGAGTAGTTAATTTACCTAGGCACTCGTCAAACTGTTTCATCAAAGCAGTCATCTTCTTCTTCTTCGTAGCTCTTTCTTCAGTCTCATCAAAATCCTGGCAAACACAAGTAACCTTTAGAAATTAAACACACAAATGCGAAAGTCTTCAAGTTAGCATAATAATTATATACAGCCAATTTAATCATTAAGCATTCTGATGTCTTAGAAATTATAACAATGCTATAGCTAATTCAAACACAGCAATGGGGCCTACAATACTAACCGTTTTAATCATTTTGAAAGAAGATTTTAAAATAAATACAACAGGAATAGCTATAATTCATTTAAATTTTGATTTACATTAATTATATGAATATTAATTAAAGATATTTGATAATTATAATTACAGCTTTGCTACTTAATATACACCATAAATCACTCTGTTTACTTTCACAAAAAACAGCAAGTTCGCCTTGTCCATGGCTGATGACGACTTCAGACGTCCAAACAGACCTTTGTTTGCAGTAATGTTAATCAAATACGACTGCAGCCTTTAGCAAGATGTATAACTGTTTGGTGATAATAATGATGTAGAAGCACTGGTACAAAACAGAGCTTGAATAATTTCAATAATTAGTCAAAATTTGGCTGCGTATCCTGGCTCTCAGACTATGTTTGTAAGAGCAATAAGCACACACACAGTGAAAATGCATTAGAGAAGTAGATTAGATACCTCATCAAGCCCAAGAACTCCCATGGTTTTCTTGCTTAGAGTTTCCAGAGCGTACAGCCCCTTACCTACAACGTTCTTACCCTAACAAATAAAAATAACCACACTTAAATGTTGAGTGCATTGAGAGTCTTTAATACATAAAGATTACTCGCATTATTTTGCATTAAAATAACCACTTACCTTTGTAGAGTTTGTACAATATACCTTATAAAGTTCAGCAAATACAAATTTTTATTAAAAAGATGTTAATAACGAAAATATTAAATATAATTCAGTCTTAAACTTTTCCAAACTGCTTCAATACAAATTTTCAAACACCAGACCCTAATGACGTCTTCATCTTAATTCTTTAATTGTATCGTAAATTCTTGCTGTTTCACTTTTTCTAGATCAATTGCATATTTGTGTCTCATACACCAGGCCACTCGTCACACACAAATAGTAATGATTAAGGATTTTAGCATTATGCTTAGACTGACTAGGATTTGAATTCACGACTCTTAAATCAATCGATCTAGATCCTGCCACTCTAAACAATTGATCATCATCAGGTTTTATATTGACCACGACAACTGTACACTTCATTCTAGAGACTAAAACCTCAAGAATAGCCTAAGCCATCATTCACATCTCTTACAAAGCTTAACTTAAGACTATAACTCTAAGATTTGTATTCCAAACTATCTCCTAGAGAGCTTTAAATTAGTTAATTTTAAATCTAAATTTCTTCATTTTATTCAGAATCCTAGTTCTAAGCTATCTAAAGACATAACGGCATCATCAGTAAGATTTCTTCATGCAGATTAATATCTGTAGAGTTCAAATGCAGAATTCTTCAGTCCCTAATGCCCTCTATAAAATGAAACTGACATTAAAATCAGCTTTGCCTTTTAGAGGGAGCATTAATCTAAATAGAATGTACACACTTGTTTCTGTACAGCTCCAGTGAGTTGTGTCAGATGCCACGTGTTAAACCATCCAGTGAAGTCCAGATCAGGACTTGATGGTCTCTCCTCATTCCCTACTGATGCAGTCTGGCCTGAGGCCGATCCCACTGCAGCTTGTTCTGATATGTCATCTCCTGATTGGCTGCCGGCTACAGGAGGCTGACTTACGATTGGCTGAGTCCCCCTGTCAATCACCTGCATCACTGCTGTGGCTTCATCTGTGTCTCCGCCCACATTTGACGATTTGAGTTGATGTATCTTATCTGAAGCGACGTCGTTATCAGAAGATTCCTCCAAAAGACTTTTCTTCTTTTTCTTCTTCGAGGAGTCTATGAATAAATTAAAATGGCACTGCATCAAGAAAATTAATAAAATTCAGGGTATTAGCTAATGGCTATTAACTAAGTGCAATATTAATACAGGATTGTTACAGAGTTCATTACATTACATTTGAAACTTTACATATTAGTAGACCAGTGAAAAATTATTAACTAAATTAGCATATATTATCCATCTAGTTAATTTGAGCCTAGTGCTGCACACATTCATTCCTAAAATACAACGCCTTCATGATGACATAGAGTGGAATGTTACATAGTAGCAGAAAACTTGTAAAGAGTACCAATAATGGAAATAAACAATGATTATACACAGACCTCCAGTGCTTATGGTTCTGTCGTTGTCACTGGACACAACATGTACCGGCTCCACTAGACTTGATTCCACAGCCTCTAACACCTGCACCACACTATCTCCTGCACAGTGTTAACAACAACAACACCTGCATCACACTGTCTCCTGTGTGCACAGTGTTAACAACAACAACACCTCAGCCACACTGTCTCCTGTGTGCACAGTGTTAACAACAACAACACTTGAACCACACTGTCTCCTGTGTGCACAGTGTTAACAATAACAACACCTCAACCACACTGTCACCTGCATAGTGTTAACAACAACAACACTTGAACCACACTATCTCCTGTGTGCACAGTGTTAACAACAACAACACCTCAACCACACTGTCACCTGCATAGTGTTAACAACAACAACACTTGAACCACACTGTCTCCTGTGTGCACAGAGTTAACAACAACAACACCTCAACCACACTGTCACCTGCATAGTGTTAACAACACAACACCTCAGCCACACTGTCTCCTGTGTGCATAGAGTTAACAACAACAACACCTCAACCACACTGTCTCCTGTGTGCATAGTGTTAACAACAACAACAACTGAACCACACTGTCTCCTGTGTGCACAGCATTAGCATTAACAGAATAACTTACGGAACATGAGTAATTTAACAGTTTTCTGAAGGCAATGCAGATCTATATATAATAATATACATAATATTATACATACATACATATATATATATATATATATATATATATATATATATATATATATATATATATATATATATATATATCTACACACACACACACACATTAGATATATATACACACAATACACATATAATATATATTATATATATCTATATAATATATATATATATATATATATATATAATTATATATATATAGATATACATACATACATACATATATATAAACGTATATAAATATTATTATTCTTATTATTCTTTTTACTTTTATTATTATTATTATCAAATATACAGAGAGGCTGAGTCAAAAACTCGGTGCATCATCAGTGGAGTAAACTTCCATTATAAAAATCATACATTAGACTTACCCTGATATAATATGATGCACTTTATGAAGTTGATCATTGTATTATTTATTATTTACTATTTATGCCATTGGCCTTGAACAACTTACCACAAACTATAGTCTCCTCAATAGTGGCAACAAGAGAAACAAATGTCAAAGCAGAAATTAATTTTATATCATCACAAACTAACTAACTGTTGCACATCAACCAATGAATAATTTCATAACAATAAATCTGAGTGACTTACCAACTTGTGAAGTTATAGCTGAGGCAGTGTTGAGAACCGATGTTCCCCAAGCACTCAGACTGTTCCAACCCCAACCTGTCTGGTTCTAACATAAAAAAACAGCAATAACAACTCAAAGTGCCATAGTTTGATTAGTCTGATGATTGCTCTTGAAAAATTCTATTTATTTTCTATTCCAAGCAGTAAATATAAGTAAATAACAGTAAATTAAAATTTAGTATCTAAATACATTAATTATATTACCTTACATAACATTTTACATTACATTACATTAAGAAATATTATGTCAATTAAAGAGAATGGCAATAAATATAAAGCAGTCAAATTTTAAACTTTATGGCATCCTAAATGATGTATACTGAGCTTCATGACTATTGCGCAATTTGATCTAATTGTCCAGTTGTGTTTCAAATGTCTATTTAAATTAATATGATATTTTTGCTTTGCTTTTTAAAGGTTATAATAATATTAGGTATCATTTTGTACACTGTAAGATTTACTGCCCATAACTATGTAAAGTATATAGATGCCTTGGCCTGATACACTCTACTAAACGTTAAACAGTATAGAAGTGGCCGACAAGAAATGCCCGATGGCTGTATGGTGTTCTAATACATACTATGCATCACATTGTGGAAGAGAGCCTTACGTCAAAGCTAGATCGTGGTTTGGTTCCTCTACACACTGCTGATGATGTTGCTAAGCGATGCTTGAGCGAATGCAACATATGGCAAGAGGATTAAACGTCATAGTAAAACAACCCAATGACGCACAAACCTTTGGGGATGTTGGCTTCTCTGTGGGGCTTTGCTCAATCTTTGATGATTTCCCTGATTTAGGTGACAAAACCTTTCCACTTTTATTTTGTCTCAATTCCCCTGCAGGCTCTTCTGCAGTCTTTCTATCAAATGATCCTTCTTCCGAGTTCCTCGTGGATTTCTGCAGAATCTTGTCAGCAGCTTCCAATGCAAAATCAGCAGAATAATCCCAATCCATTTCAATGGTCTGTAACGGAATAATTTCTGATGGATCAGATCCTGAAGTGGTGAAAGGATTGGATCGAGCAGGACTGCTATTTGATGAGCTGGGTGGAGAATCCATAGTGTTGGATGAAGTGGTTAGAGATTGGGAATTTTTATTACTTGACGAAATTGATGGGTCGCTACTGGTTAGAGGATCTAAAGCAGATTTTTCTGCTGAAATTTTACTGCTTTTATCCACTTTGGCTGATGTTTTTCTTTGATCTCTAGAATTGATAGTGACGTCAGATTTTTCTGCATCAGACTTAGTTCCTGCAGTCTTTATTTTAGTTTTATCCCCTTCAAAAGACATTTTCTCTAGAACTTTATCCTCCTTCCCATCGCTCTTCTCATCTTTACCTTGGCTTATACTAGAACTCATTCCTTCATGAATCAGTTTTGTATTTGCCTTTGCCCTTGCTGATGTAGTTGCAGCAGACTTTTGGGTCACAGATTTCTTTTCCACAGATTTTGGTACAACAGCAACAACATCAGAATCAAGGGATTTCGCCATATTAGATTTAGCCTCATCGACATTTTCATTATTCAGAGAATCTTTGACAGTGGGTATCTTAGCTGCCTTATCCAGGCTTTCATTCTTCCTTGTTCCGGCTTTAGAGGTCAGTACAGCAGCTGGATCACCTGCACACATTTCTGCTGAATTTGTGTCTTTTCCCTTATCAGTTTCAGTGGGCTCTGAGGCAATTAAATTTTGCCCAAATGATACAGATTTAAAAGCATTATTCTCCATTTGTTTAACAGCAGAAGCTGCTGCATCCGTACACTCCTCAGACACTGTCAAAAATAAATAGAATCAGACTTTGTTATGTACAAAGATTAATCATCAATATTTTTATTTCATTTAATATATTCTAAATTAGAAGCATATATATATACAATTTCCTTTGTTGCAAATGACTTCTAGTACTGCACCTGAAAACTTAACTAAACTTAACACCTTAAATAACACAATCTTATTCTCAGACATACACTGTACACATAAAATTTCATTGAATAAGATTGTAATGTACAATGGGCACATAAAATTTAAATTACCTAAGAAATGGATTAGATTTTGTCAGACATCATAAAATATATTTTTGTGCAATTTGCACACAAAATTACAAACACGAAATAGAAATATATAAGTAGGACATCAATTAGCATAACTCATTTAATTTCAGTTAAATAGTTGTCGGCTTTTGGGCATTTATTAATTTAATGAAGCTTCCAAAAGTTTTGGCCCATTACTATGCTATACTCTACATCGCTCCACTAAGAAGCTAAAAATTACTTTCTAACTATTTATATTTCTTCAAATTTATAAACATCCATTAAGCTAGAATAAAAATATATAATCTTCATAAATCAGTAATATTCAGCAACCTATTCAAAATCTAGGATATCTTAAAAGTAGGTATTCATCAGTTAATTATAAATTTAAAATCTTGGATGTCTTCATATAAACAAAGGACTTAGCAAATAATCTTCAGTAGCATTACAGAAACAAATCTAAATTCAGCGCAGTATAACAACTACATATAACAAACCTTCAGCAAGAAGGGCATCGATCTCTTCATCTGTGATTTCAGCGGTCAGAACTGACATGATGATATGAATAGGGTGCTGGGAAATAGATGCCACCGGCCACGTATACTAGTATACTATATGCTCAGACACCACTCAAATGAAAAATTGAGCACTTTCTCGACACTTTACACTGTTGAATAAAGTACCATTATAATATAGTATAATAATTATAAAACTTTTTTAGTATAATATATTTTACCAGTGTAAAAATGCTATGACAAATTTGCCTCTGTGGCTCCTTTGTCAAGTAGCACAGTTAGAGAGTGTCTAACAGGAACAGAAGATTTGATTCCTATCAAGTGGTTCGTGCTTTAAAAATTGAATATCAAAAGTTTAGTGCTACATTAAAACGTAAAACCCCTTATCCCAGTGAGAAAAAATTGATAATGATTTCTAGTTAGAACTGAGGAGATTAGTGATGCAGAAGATTGTAGTTAAATAAGGAAATGATATCCAATGAATTGATTTTGTAGGGCTGACAACTTTGCAGTCAGATCAATGAATTTATCGCCTACGTGCAAAAGGCTAAATCCACATTTAATGTCAGTTTCCTGCTCGATAGCATATCAGTGATGGAGAGATCACTGGATTTTAACCTTGCATCCACTGTCCAACAGCATGCCAAGATGTGTGGCTAAGCGCAAAGTCTAAATGTAATTTTATACATGTACTGTTACACATACATAAGAAAACTTTAGCATAAGTATTTTTACTTAAGCTACGTCAGCAAATAATTTTATGGTTATTAGTTATTTCACTTATTTATTTTACTTAATTTTTAAAATTTAATTATTTATTTTATTTGGTTATTAATTTTTAGAATATCTAAATAGCGTATTGATTAGAGGCTTCAGGTAACGTCATGTTATTTTAAATAGTAATTGGTCGATCCTGGCGTGAATTGAACTCTCGTGGGTTTGATTCTCGGCCGACATTATCTGTGAATAAAACCTCAGATATTCACAGGAATGGTTATATGGAAAATGAAATAAATTGCCTAACCGTTTTAAATGTGGCACTGAAAGTGATAGATATCAACATAATTGATTTTAGTATAATGCGGGTTATTAGTATTATTGTTAATTGCTTAATTTATTGTTTGCACCACAAATTAATCTTATGGCTTTCGCAGATTTTCTATGAATATTTTAAACACAACAATAATATGTCATAAAATGAACAAAACGACACTTAAATAAATTGATGCTACTATATAATTAAATACGAAGCAGTTAAAAAACATTTAATAATTAAATAACTATATAATAAAAATTATATAGTAAAATATTATTTAAGAAGTAATTTACGTTTGTTATTATTTTTGTTTACAAGTCAGCCTTAGTTAACACCTGCCGACATACAACTTCTACACGAAATTTCTAATTCCACAAGATTTGAATTGCGAATTTTTGGCACCGTCTTGCCAGTTCAAGGCTATCGAAGTGATTAGTAATTTATAATATCGATTCATAACCCATAGAACTCTAAGACTGAGGCGGAGAACTTCTGATTTTAATTAAGAATTTCCATTGCAGCAAATGGTATTTTCTCAATTCGTGTAGGAATTTTGCAGGTTTTAGTTGAGTGAGTAAGTTGGGTCAAGGTAAAAGATTTTTTTTTCATAATAGCACACTATGTCGGGAATGATATGCTTGTCTTTAAGACCCATTTCTCCTTTTTCTTTCCATGGTTATTAGTAATCGTTGCCTTTTTATGGCGTATCGATTGCAGACGGCGCAGATTTAAGTATAGCCTACCAACACCCGGAGGATTTCATTTCATTCGAAGTTGTCAACACTCCGTCTTCCAAAGTAATCACACACAAAGTACTAACCGAAGCCGATAAAGCTCAACTTCGTTCATTGACGCGCAGAATTAATTCAACAGTAATTACAAAGGTACAGGTACAGGAACTGAGACCAACACTAGTACCATTCCTCGGACTGAATTCTCGGATTTGCACCATTTTTGGACCCCACACTCCAGGGGCGGATCCAGGAATTTTTAAGGGGGGCCCGAAAATTGTTTTGAGAGTGTACACATTTTTTTCTTACGCCACTCCTTCTTCGGGGCATGTGACGCAACCAGAAAAAATGCTATGATGGGGGGGTGGTAAATTTTTCACTACTTCGCTCGGATCACAGAGTGAGTGTATTCCCGTATCGCCCCCCCCCCCAGTCATACCGTACTAAAGTCTGGGGAACACATAAAATGCCTAAAATCCTACATTTGTTTTGGAAAAAAGCAGGTTAATTTTTTCACCTTCGAAGAAACTTAGCGTATCTGGACGAATTGAAAAAGTGACCTAATTTTGGCGGTACGGGGCCCCTCCCAGCCATGGCTGTTTGCACCACTGATCCGGGACAGAGTTCACATTTTTTTACTCAAACCTTCTTCTCCTCTTATACAGTGGTTTATGTGACAATTAAGAGGAGTGGCGGATCCACCTGGGGGGGGGGGCCAGGGGGCCCGGGCCCCCATTAGGTCCACCGATAAAAAGTTTAAACTATATTTTCATGGTTTCTGAGGCAATTTCGATTTAGTAATGGCAGTGGTTAGGGGGCCCGGGGTGGAGGGTATGACAGGGTATAGTTTCATTGTTTCTAAAGCAATTTCGATGTGTAAATATGTTAGTAATGGCAGTGGTTAGGAGGGCCGGGGGGAGGGGGGTGGTACGACAGGGAACTCATTTCCAATAGCTCGATTTTTTCTAAGATATACTAGGAGCCCTGTATAATGCAAGGAGGTGCAGAAAATGTTGACCGTTTCACTAGCTCTCAATTTTCACTTGAACCTATGCATTGGAGGAAAAAAGGGTGTAAGTAAAAATGTGAACTCTGTCCCGTAGCAGTGGTGCAGACAGCCTTGGATGAGAGGGGTTAAGCCCCCCACCATCACCAAATTAGGTCACTTTTGCAATTCGTCGAGATCTTCAGAGGTGACAAAATTAACCTACTTTCTCCAGAACAAATGTAGGATTTTAGGTATTCCCCTGACTTTAGTACGGGTATAAGCGGGGGGGGGGGGGAAGTTACGGGGATACACTCACTCTATGAGCCGAATTCAGTAGTGAATAAATTTTGAGCCCCCTACCCCACAGAAATTTGTCAGGTTACGTCACATGTCCCGAAGAAGGCGAGGCGTAAGCAAAAAAATGTACTCTAAAAAAAAATTTCGGACCCCCACTTAAAAAATTCCTGGATCCGCCCCTGATTAAGAGCTTGTGAAATGGTCAACCTTTTTCGGGCCCCCCTCCATCCATACAGGCCTTCTAGTATACCAAATATATAGGCCCCTAGTGGGGTCCACATTTGAAAAAATTCAAACAATAGTGGAACTGAGTTCCCTCTCTAACCCCCCCCCCCAACCACTACCCTTACAAACATATTTACATTTACAAATTGTCATAGAAACAATGAAAATAAATTTTTATTCTTTTTTCGACGGGCCTAAGGGGGTTCCCGGACCCCCTGGGCCCCCCTGAATCCGACACTGCCACACTCTCATCGGATTGAAGTGAATTAGACGGCGGGATTAGCGCACTTGGTTTAGTTGCGCGTCAATTATCGAAGTTAAGCTGCAGCGACCTCGGTTAGTACTTTGTGGATGACCACCTTGGAAGACCGAGTGTTGGTAAAAGCTTAGGAAGGAAAAAATCCCAGGGTGATGGAAGGTTATTCTTAAATCCGCGCCGGCTGCAATTGATGCGCCATCAAAAGGCAACGATTACTAATAACCAAGGAGAGGAAGGAGGCAATACGTCTTAAAAACAAGCATCTGTGCTTCCTGACCTCCTGACCCAGTGTGCCGTTATGTTATGTTATCTACTTTTATGTACAATTTATTTTTGACAAGATGGCGGCAACTTATTGATATTGTGATTTGCAAAGTGATGGCTTGATGGGGGCAAAGATGGGGGATTCTATGAGAGAAGATGCCGAACAATGCATCAAAATTGCTGAAAGATATATGCAAGCCGGACAGTCTTCTTCCGCTTTACGATATCTGCATTTTGCGGAGAAACTTTTTCCGTCAGCTCGAACTAAACGTTTGTGTGAACAATATCTTTGGATTTGTTTTATGTATATCTTCGTTTAACATAATATAACATAACATTACAGAGTCAGGAAGCAATTATATGCTTGTTTAAGAGTCATCAGGCTCTTAACTAAAACCAATTAATATTAATCAAATCATGCAATTAGCATCATCTAATTTACATGTTCTTATGTTTATCATATTGTTTTTAAAAGCATTCACTGATTCTGCTTCCACAACTTCGCTTGGCAAACTATTCCAAGCATTTATAACTCTCTGACTAAAGACAAATTTCCTTAAATCTAGTCTACTTCTAAATTTACTAAGTTTATAAATATGTCCCCTTGTGTTTCTGTTGTTTGATAAATTAAACCAAATACTATGGTTAACTTTGCTGACGCCTTTGAGTATCTTAAAAACTTCTATTAAATCTCCTCTAGTTCTTCTCTCACTTAAAGAGGTTAATCCTACGAATTTTAATCTATTCTCATAACTAAGTTTTTGACAGTCAAACACCAGCCTTGTTGCTCTGGCTTGTACCCTTTCTAATTTATCGATATCTTTTTTAAGATATGGGCACCAAGCCTGAACGCAGTATTCAAGTTTGGGCCGTACAAGAGTCTTATAGATCCTTACCACAATATCTTTATTTCTACATGCAATTGTTCTTTTAATCATTCTTAATACACAATTAGCACTATTTACAACTTTATTACAATTTTCACTAAATTTAAAAGAGCTATCCACAAAGACTCCTAAATCCCTCTCACTGTTTGCGGATTTTAGTTTTATATTTTTCAATGTATACTCAATTTATAAATTATAATTATTATTCCCTATATGCATAACTCTACATTTCTCAGCATTGAACTCCAATAGCCAATTCCTAGACTAGTTCTAGGAATTGGGTAATGTTTATTTCGAAACAATCTGACAGCCGCAGATCGGTAACATACGAACATACGAAATGGAATATACAAACATAATTGCGGTATGGCCTTTACGATTAGATAATATCATAGTAATGCAAATACAAACAATGCATTTTTAACCAAGATTAAATTAGCTATATTATTATTAGTTTATTATTTTTTTGGATTTTGCAAATTTTTGAGCACTTTTGTTGTTAGCTCGTCGGTTTGGATTTGATTCATTAGTGCTCGATGCTGTCATTGACAATCACTGATTTAGCTTTTTACTTAAATCTATTGTTGATAGCAGAATCAAATGGATTTCGGTTGATTTAGTATTTAAGGTCTGATTAAGCCAATTTCAAATTAATTGCTGTCTTAAAGTGCACTAATCTTTCGCTCTGTTTACAAATTTTACTTAGCAAACTTCTAGTCTCTCTCTCTCTCACTCTCAGTGCACTGCCTACTGGCAGATCCGTAGTATATAACGTCTCCACTCAGCATTTATAAATATTGATTCGTTTCTTGCTTATTTCTTACCTTATTTTAGGGCTGATTAGAGAAATATATGCGACACAGCTGAGTGAAGAATCGGATTTGGAAGCGGGATCTGAAGGAGATAGAAGTGAAGAAGAATTGAGTGAAAGATATAAATGTAAGAGAACAGCCACTGGTGCTCATGGGACAGACTGCTCGTTTGCTCAACAGAGTCACTTTAAACCATCGGGAAGGGAATCATTCTGCAGACAGGAGTGTAATGAAGGCGTAGAGAGTATTAAAAAGTAATTATTGAACCTACTTGAAATGTAGCCATTAATTCCATCATTGCTGATAATGGGTAATATATTGTACAGTTGTACTGAAGTACAACAAAATGTATATGAAGTCAAGTATTTAGTGATATACAAATTATACATGGAATTTGTATTTGAAAATGATTTCGTTAATATGATATGCTATAAAGGGGCATAAAATTGAAGTATTGTTGTGTATGCTACTGCACTAATAATAATAAATTTAATATTAATGGTATTAATATAATGCCTATCGATACCCATACTGGAACGTCCCTTTCTGAAATTGAGGGTTGTTTTGTTAAATAGGCATATAATTGTAGCTGAAATATTTTGTCAAAACTTTATTTTAATTAGGCCTAAGTGCTATAAAAATGTCAGATTATATATAATTGTGTTATTGTGCTACATGAATGCAAAGATTTATTTCAATCGTTTCAACTTTAATCGTACAAATAAGATTTATAATGTTGTATTTTTAAATACGTAAATATTTCTAAACAGAATTCTACAATGTAAGAACCACTATGCGATACTGGGTGTGGCTGAGAATTGCAGTGAAAGTGATCTGAGAAAGGCCTACAAGAAGTTGGCTTTAAAATTTCATCCTGATAAAAGCAAAACTCCTGGAGCCGCGGAAGCCTTCAAAGGTTTATTTGTAAATGACGTAATTAATTGAAAGATTTACTGAAATAATTTCTTTACATTATCTATTTCTCATTGACTGGGCGCTTCATATATAAATGGTAACTGTTGAAAAGGTTGAACAGGCTGGATGGGCAAGTGTGTAGCACTCGTGCATGATATGAAGGTAGATTAAAACTCAGGCATATTTTAATGATTGTATTCCCTATAGTAGGAACGTAAACATTTAGCTTTACAATACATCAGCATGAAAACATTGTTTTTCCCAATATGACGTTTTTGAATTTTCTTTCATACAAGGAAATAGTTATATCTGGAACATTTTTATTTTCTTTCAGTGTGTCTGTGTAAGTCGTTTTTTATAATGTTAGCAAATTATTTTGATATGGCTTATAAAGATTTGCTATCCAAAATAAAAACTGTATCCAGAAGCAAAATTCTGTGAAAATGTAACATTTAGTTCCTCTCCTGATTTTGAAGTCCCTGACTTCTCAGTGGGGTAGGCATGTACAAGCCATTACACACTAATGGAATTGACAACTGCAATCTGTTGTACACTTCAATCGGAATGTCTCAATAGCGTAGGGGTAACGTCATGAAGTTTTAAATGACAGATCCTGAGATGAATTCAACCCTCGTGGGTTCGAATCCCAGCCGTGCTGATCTGAGAGTAAAATCTCGGACATTCACTGGACTGGTTATTGGGAAAATGGACCAAATATGCTTACTTAAATACTTCAAGAAGGCAAAACAGAAAGCTGTTTGTTAAACACCACCAGAATTCTCAACTGCTAGCTGTTGTATGCCATAAGAATAATAATAACAATAAATGCGAAAATTAGAGTGCTTTTTTGTCTATGACGACCTTGAGCACTACTGAGACAAATCCAAGCCAGTTAGCATTTTTTTAAAGAAAATCCACAACGTTGCAAATTCCATAGTCCAGAAAACCACTCCAAAGATAAATATAAGAATTTACAACTGCAAGCTGTTATACCTCATCTTAATCCACTTGTAAATGCTTAGTCAGAAGAGAAGACTATTCTTTCTTAAATATTCATTTACCGGTAGCTTTTCTATAATAGATTTGTGCTATTTATAATAAGGCTAATATTTTATTTATGCATAATACTGTATATTAAGTTTGGTTTTTATTTTATATTTTTATATTTCATATCATACAGCGATAAGCAATGCCTTCTCTGTACTGTGTAATCCTGATACGAGGCAGATCTTTGATGAGCATGGTGGTTATGGAAAGTTTGCTACATCTTCAGGTGATACTCGCAATAAATCACCAGAACGCGGGTTTAGTTCTGGCTCAGCATTTGAAGGTTTGATGCGGTAGCACTCACAGTATATTTGGCAATTTGTCTGATGTAGTTTACAGAAAAGCCTATAGCAAAGCTCAATCCAATAAACTTCATCTTATACTTTAAGGCCATATGCGTATTCTATTCACAATTAAACAATATTTGTGGGTTTCTTCACTATTTGTGGCTTTTGTGTTGTACTTTACTTCTTTTGTCTTATATGTTTCATCCCCTGAAATTCTACGAGGAGGCGTTTTGTTCCTAGTAAAGGAATGCTGCCTCTGTACTATGCTGCGTAATACGTTATTAATAGACTACATGTATAATAATGATGCAACTGACTAACTAATAAGTATAATTAAGGATACAATTTGAGTGTAAAAATTCATAATTGTTTTTATCGTTTTGGGATTTGAATTATTTCTGAAATATCTGACGACAGTGGCCAAAGTATTTAGGTAAACAAATATTTTGTTTACTTATTTTATAGTTTATTATGGAATTTTATTTTATACTTACTTTTATTGTTCAGGTGATATAAACAGCGAATATTTCTTCAATATGTTTGGCACAAGGTGTACAACAGGTAAGTTTATGATAGTGTTATATAATGTCTTAGCTTAGCAGGTTAATAGAGTTTTAAAAGATTGCTTCTTTGTTGAGACTTGATTGTGGCTACATATGCTATAAGTTAGTTAGTATTATTTTCAATGAACAAACATGTATTTAGAATTGCTTTCCTTTATAAAACATTAGTGAATTTTGTAAAAATTCAAAATCACAGTGTACTGCAAGGATATTGTGAAATGATATATGTAATGGTATAAATTAATTCTGATGAATATCTGCATTGGATGAGTTAATTCTGTAAATGAAAAGTGCCTCGGTACTTAGTCAATGGAATGAATATCACTAATGAATAAAGGTAATGTGCAATTGAAAGTCATGAATTGGTGAATGCCAATAAATAATGATAAATATCATAAACAAAGTATAACTGTATAGTTTGATGCAAATATGTTAAGATATAAATATTTGCTTCTGAACCTTCTAGAATTATAATTGTCGGCACAAATGACTATTACAATAATTATCCTTAATGTCTAATTGGAGATGCACATAATGATAGAAATTGTTCAGTACAAAATGTGTCCAAAGTCCATAGTTTGTATGTGATGTATTTGTAGGTAGAAGAAGATCTAAGACATTTGATTGGACAGCTAGATCCCAGCAATATTGTGAACAACAACAGCGTGAGTATTGGCATCGCTTTCCTAGGCCGCATCAAGCAAGAACTGTGCCAAGAACTTCAAGGAGTGAGGTAGAATGTTAATAACTTAACAAACATCCATTGCAGAAATCTATTTGTATGTTAGATGAATAGAATAGGATTATCAAAAAGCAATTTAAATATATGACAGAATATAACAAAAACTGAATTAAATGATAAAATATGAAATAAAAGTTACATTGTCTAATTCAGTATCACAAGAGATTTAGTTGTTTATTGATTTATTGATAAAATTATGATTTTATTGGTGAATGGAAAAAATACAGTAATTGTTGGAGTAATATCATGAGAGCGCAGATTTGATCTTCTTACCATCTTGTAATATTATCTATAATTTCATTTAGTTATTACTAGATATAATTTATATAATTTATAATATGTAAACTATATTAGAGTAATGGCTCAATTTCACATCATAAAAATATTTGAGCTTGTATACGAGAATCACATAATTTGTGTTTGTACTTTCTAAGATATTTGATACTTGCTTATAACTTGTACGTGCTAAGATATTTTATTGAAGTTAATATTACGATACTTTGAGCAATGCATTTATCGTGGTAGGGATAGGACTCATATCTATCGCTTATTTCTCTTTATAATTGTTGTGTTACATATTACATATGTGCTGATTGTACAGTTAGAACACTTATACTGGTATTTACTTAGCTCACCATAAACAGCTGATCACTTTGTAAACATAACTAGAATATTGCTTCTTAGTCGGTTGATTAACTAATCAGCTGTGTAAACGTCCAAAAAGAGGGACGCAGCTATGCATAACCTTAAACCATGATTCAAGCTTGCAAACTACCAAATTGTGACTAATCAGTAGTTTATGCTATTGTTGTGGCTTAAACTGCTGATTATCTCGCTAGTAAATACGGCCAATTGTGTATTTATAGCTGATTTTTCTTTATAATTGTTGTTACATACAGTCAGGCTATGCATTGATGGTACAGCTAGGACCTATTCTATTTCTGCTTCTCATCGCTCTATTTACTGCCTTTTTATCCAGTGAGCCTACATATACAACCAGACAAACTCAGTATGTTTAGCTTGGCTATTAATGTTGAAACAATTGAGTGAGAAATATATGCTGTGATACTGAGGAAGGCCATGGGAAACTACCTCTGAAACCATTTCTTGAAAACTGTAGGCCATGTGTAATTGTTGTGGCTTTGCTATTTTGATAGGAACAATTTGTTAGTTGACAGACGAAATGAAGTGCTCATTAGCTAGCATGATAGCATAATAGCTGATGACTGAATATGATAGCATGTTAGCATAATAGCTGATGACTATGAATATGATAGCCTAATAATTGTGTTAAATATGGATATGATAGCTCGATAGCATAATAACTATGATAACTGTGAATATAATAGCATGATAGTATACAATGAATAAAATTGTGTGACGTGTCATGTAGTAGAACATTAAAAGATTGTATAAACATTTTAGTAGTAATTATTCTTTGTTTTGCTTTAAATACTGATTTTTATGCAATAATCAAATACTAACTTTGTCTTTTGATGATGTGAGTTCAGTAAGCAGTACATTTAAATATGGTAAATAAACTCCACAAATATCTATTTAGGGAAAATTGTATTTATTAGGATTTAAGGCCTCTTATCTTTCCAAGATTGATCCTATGCCAAGAAGTATCCTAAGAGTTTCAAACTTAAGAAAAAGCTATAACCAAATAAATGTAAAATTTATAATTTATAGTGAATTCATTCCATAAGGTAAAGCATATTGTATTCTAAGTAAATTGTCTATATTTGTTTTTAAGAATTTGACTAATTTGTCTAAATACTAGCCAAGCTGTTTATTAGCAGCACTGTGAAGAGTACCTTTTAGAATGAAACGCTGCCAACCAAAATGAACATAACTATGTTAAGCCTCAGATTATTTGATTCATTTATAAATAAATTGGCTGATTAATAAATTGACTAAAGAATAGACTGATAACTAAATAGACTGAATACTAAATTGACTGATTAATAATAAATTGACTTGATAATAAATTGACTGATTGATAAATAAATTGACAGAGTAATAAATAAATCTAGTGATTGATACATAAATTGACTGCATAATAAATAAATTGACCGATTAAAAGATAAATTTCATGATTAATAAATTAATTGACTGATTTATGTATAAATTGACTAGTTAATAAATTAAATGAGTAATTAATAAATAAATTTACTGATTATCTGGTGGACGGATTGTTTGTGTGTAGAAAGTACAGTTTGGAGCGCAGGACTTCTAACCTGGGTGTGATGTACTTTGTTAAGTCTGACTTCAGTACAGCGTTCAAGGGAAGTCTACTGGGACTCGAGTCTCAGATAGAACAAGAGTACGTGGAGAACCTGCGCTCATCTTGTTATAGGGAGAAATTAAACAGTGAGTCTTTCATTGATTGATGGTTTTATTGATTGATTAACTGATGAATGAATGAATAAATTATTTATTAATTGGCTGACCGACTCTAAATCTGAATAATAGAAAAACAGATAAGAGATTTTCGCATGAATTTATTCTACAGATTTACTGTAAACTAAAAAGAATAGTTATATTTTATTTAGTGCATAATAGCCATCACCAATTTTACTTATTGGTTGAGTAGAGATCTGTATTGGAACCACTTTTAACACATTATAAATTGCCTTCTAACATTGAACTCCTGCAGCTTCTTAAATTAGTTAGAATATTAGTTCTTCCGCATTTAACGTGCTGTCTAATTTCTGCTCTGAAATTGCATACATATATGATACTTTAAACTTGATGATGATCCATTTGAACTATAAAAATGCACTGAAAAGGTATATATTATACCTTTTTTATAGTTATTTATATATATTTATATATTATGTTGTATTCCTTTTTATATTTTTTTCTTTGTTATATTATTATATTATTCCCGACCCTGGTTAAACTGGGATTCAAGGGAGAATGATGATGATGATGATGATGATGATGATGATGATGATGATGATGATGATGATGATGATGATATATTATATTTTATATTCAGTATATTTATATTGTGTTTTCTGCAGAAGAGAACATGATGTGGCAGGCCAGGAGCTATCGTAACTTGCACATGTATGAAGAAGCTCAAAACACGCGCAGTCCATCTTGTGATGCTCTTCAGCGGATATATGGATAAACTAGATCTAGTTATAGGGCCCGTTTTGCTGAAATCAGAAGCAAGAAGCTGGCTCGACTTGACCTCTCACTGGCATTAGCCATTGACTTGATAGTCCCAGTTTCTTGTGTTTCTTAGTATATGTTATTGGCAAATGTTACATTTTATCTCCAGCACAGTTATGCTTTTCTATTGATATTTTAGTAGTTAGGAAAGTGTTGTAGCATTGCAGCGAAAGTTGTATAAAAGTTTTTTGTACTGGAAATGACATTACTGTTTTCATGAGGTAGCCGTATAATGCCAGTAAGGCTTGCTGTATATAAATTAAAGCATCATTTAATAATTTTGGTTGTTGTTCCTGAATGCTCTTCACTAACTGCCTCATCACTTGCAGTACATCACATAATGATGCTGTGGTAGTGCGGTTGTGTTGGAATAAATTTTGAAGTGTAGAAATTAATATTTCAGTAAACTATCTCGGCTACGCTTCTCGTAGTCTGATAAAGTTTGTGTTTGTTAGATTTATCATTTGGAATTTTGTGTATTGTATTAAATAGTGTTAAAAATTTTGCAACTTTTGTATTGATCTCGGATAAGCAGTATAATTAATTAAGGGCAGCAATTATGTTTACTTGCACTGTGATGATATTTAATCTGTTAGTTATGCTATTACTTCTGTTAGTTATGTGAGTTAATTAATAATATCACAGTGCCTAGGATCATTGTCGATTGTACTACGGCTTTTGCAATTTTTTTAAAACCTAACTGGTTCTTGTTCTGTCGTTATTATGTCATTGATTGGCAACATTTATTTTGTATCACCAACTTTAATTCTCCAAATTTAATTGCTTTTAATGAAAAATTACTTTTAACATTGCTTTAAATGTAAAATGTGTTTATTAAATCTCTATTTCAAATTTGAGACATTTTACCCCTTTCATTTTGCAGTTTATGAACAACTTCGTGTAGAACAGTTCTACTATGCAATTACAGTGTGCATTTGACTGTTGAACAAGCGATGTTAGCCATACAAAAATATGGAATTTATTTCTAGAACAAAATTTTTCTAGTATGATGTCACATGGGCTTATTTCAGTGCGTAGAATCTATAAATTGTATATTTGAGCAATTTGCCGTAACTCGACCGTCTATTACACTTTAAATCTTGTAGAAGCAGAAGAGTAGTGTAATAAATAGCTTTAAATGTTTAGATGATAATTTGTAGTCAACTAATTTTTATAAGTTTTTCTAATTGTGTAGTTATAATGACATTGCTCTTCAATTGGTACTGTTGTTTCTTAAGCTTACGCTCTGCACATTGGCCCATGAATAGAAAATTTCTTTCTACACTTGTTTAGTAATTAATGTGACTGTATTGATGTAAGTGTAGGGTTTAAATTATGAACTTTAGTTATGGGGTCATCACTATAAACTATGAAATGTCTATTGTGTGATATGAAATAACCTTTTTGTGGTAATATTTACGCGATTTGTTTAGTTTAAGATTTACACAGTTTGTATCTATATGCTTTTATCTAAATAATTTCTAGTTTTATATAAATTTGTTCTTTGATAAAGATTTTGATTATCTCTCTTCTTATTAAGCTGTGTTATTTATTAACTGTTTTTGCTTATCTGCATAAATATTACTTTCATTGTAGTAAATAACTTGCATCACACTTTTATGTGTTGCTATTTGTTGCTAATGCTGCCTGTAATCAGTTTTGACATGGGATGATTGTAAAGCAGTTTCTAGAGATAATCCTAACCATAATAAAGAATGGAAATTATAAGCGCAGCTAGTATATATATATATATATATATATATATATATATATATATATATATATATATATATATATATATATATATATATACACCGTGTTTTTTATAACTGATACCCCTCATTAATTTTACAATAAAGTCCTAAAGAGTTAAATTATGTTCTTGAAATTTACAGAACTTGACCAGCAGCCAATTCTACCAAACATAGAAAAATTTCATTTGAATATCTTTAAAAACGTGAAAGTTATAGTTTTGCGAATAGGAGAGGGGTCAGATGAGAAATTTCCAATACAGGATTACGGGCGTGTTACAAGCGGAGTAAAATTATCTCTATAAAAATAATAGCGAACACGTCACATAAAATTTCTGCTCATGTTATTTTCAAGATTAATCATTTCTTTTCAAAACGACGTAAAATACGAGCTGATATGTTCTTAATTGACAAAGTTATTCAACTTTTAATGCTTGCACAAGGACTTTAGGCCTACGTGTGCTAGGCGAGAGCTCAGCTGCCATGAGACGATGAGAGCGCAGTTACTGTTAATTCTCTTCATGCAGTGCATGCATTAAAAGTTCAATAACTTTGGCAATTAATAACATAGCGGCTCGTATGTTACGTCGTTTTGAAAAGAAATGATTGCTCATCAAAATAGCATTAGCAGAAATTTTATGTTTGCTATTATTTTTATAGAGATAGTTTTACTCCGCTTGTAACATGCCCGTAATCCTGTACTGGAAATTTCTCATCTGACCCCACTCCTATTCGCAAAACTATAACTTTCACGTTTTTACAGTTATTCAAACGAAATTTTTCTATGTTTGGTAGAATTGGCTGCTGGTCAAATATTGTAAATTTTAAGAACATTGGTTAACGTTTGACGAATTTATTGTAAAAATAATGAGGGGTATCAGATATATATATATATATACTGTATATATACTGTATATATATATATATATATATATATATATATATATATATATATATATATATACAGTATATATACAGTATATATATATATATCTTGTAATTAAATATCTTGTAGTGTCCTACATTCCGAAGGCACAAGGACTAGTGACTATTTACCAGTTTGATGTTTAGTATTGAGGAAACCTTTCAAAATTATCACTCATTTTAAAGTTGCCTGACAAAAGAGTAAGATCCCCCGCCTTGTCATCTGTAATGTAGACCTACACACTTACGTAGGAAACAGAGTTTAACGTTATAGCATTATAAAATACATCCATAAATCGTAAATTGTATCATTTTCCTCTGAAGTCAAACCTGAAGAATATTTATCGTGGGAGTTGAACTCATAAATAAATCCCTAACACTTCCGGGATAACCGGAAGTTGATATATCTAAATCAAATCTTCTGCATGAAAAGCTGTAGGCTATGTTAACTCTAAATAGTCTGGTATTGTCCAATAATAGCATTATTCCACACGGGTCTGCTGATAGAACTCCGGGTTCCAACCTTCTTTCCGAGCTTTCTTCGAGGAGACACTAGGCCTACATAACCTCCATATAATCTCATTAGTTAACATAACATAAATTAACAGTTTCTGAGTCAGAAAGCAAATGATTGCTTGTTTAAGACTCATTAAAACACAATAAAAACTAAAAAACTAGACCTACGCAATTAACTAAAAGAAAGCATAAAGTCCCCTATACATATGTACTTAACTAGCACAATATAACACAATATGCATATTTAGGCTAGATATGACATTAAACAGTGTTTACAGAAAAGCAAGGTAAACAGCTATTTGAATGAAAAAATAGCTGTATTTTCTGTTTTAGACCTAGCCTAATAACACATCTATACAACCTAATATACCTAATTAGTGCCCAATATCTAACAAGTAATTTTACGCATAGGGCAATATTACACCAACTTCTTATATTTATCGTACCAATTATTAAATTGATTTATGGATTTTGCTTCTACAACTTCCTCTGAAAGCTCGTATGTTTCTGGAAGTTCGTATATTTCTCTATACAAACCCAATGTAGCAGTTGTTAGCGGTCCATATGGTGATCAAAACAGACCGCATGAAGCCCTGAGAAAACGTACTAGTTAAAGCAAAACAAACCTGTGATAGGCGTTTAAAAAGTCGCTCAACCACTCGGCAGCCAATGTACTAAAGTCATACCCAAATGCTCCTATAGGCTAGAACATTTAGAAAAACGTGTGGTACGCATACAGCTAAACCAGCAAAAGTAAAAAAAAGTAAACACGCTTTATAGTGAATAATCAACTATGTTCATATCCATCACTTTTAAAACCACATGTTTAATCCGTTACGCAATTTAGACCATTTTCCGTATAACCAGTCCAGTGAATGTCCGAGATTTTACTCTCAGATCAGCGCGGCCGGGATTCGAACCCACGAGGATTCAAATCACCTCAGGATTTGTCATTTAAAACAAATCCTGAGGATTTGCCATTGTCTCAGCCATTGGGTTCGAAACTACCGTTTGCTAACACTTGATAAAAGCTGGTAAAGCTAATGTCAAAGTCAGTTTCTTCACTCGAAAGCGATGTCAGTAACGGACGAGCCCAGGATTTGAACCCTGCACCTACTTATCTGCGGTTTGGTATCTTACCGACATGGCCACTGTCTTCCAGCCAGCTGTAACACCAAATACCTTAGTTGACTCAATTAAGGAAGTATTAAAATAAATTTTGCCTTTTCTCAATTATATGTTTTTGCCAAAAGTTGTAATAATTATTTAGGGGTACTTCTGATTGTTTTAGTAAAACGTGATCATGAGAAAATCATATAACAGTAGATTTATACAAATTTAAGATTTCACAAACCGCTGCCTGACAACAATTGTAAACACCCTGTTAGTAACATACAATATGGCAATTAATTTCTGAAGGCATACTGAGAGAAAAGTGTATACCGCGACTTCATTGGTCTCATGGACTCGACCACCATCTATGTCTCTTCCTTTCTTGTCTCTCTCTCTGGCTCTCTCTCTCTCTCTCTCTCTCTCTATTCTCTCTCTCTCTCTCTCTCTCTCTCTCTCTCTCTCTCTCGGTCTCTCACTTCTATTCCTCTCTCAAGTAAGCTTTCTTTTCATAGCTCAGGAAGTGACAACCTAAAAGCACGAGAATAATATTTTGTTCATGATCAAGAATGATCAGAGATATGAAAATACTAATTATGCTTAATTGTAGTATTATACGATAAGGAAATCGCGTCGCTAATGCTGCCTTCTGCCTCTCGCAACTCGCCGTTGGAGCACAGCACAGGACGTTTGTTCGGTCGGTGACTGTAATTGAATGCCTTGGCCTGCTCTAACTAGCACACTTGAGATGGTATTTATCAGAGGTGTGTGGGACTCCGATCTGAAGTAGTTGTGAGGATCTCTGTGATTAATCCTTACTGATAAAATATCGAAGTCAAGGCACAGATTTCCAAATAGTATCTCACAATTTAATAGTAAATAAAAACAGTACTACAATTTAATATGTACGAACACTAAAACTTTAAACTAAACATAAGATTTAAACACGCAGTCCCTGAAATATCAATAATCCTGCTTCGACTCCGGTTTCGGCCGTTTTGCCGTGTGGACTTGCCCGTCCGGCCGCCACAACTTGAATAATCTCCGTTCTACCCGAACATCAAATATTCTGCCACGGGTGACGCTTGGTCATTTGGTAACTGACCAATCAGATTCAATTACTCTGCAGCTCTGACCACTGTCTGGCCAACTGCAAATATGCATGAATCTAAAGTAAATTATATCCATAATATTTAATAATAGCTTAATTATATATGTATAATTTCAAGTTCTCAACAATACCAGCCTTAATAATTATACTGTCATTGGATATAATTGTGCATAATTATTCGATAGCTTATATAACTATGAAAATTCTGGAACGCACTACACCGTAATTGCTTCTAAATTCTACAATTTCAATGATAAATGGCTCAGAAGACGGAGATTGTTAAAAATTAAAATTATAGAATTTTGAAGCGACTAACATAACAGCACCCTGGGTCAGGAAGTAGAGATGCTTCTTTAAGGCCCATTTCCTTCTTCCTATCCATGATTATTACGCTCCATATTCTATATAATTAAATTTATTATTGCATAATTATGTACAATTATAGTATAATTATGCGTAAGTAATGAATAACATAGAGTTAGTGTTTCTCATGCAATCGATCACTCTGGAGCATGAACATTACGAAGAAGATTGGAATGCTCTTATTATTGTTCCCAGACCAGAGACAAATAAAATATCAGCTGATCGTTGTCATGGTGTAAATAAACAAGTTTGAACATATATTTATATAAATATATTTGACTAATTTATTGAGACTTTTTAGTATTATATTATTAATCCATTTTAGAGGTTAAGTTACATATCGAGCATCTATTGGTTATCGTGTAGTGTTAATTTTATATTTTATTTAGCAAATTTGAATTTCAAATTGAAGAACAGCTAGGTAACATACAATAATATACATGTATTCAGTGATGCAGCCTGCTGTTACTCGGTCTTCCAAATTAATTTCTCCTGTGAGATCTAGCTTACCTTCACGCTCTAAGCTATCTTTCTTACTTTCGAGCATGCTGCACAGCAGATCTGGAATTCTCTTCCAACCAATATTCGGAAGTCTTCGTTTGAATAACATCGGCATTTGCTTTCTTATAAACAGTTCCATAGGCAGTTGAAGACTCACCTTTTCCATCAAGACCCTTTTTTTCTTCCAATGTCCATAAGTTACGACCAGCGTCTAAACCTCCTTTTCTTTAATCCCTTTATCTTTGGACTAATTTTCTGGATTTTGGAATTTGGTTCGTTTTTGTACCATCTTTTTGCTTGCCGACTGGATTTTGTCTCAATAGTGCTCGATGTTGTCATTGATTACTGTAGCACTCTAATTGTTGTTATGTTATGCTATATTAAAATAATAGGGGAGGTAATTTAGCGCTCTCGAGATAGTTGTGCGTCAATTGAGAAGTAAAGCACTTTGCACACAGTTAGTATTTTGTGGGAGATCAATTTGAAAGACCGAGTGTTGTCAGCTTTGAATGTAAATGATCCCCAAAGCATTGGAGGTTATTAAAAAATCCGCGCCGGCTGCTATTTATGCGCCAACAAAAGGCAACGATTACTAATAACCATGGGGAGAAAAGGAGGAAATTACAAAAACTACAAAAGCAGCAGGCATAAGAATGGAAACTCACTGCACATGCATATGACATGTATGTAATTATACGGAATAATTTATTTTTTAATATCGATAAAGTTTTCTTATTAGCTTACTTTATTAAAATCTTTATTTCTAGGAATATTTAATTACATTTTTGTAATAGACTGAGCATTTTATTTTTTAAAAATAATGTAGTATTTTTGATTTTGTTAATCCTCGGTTAAAGATTTCTTTAATATTTTGATGATTTGGCGATGAATTGAAATGGATTCGGACATTGAAAATTTCAAGATTGCCTATCGACAATTATGCAAGGAACATCACGTTGATGTTCAGGATTGTGTCATAAAGCAGATAGATGTGTAAGTATAGCTTTTTAAATGGAGGTTTAAGTGATAGAGTTAAAGAAAAATTATGCTTTTCAACTCAGCACTTTCAACTCAGTGGCTGACATATTTTTACAATATTTGATATACTTTGTGTAAGGCGTATATTTTGAGGAATATTTTGTAATAAAGTTGGTTCACAGATTAAAGTTTGTTAAAGTGCTTTAGAGTTTTTAAAATGCAATTATTTAGTTCCATATATTTATGTGCTTATTTTATATGCTTATTTTAATTATCCTCAGCATTCCATTCAGTAAAAATATTATATATTATATATATATATTATATATATATATATATATATATATATATATATATTATATATATATATATATATATATATATGTATATAGATAGATAGATAGATTCAATCAATCTTTTTTGATATTTTCTTCTATTGATTGATTGACTAAATTTGACTGTGACAAGTAAAAATTTAAAATCATGATTGAAAAATAAAGTCTATAATGCTAGTAATGCTTTTGTCACAGAGCTAAGAAGTATCCGAGACAAGATGGTGGATTTACATTGAATCTCTCTACATTCAGCATAGCAGCCAGGACTTGTGGAGTTCTAGCAAAATTGTTAAAATCTGATCGATATTTCATTGAAATAAAACTAAATGACTGTTCACTCACTGAGGAAGGTATCACCCGTTATTCTTATGGCTTGAGTCTATGTAGTCATGATGTCTCTTGAGACTAGCTAATTACTGTTGACTCTTTACTAGCAGATAACTGATGTCTCTTGAGAATAACCAGTCACTGGTGTCTCTTGAGACTAGCTAGTCACTGGCTAGTCTCTTGAGACTAGCCAGTCACTGATGTCTCTTGATACTAGCCAGTCACTGATGTCTCTTAGGGTTAACCAGTCACTGATGTCTCTTCAGACTAGCCAGTCACTAATGTCTCTTGAGGCCAGCCAGTCACTGATGTCTCTTGAGACTAACCAGTCACTGATGTCTCTTGAGTCTAGACAGTCACTGATGTCTCTTGAGACTAGCCAGTCACTGATGTCTCTTGAGACTAGCCAGTCACTGATGTCTCTTGAGACTAGCCAGTCACTGATGTCTCTTGAGTATAGCCAGTCACTGATGTCTCTTGAGTATAGCCAGTCACTGATGTCTCTTGAGATTAGACAGTCACTATTGTCTCTTGAGACTAGCTAGTCACTGATGTCTCTTGAGACTAGCCAGTCACTAATGTCTCTTGAGTCTAGACAGTCACTGATGTCTCTTGAGTATAGCCAGTCACTGATGTCTCTTGAGACTAGCCAGTCACTGATGTCTCTTGAGACTAGCCAGTCACTGATGTCTCCTAAGACTAGCCAGTCACTATTGTCTCTTGAGACTAGCCAGTCACTGATGTCTCTTGAGACTAACCAGTCACTGGTGTCTCTTGAGACTAGCCAGTCATTGATGTCTCTTGATACTAGCCAGTCACTGATGTCTCTTAGGTTAGCCAGTCACTGATGTCTCTTCAGACTAGTTGGTTGCAGATCTTGCTTGAAGTTAGCTAGGCACTGATATCTCTTGAGTTTTACTAGTCACTGATCAATGTTTCTTTAGGCTAGGTAGTCATTGATGTCCTCTATAGAGACAAAGCTAAACTTGGAGTTAGCCTTTGTATTTTCTTCTTTCAGTTGAATTGCTCACAAAACAGTCATCTTTACTATAGTTCATTTGCGGTGTTATAACAATATAAAATTATAATATTAATCAGATTAATTTTATTATATTGTATTAATTATTCCAAGTAAGTTACATTAATTACATTGGATATATATTATTATATATTTTTGCACTGATTGTGTTGATGTTTTAATTTAGTAATTAATACGACAAAACATTAAATATTTTTAGAATCTTCTGTGTCTATCAGGGATTATCTATTTGCAAATGTTTCTTTAAATAATTTTTAGTTTTAACTATAATCTTAGATGCATTTTCAAACCGTTTAGGCAGCTTCCAAAATTAGACATAGATAAACTATTAATTGCATCTGTCAATAGAGAAAATCAATCAAAATGTGAGTAAGGCTTTGGGAAAACCCCTCAGAAGCCATATTTCCTCAAGCTAAAGGCTATATTAAAATTCGCTAAAAACATATCTTTTTTGACTGGAAGTTACTTGCTTATCGTAAAGCCAATTAACAGAACGCTCTTTATAAGCACTACGGCAACAAGTAAAAGTAAAAAAAGTAAACACTCATTATAGTGAAATGATCAACTATGTTGATATCTATCACTTTTAATACCACATGTTTGAACCATTAGGCAGTTTATTTCATTTTCCGTACAACCGGTCCAGTGAATGTCCGAGATTTTACTCTCAGATCAGCGCGGCTGGGATTCGAACCCACGAGTGTTCAATTCACCTCAGGATCTGTCATTTAAAACTTCATGACGTTACCCCTACGCTATTAAGACATTCTATTCAAGATAGTAGGAATATGCACCTTAGACTGGTCACTTCGCCGAGCATGCGAGATAGAGAAAAAGATGCCTATGAATTTGTTTGCTCATTTATTTCATATCAGTGTTATTTAAAAGTATATTATTACAATAAGCATGTTTTATTTTGTCACAGCTGTTAAAGCTCTGTGCTATGGCCTCTCTGAGAATTCTTGCTGTAGAAGACTGGATCTCAAGGTTGCTGATCTGCTGTCTACTTAGAAATTGTGAATCTATATTACGCTTTTCTTAAATTTATGAGAATAATAACTGTGAAGAGTAATATTTAGTTATTTATTCAAATTTACTAACGGCTTTTAGTTCAATTTAAATTTCAACTAATTTTAAAAATATTAAATTTTATTAAAAATCCTGATGCAGTGGTTCAGCTACTAGACAGATCGTTGAGCTTCTGCTTGAGTTTTCTTCTTTCCTTTGAATGCTGGTTTCACACCACGATTGGTGTGAGATATTAGAGATACCAGCCTACATTTACAACGTTACACTTATGTGTAACGGGGCCTAAGATATCAATCACATATTTCTGATCTGGCTGTTTCAGTGCACTGAAAACTGTGGAAAGATATTATCTATGATCTTTACGGAGTAGAAAAGCTATATGCCAACCTTACTTATTTAAGATAGAAAATGGTGTAAAGTAGTTCACAATTTATTCATGTAGTGAAATAAAAAAAGGTTTTACTGCATAAATATCTTTTGGTCTATTTATTCACCTATATACCTGCTTACAAAATGCGTGTTATTATGTTGCTGTCGTTTGCTTTGTGTTAGTAGTCTTTTCGATAGGACAGGTTGTTTTTATTTAACTGTATCAGGGGCACTAGTTGGTTGGACACTGCCACACCAGGGGATCTTGCCTCCCGTCTCTGCTTAAACGCTGTGAAAAATCTACAAATAGAGTTTAATGATAGTTACAGTTCACTGGGCTATTCTGTAGTTATCAACTTTATACAAGAGACCCAGTGTAAAAAGAAATGTAAGAGACGACTAAACAAAAGCTAAGGCAGGTAATGGAAAACTACCACAGAAGCCATATATTTCTAAGCTGAATGCTACATTAGGGTTTGGAATTCAATGAAGTCTTTATGATGGGATCGACTTATTGTCAGGTGAATGCCCTCAATCACCGTGAAAGTAGACTGTAACGGCAGGAATGTGTACCATGTACGTGTTGCATCGCAGAACATGGTAAAAAGGACAGAACAATTACATCTTTCAAAACGATGTCTGTGATTTGGAAGCCTATGATTTGAACTCTGCGCATACTGATCTGCACTTAGAAACCTAATCAATTATTACACAAAGTTAGTTTGGCATCTTTGCCTGTCCAGCTATATACCTTGTATATTTATCATATCGCATGTGTACCCCACGTTCAGGCCGGCATGCCGTATACGTGCACTAAGTGTAACATGAACTTGTTGTTGGAGCTCCTTATTATATGTCCTACCAGGGTAACTCTATTCGAGGGCCTGCAGCGGAGACTCTGGGAGCAATGATTCGACAGAACACTAAACTTGCCTGGTAATATTTATTCACTTACTCCTACTAAGTACTGTTCTAATGTTTTTGGGCATGTTAACTCACCTAGTCTATAAAGCTCTGTGTAGAACATAACTCCTCTGAGTAAAAATTGTGCTTTAAATTTAGTATCATGAGCATTTAATATATTAAGTAATAATGTTATTGCAATACATGCAATATAAAATAATTTTTTGGCTATAATCTTCATATTACGTTTTATTCTCTGTTATCGCTAATGCAACAACAACAACAACAGAATTAGAGTGCTACGTTCGTCCATGACAACATTGATTGAGCACATTGATACCAAATCCAATCCAATGAGCAGAGTGTGGGGTCCATGAACGGTGCAAGTCAAAATCCAGGAGTTCAGTCCGAGGAAGGGTACTAGTGGAATGGATGTTTACGTGTTGGTCCCAGTTCTTATGCAGTGGTTGAATAGGAGAGGTGAAAGAGAGAAAAAAGAGAAAAGGAATAATAATAATGCACAAGGTAATGGATAGTCTGAAATAAATGCATGCAGAAGATAATGGATATTCTGAATGATACGATATTGAATGATGGTATGGAGATTAACATCAAAAAGACGACAGTGACGAGAGTGTTAAAGGTAAGGTCAATATTACAATAAATGATAGGAGATTAGAACAGGAAAGGAGCTTCAAATATTTAGGTCATTCTCTAACAGATAATCGACGAGAAATGTGAGACTGAAATATGAAGTAGGATTGCACTAGCAAAAATGGCCTGCGGTAATAGGTAAGAACTTTCAACAAAATGTCTACTAAAGAAAACCACAAAGATAAAGATAGTGAAAACATTGGTATGGACCATGATATTATATGAATGTGAAAAATGGATCATAAGAAAGGAAGATATCAGGAAACAGAAGTGTTGAAAATATGGATATGGAGGTGAATGGTAGATTTGGATCAGATAGACAAGAAATCAGAAGTAGAGCTAGATAGGACAAATTCTAAGAAGGAATAGTTTACTAAGAGATGCCACAGAAGGTAGAAAAAAGCTTAGGCTGACGAGATTGG
This sequence comes from Enchytraeus crypticus, assembly GCA_905160935.1. NCBI lineage: Eukaryota > Metazoa > Annelida > Clitellata > Enchytraeida > Enchytraeidae > Enchytraeus > Enchytraeus crypticus. Next base: position 46,891 of record CAJHZI010000005.1, read on the forward strand.
CAATGTTAGATTTATAGATCCTTTAATATGTGGACATGAAGAGGAAAATGGACGACAGAGACGAGTGAAGGCGTTATATACCATGGAATTTCCAAGAATCCAGAAGAAGAGTTCTTTAAAACGTAATAGAATGTGAGTATGTTAATTTTGCCAATATATTTTAGCATATTTCTCTGTGTTACATTGTCACATATCTCATTTACCCGAGTCAACAAAACGATCTAAACTTTTCTGGTGTCGAAAAAATAGCTCAGTTGTTGGTACGTTAGGTTTTATCTTAAAATTGTTAAAAATTCCAGACTTGCATGAGAGCCTCCTTACTCCGGTTGTGGCTTTTAGTGATTCTTTTCCTCTAGTTATTCTTTTCCTCTAGTGATTCTTTTACTCTAGTGATTCTTGTCCTCTAGCGATTCTTTTCCTCTAGTGATTCATTTTCCGCTGCGCTACTGAAGCACTTTACTTAATTCACTTCTAGTATGGTCATTTATTGATATCTTTGTCTGCTCAGCCTCTACCTGGAGTGGAATGAGTTGGGTTCTGTAGAGTCTGCATTCTCTGCTCTATGTGAGGGTGTGGCCGCTAACACGTCTCTAGTCTCGTTAGATCTGAGGAACAACCACATCAGTCACACAGGCGCCGAGCATCTCGCTGCGGCGCTCAAGAACAACTCAACCCTGCGCATAGTAGGTCAGTCAAGTAGAGATTTGATTTTTCGTGTTTACTTGAAACGCATGTTTAATTCTTCTTCTTCAGTGCACCGCCGAGTGGCAGGTTCAAGGTACATATTCATACTCAAGTCTGTTTTCTCGCTCCGGTAGAGCACTCTTTAGATAACAAGTTAATCCTTTCACTAAGTCTATGCCTTATCCATACCTTATTTAGCCTATAGTTTGGGAAAAGTATTGCCTCTGAGGTGGTTTTCTGTTTAATTATCCCTTTATGTTTATCTCTTTAATTTACTTTGCTGGATTGCTAATTCTTTGTATGTGTTTTAATTGTTAATATACATGTATATGTAAGTCTCAAGATCTGATATATATATAGTATTTCTAACATTCACAAGTCTTCGTATCCCAAAATATCTGATACGAAAAAATATGATATGATATGATTATGTCCTCGTGCAGCAAAAGTACAGTTAAGTACGATATTTCATGTTGAATAAAGCTATAAATCTAAGTTTAACGTCTGTTTCTAGATCACAAATTACTTTAAATTGTTAAAGACGGTTCGGCTGGGATTAGACCCTATAGTCTCCTGCTTCTCAGACAAACGTGCCATCCATTCGGCCATCAAATCGGCAGTAGAATAAACAGACATCGATCTAAAATATGACATCTATCTGTCTTTCTCCTTTTCCCAGTGTCTGTCTAACTGTGTCTGCTTGCGTTGTTGCTGTTTCTAGTTCTTTCTATGATGTCATGTTTGTAGATTTGAGTTTTAATAGCATAGGCTTGTTGGGTGCCAGAGCAGTGTTGTCATGTCTGGAATACAACAAAACCCTCGTCAAACTCATGCTGGCTGGCAACAACATTCCTGGTGATGTTATCAAATCCATTGGTAAGATTTTTCAACTTCAACTGCTAATTTCTTAATTCCGGCAATTGAGGATTGATTATAAACGTAATCATCTTCATCTTCCCTTAAATCCCAGTTGAGCTAGGTTCGAGATACGAATAAACCTTCTTTGAAGTTTTTCCATTGATTTAAATATTGTAGAAATTTCTGGAGCCTAGGCGCTCACCAACCGAAGGCCATTTCTGCCGTTGGTTTGGATTATAAACGTAATAAGCAAAAATACTTAAATGAGCAATATGTAAGGTACTATGCAAAAGAGCCTAAGCTCTGCGAGGCAATTCAATAAGCTAGAACCAATAATAAATTAATAAATTAGAAATAAACAAGGCATAAAGTTAATATATATCGATTGAAGATATTAAATTATGCTAATGTGTGATGGTTTTGGTTAAAGAAAGGAAAGCATGGAAAGAGATAAATCCTGTAATTAATTGTTCACAACAGACGATTTAATAGAAATACCATGGTGAACAGCGGGTAGTGGATCTAAACAAAGCATTTGATAAATGCAATATTTTTGTAATTCTATGATTGTTACAGAAAAAAGGTGTAAATATATTAACATTCAATATCTTGGTATATGATTTTTCTAAAAGTTTGACTGCTGTTAGATGAAATAAGTGTATGTCTGATCGTATATATTTATTACTTGGTGTTATAAGCAAGGAGGTATTTTATCTTCCTATTCTTTTTACATTTTTTGTGATTGATATAATAGACAGTTTCCAAAAGCTACCCTGGGCTTAATCGTAATATTATAACTGTTTTCACAGTTTGATGTAGACAGATGACTTAAGTTTACTTAAGAGCTTTTATATGGCACTGCTGCTACTAACCTGTGAGTGTCGGATTTGAGGACGCTTAGCTTAATAATAATAATAATAATAATAACAATAATAATAATAACAATAATAACGCACCTTGTAGTTAAATGATAAATTACGTTGATATCTATCACTTTTATACCACATAATGTGTTAAATCCTTTAAGCAATTTAATCCATTTTCCGTGTAAGCAGTCCTGTTAATGTCCGAGAGTTTACTTTCACATCAGTGCGGCCGGATTTCAATCCCATACGATTTCATTCACCTCAGAATCTGTCATTTAAAACTTCATGACCTTATCTACCCCTCTAACCACTATGCTATTGAGAAATTTATACTTAATTTATTTTGAGAAACAGCATATACGCAGGATTATTTCAAACATCGGATAAAAAGTATGTAGTGTCTCTGCATTTTTTGGTTTTTACCATTGAATATTCTGCATGATTTCTCTTCTTTCTCTCTCTTAGTGCACTGCCTACTGGCAGGTCCATGGTACAAAACGCCTTCACTCTTCTCTGTCTTCCGCCTTCCTCTTCATTTCCACATATGAGTGGGTCTTGAAATCATCTAACATATCTAATCTCGGCCTGCCCCTGCCTCTTTTTCCTTCCACTCTATCTTCTATGACCTCTTTTAATAGACCTTCCCCCCTAGAATGTGTCCTATCTATCTCTTCTTCCTATGTCTTAATACTTTTATCAACTCTCTATCTGTACCAACTCTCTCCAGGACTTCCTCATTTGTAACCTTTTGAGTCTAGCTGATTCTCTCCATTCTTCTCCAAATCCACATTTCCAATGCCTCCAGTTTCCTAATATCTTCCTTCCTTAAGGTCCATGTTTCACATCTATACAATAGCGTAGTCCAAACCAAAGTTTTCACTATCTTTATCTTTGTGTCTTTCTTTAGACTTTTTGTTAATAGTTCTTTTCTACTACCAAAGGCCGCTTTTGCTTGTGTAATCCTACTGCATATTTCCGTCTTACATTTCCCATAATCGGTTATAGTATGACCCAAATATTTGAAACTCCTTATCTGTTCCAATTTCGTACCATTTATTGTGATATTAACTTCACCTCTATTATTGGACACACTCATAACCTTCGTCTTTTTTATATTAATCTTCATGCCATATCTTAGGGCTGTATCATTCAGCCTATCCATTATCTTCTGCAATCCAATCTCGCTGCCCGCTACTATTCCTTGGTCATCTGCAAATCGTACATCTTGTAACCAATTCCCTCCTACTTTTATTCCTTCTTCCAAGTCTTCCATGGCTTCCTCCATCATTGCTTCAGCGTAAATGTAAACAGCAGCGGCGAAATGCTACAACCTTGTCTTACTCCACGTCCTATTTCACCTTCTTCTGAGTATTCTTGTTGGATTTTGATTACTGCTCTTTGATTCATGTACAAGTTCAAAATTAGTCTACTATCTCTCCAGTCAATTCCTATTCTTTTTAAGATATTCATCATCATTATCCAATCAAACCTGTCAAAGGCCTTCTCGAAGTCTACAAAGCATACAAAAACGTCATTTCCATATTCTAAGCTTCTTTCACAAAGAACCCGCATTACCCCTATTGCTTCTCTTGTGCCACATCCTTTCCTAAAACCAAATTGTGTCTTGCTCAATATCATCTCTGCTTTAGACTGAATGCGATTATTTACTACCTTTAATAAGATCTTCGATGCATGAGGTATTAAGCTGATTGTTCTGTAGTCCGAACACTCCACAGCATTGGCCTTTTTTGGGAATTGAGATCATCACTGACTTGGTAAAGTCGTCTGGCCAAATACCTGTATTGTACACTTCCATACATACCTCCATTAACTTTTTGAGTGTTTCTCCTTCCAAAATTTTCAAGAATTCTGTTAGGATTTCATCTATTCCGGCTGCCTTCCCCTTCTTCATACTGTTAATTGCAGAATAAATTTCCTCCTTCATTAAATCGGGGCCCCTTTTATCGTCTTCTATTTTCTTCTATTTTAAAATCTTCTTGAACTGGTTTCCCAGCTTTATCATACAATTCCTCTGCATATTCTCTCCATCTTCCTTTTACTTCTTCCAGCTCTGTCTTCAATTCCCCATCTTTACCCATTATACTAATGTTCTTTGCATCTCCTTTCTTTTTCTTATCGGTTCTTGTTAATATCCTGACTTCATGAGTAAAATATGGTTAATTTCATAAAGAAACATAAATAAAAACTGCTTAAATAGAGAAATAGATTTAGATTTTCCAGAAGGAATTACCTACTACTTCTTTATTTTCGATTAATATTCAAAGTGAAATGAGCTTACAACAATTGACTGGATGACGCGGGCTGCCCGTCAGTTTGCAGGCTTGTCATTGATTGCAGATGTGGCTGTGTCACGCAATGCTGATCAGTCGTCGCTGAAGGCTGATCAGAATAGCAGAGAACGTCTGATGACCAGCGAGCTACAGCGTGTCAATAAGGGTCGTCATAACGAGGTCCGGCCTTTTGCTCTCTCCTGAAAGTCATTAATGCTATATTATTAATTGAAATCAAGTTGTGTCTCTCGTGTGGTATTCGGCTTGTTTGAAGATAGATCAATCGGTGACTGCACATGTCGTAGAAGGCGGCTAAAGCACTAAGACCCAAACCAACGCCAGAACGGGTATTTGGTTGGTGAGAGCCTAGGCTCCAGAAATTGCTAAATAAATTCTAAATCCCGACCTAAGTTAAACTAGTATTAAAGGAAAGATGATGATGATGATGATGATGATGATGATGATTGTATTAATTAAATATAATCGTGCAGAGTCTGCTTGAGACGTCCCTGGCATTTGACGACGAATCGTATATTAAATCTTATTTATTGATTGTCATGATTGATAAATATATTTTAAAAGAAATAATATATTCACGTTATAATTGAATAATACTGACTATTTAATTCCTAAAATATAAGAGAATATAGATAATAACGTAATGGTTTACAGTTGAATGACAGAATGGATAGCGCGCGTGTCTGAGTAGCTATAGCATCGTTTCGAATCTCTACCGTCGTCACTGACAGTGTAGAGAAACGGACGTTAAATGTGCCTTGTAGTCTCAGAGATACATACTGAGGCAAAATAGGAAATAATATTATTAAATTAAAAATTAACTTTTACAAATTTCTTTCATTTGTATCAAATGTTTTAAGTATAAATTAAATTAATTTTTAATGTTTCAGTTAGATATTGGCAAACGCAATTGAAATACATTTTAATATAAATATTAGCCTAAATGATGCATTTATGTTTATTTATGTTTGATCAAATTTCCTGTTGCATTAACTACGACGTTTTGTCATATTGACTAAAGTCTACTTAGTTGATATTTTGTTATTTTGTTTAAATTACAATTTGATGGAAGAAGTACTTCGTTGCACAGGTTATACAACTGCTTGATAAAGTTGACAGACAAGAGGCTGCTATCTATCAAACTAAGCTGTAAGTATCCACCTCATTTTCTTCTATATGTAGTGTCTGAAAATATATTAATATAATGTCCTTGTTGTAATCTATTTGAATTAGAAAAGGATTTGAACCCCGCACATGCTGATCCGCGGTCGAGTATCTTACCGGCGTCGCCACTGGCTCTAGCCAGAAAATATGTTAGAAATATACTTCAACTTAATATAATATATCTCAATTATATAGAAATATATCTCAATTTTTTTTTTTTTTTTTACCAGCTCTCAGTGTGCTTTATTGCAAAGTCTTATTTGTACCTGAGAGCATCCTTATATGCGAAGTTCATTTAAACTCTTCTCTAGAATGTGTTATGTTTCAGTGCAGCAGCGGAGAAGGTAAATAAGCTTCAGGGGTCACTGGAAGAAAGAAAGCATCAGTTTAACAATCTTGTCTCCAAGTATGAGTCTCTTCTTATAATCATTATTCATAATTATTCATATTGATCATATTTGTTGGAAAATTGTGATCAATATCGTGAAAGATTGAGTTTTCTCAGTAATTTTCTGTGTCTAAATAAAAGAATTATAAAATTTATTTCTGCTATGTGATATTAGCAGCTTGCCACTTGGTTTCTTAATAGCTAGTAAGCGTGTCTGTGATATTCATTGATATACGTAAATTATAGAGTGCTCTGTGATAGAGAATTGGGCGGGTGGTCCTAAAGAAAACTTTCAATATAATTATAGCTGATTAGTTAGAATATTTATACGAATATTGTGCTTGATATTTCTACGGCAATGTGCTTGATTTCACTGAGTATTTAATTTACACATAATGATTAGATATTCATTAATTCGCTATTTTTGTTACTGTATTCTTGAGATTTATGTCTTCATACTATGTTATATTTGTTGGGCATGAACTTTCAGATTTAAATTCAGACATTGATTGAATTGAAATTGCCAGTCTAATTGAGATGATACCAATTATATTATATAAACTAATCAAGAATGTGTGAAGTATTGGCAAGTGTATTTATTATTAATATTGAACAATAATTTTCAATACGGATTGAACTCTACTAACGTGAAAGCAGAAGCTATTGGACTGCTGTCTAGGCTGATCGATTTGACTAATAAAGATTTAGGTTGACTCTCAGTGAATTAATATCTGAATGTCTAGGAATGTTTGGCCATTATCTTGCAGAACTTAATCACTTCTGCTCCTATTCAATTGTTCTTATTTCTCTTAAATAAGAACTAAATTCTCAGTGTTGCCCTATTAATATCAATTTCCCAATGTTATTTTACTTGTGTTACATCCTAACAGATTGTCACTGGTTGAGTCAGAGTTGTCAGTGTCAGAGAGTCGTTGTCATGAGCTGAGTCAGCTGTTGACTAGAGTCAGAGAGGAGGCAGCTGCTGACAAGAGTCAGTGTCGGCATGACATCAGACGTTTTAAGGAGGTCTGTCATGACTTTGGAGTATGACAAGCTGTGTGTAACATATTAATAATATTTTAATATTTAATATTACATCTTTATCATCAACTTCCCTTGAATCCCAGTCTAACCAGGATCGGGATATGAAATTAATTATGATTAGACATTCTCCATTCCTCTTTTTTATCTCATACTCTATCAGCGGTCAACGCCCTAACATATTATAGTATTACAATATGTAATATTATTAATAATATTATACTGTGTGATCCTAGTTAGGTTGGAATTCTGGAGAAGATGATGATACTGTGTGATAATAATAGCGAGGCCTCAACGTTGACGCTTAGGAATGATAAGTAAGCATAAATACGTGCATTATAGTGAAATGATCAGCTATGTTGATATCTACCACTTTCAATACCACATGTTTAAACCGTTGGGCAATTTAGTCAATTTTCTGTGTAAACAGTCCAGTGAATGTCCGAGATTTTACTATCAGATCAGCGCGATTGGGATTCGAACCCACGAGGGTTCAATTCACCTCAGGATCTCTCATTTAAAACTTCATGACGTTACCCTACGCTATTGAGACATTCTACACAAATACACTTATAATTATAATTATCAGTAGTAGTAATTATCAAAGTGGTTAAAGAGAACACTCAAATCATATTGCAAGGCAGTATATTCAAGAACATTTGCCATATTAGCAATTTGGCTAAATCATAAATTTAAGAATAGTATGAAGTGATGTTAGGCCTACTTATTAATAAGACAATAAGTTGCAATAGTTGTTTGAAAATTCCGTTAGGCGCTCTAACTCAGTTATACAAACATTCAAACTTGCTCACTCTATTCTTAGAATGTAATACAATAGATTTGACTGAAAAGCATGACTTTAAGTCTTTAAATTTTAAATGTTTAATTAAATGATTTGCTGACATTGATACTGACGCTTTGCGTGCAGATGAGAATGTATTATGCTTTAAAGTTAGATCTTTGTCGTCCCATATTATAATGTAGTCATCCCGTATCATCATCATCATCATCATCCTCCCTTGAATCCCAGTTTAACTAGGGCCGGGATACGAATAGTCATCCCGTATAATGTAGTAAAACCTTAGATCTGAAGAATACACTGAATCATGAATAAATGTTAATATTTATTGATGTGCTGAAGGAGAGGGCGATAATTGAGAAGCGTTTGAACAAAGAACTACAAGAACTGAACGATAAGAAATACCAGCTGGAGACAAAGGTTTGGACACATCTTTTCTAATACGTTCATTAGCCGTTCATTTTTAATTGGACCAGTACCTGATTATTTGTTTGCCTGATTACTAAAAGATGATTGATTGATTGATTGATCAATGAAGCGATCGATTGATCAATGGATTGAGTGATTGTTTGATTGATTGATTATTTGATTGATTGATCGATTGATTGATTGATTGATCGATTGATTGTTTTATTGATTGATTAATTATTTGATTGATTGAATTGATTGATTTGATTGATTGATTATTTGATTGATTGATTGACTGATTGATTAATTGTTTGATTGATTGATTGATCGATTGTTTGACTGATTGACTGATTAATTGATTGGCAGTGTGAGGATCTAGAGAGGCGGGTGAAGCAGCAGCAGGAGCAGATCTATGAGTTGAGAGAGAACCTGACTCACCAGCAGGCTGATCAGAAGATGAAGAGCGCTCAGCACGAAGGTCTGGTAAAACATTTCACGTGATACTTGCAATTGTTTCGTATCGAGTAATTGACTTTTCGTATCGAGTAAGAGCTTTTTAAGTTTTTACTACCAGCTTACCTGTAGTCTTGCAATGCTTTAGTCACTTGTTTTAAAAAATGTCAGTATTTCTTAACGTGTAGCGCTGCGGTGGGATTAACCAGAGAGCCCTAGTGGTATCGAAATAAAATGGGTGAGCTGCCGGTGAGTTGATGGTAAGTTGATGTTGAGTTGATAATAAGCTGATGATGAGTTGATGGTGAGTGGATGATGAGTTGATGGTGAGTTGATGGTAAGTTGATGGTGAGTTGATAATAAGTTGATGGTGAGTTGATAATAAATTGATGGTGAGTTGATGGTGAGTTGATGGTGTCTTGATGGTGAGTTAATGATTAGTAGATGGCGAGTTGATAATAAGTTGACGGTGAGTTGATGGTGAGTTGATGGTAAGTTGATGGTGAGTTGATAGTAAGTTGATGGTAAGTTGATGAAGAAATGGAAAAAATGAAACAAATCCACTCTTTGCTTGGTTGATAGGTAACTATTGCTTACATGGAGGATTATATATATATATATATATATATATATATATATGTATATATATATATATATATATATATATATATATATATATATATATATACATGTGGGTGAGATGATAAAGTCTTTATTTTGTCAGCTGAAGGAAAGCAATGCTCACCTTTAGTAGGCCTATAAATGATGTTGGATGACACGGTTGTAGCCATCAACTGGCAGGTTTACTCACGTATATTTCAGTTTCTAGTAGGCTACACTGCTTATTCAATTCTTACTTGTGATTGATTATATTTGATAATAATCGGCCTTGTCATTAAAATTACTCTGATATATCTTGATGTAAACTTTACAGAATTGCTACAGTTCGAAAAGCAAAAAGCAAAGGATATGTGTAAGCAAGTGGAAAACAGTAAAGATAAAGAGGTATAAACCTCTACAAATACTTTCTACTTAGTGGTATTATATATATTTATATATATAATGTACATATATATACAATATGTATACATGTATATATATATATATATATATATATATATATATATATATATATATATATATATATATATATATATATTCATGTGATCATCCTGGGGCTAGTTCCAGCCAAAGATTTCTCTATGATGTTCTTCCACAAAATTCTATTCTTTGCCATTCCTTTTCTTCTTTCTGTTTTTCCATAAATGCTAACTCAAGCAGCCTTCAAGTCTTTTTCGAGGCAGTCCTTCCATCTTCTTTTAGGTTTTCCATGTTCGCTTGCCGTCTTCTTTATAGTTAAATATCTTTGGAGGGTTTCTGTTATCTTCCATGAGCATAGCATGTTCAGCCCATTTCATTCTTCTTTCTGGATAAGATATTGTAGATATTTTAAATATCTAAAAGGTATAGATATTTTTAGAAAGATATATATATATATCCTTTTATAGCTTCTACCAGAAGAAACTCAAAACTGTTCTATTTGATCGAGCAGTCGAGCATACAACTAATTGCACTTGTAGCGCTTCTGTGGCATGTTGCATTTAGCAGCGTGTGTATTATTGTACATAATATTATTACTTGTTATTATTATTATTATTATTATATATAGTATATGTATATGAGGTAGGGTGCCCCACTTGTAGTAAGTGAGACATGTAACCATTGCCGGGAGTAGTGATGGACTTGTGTGTTAGAGAAACTATCTTATATAAAATACGTTCTCTAACTTTGAGCCAGTGCAAGGTCTTGAGGATTGGAGTGATATAAGAATATCTGGAGCTACGAAAGACTGCATGTGCAAGGGTATTCTGAATGAACTGCAACCTATCAATCTCGCAACTGGGAAAATACTGTGATGGTTGCTGAAGATGAAAAAGAATGGAGGAATGTTGCCGCCCAAAACTGATGATGATCTATATATAAAATTTAGACGAATAATGATTGCATGTAATTTATGTAATAGATTGCTCTGTCTTAAAATTAATTATTTATAATAGCAAATTTCCATGTGAAATGATTATGAAATCGAAACAATGGACAGTTTCGTACATGATGAATAATTTGACTGCCTTTATGAATGATAATTCGAGATTTTCAAACCATATGTATCTATGAATTGCTATTGTAGTTGGGCAGAAATTAAACAACATAATATAACTGTGGTAGTGTTAGTCATGGCATGTGTTTTTAGTTACAATATAATTATACAGAATTTCTGCAGGACCACTTACACGTTATTGGACAACTATTTGCGTGATTGTAATTAGTTTTTAACGGATGGTTAAGCAACGTAGTGTGGAATGGTGATATTTACAATATCACTATGAGCATTGGTCTGTACCTTAAGACTTGCCGACTTTGTGTAAATGTATGGGAAAGTATTTGTGTGTGTGTGTATGTGTGTATGTGTGTGTGTGACAGATGGAGAGAATGAAGAAGGACATGGAGTTGGCGGAGAAAACACTGAAGGAGAGGATACAGAGACTGGAGTCACAAAGGCTGGAGATGGAGGAGGAAGTGAGCAGACAGAAGATGAGTCAGGCCTCTGAGAGGATACTGCATGAGGAACAGCTGAGTGCGGCTAAACAGCAAGTCCGCAATGAGGAGGTTCTGCCTGTCTTCTACTTTACCATATCATATTATTTAGCCTTTTAATGGCAATTCCTCTAGGTTTATTTATATGTGTAACATATGGACTTAAAAGATTGTTGTTAATCAAATGTCTCTATAAAATGTCTCAATAGCGTTGGGATAACGTCATGAAGTTTTAAATGACTGATCCTGAGGTGAATTGAATCCTCGTGGGTTCGAATCCCAGCCGCGCTGATCTGAGTGTAAAAGCTCGGACATTCACTGGACTGGTTACACGAAAATGGTCTAAATTGCCCAACGGTTTAAACATGTGGTATTAAAAGTGATAGATATCAACGTAGTTGATCATTTCACTATAATACGTGTTTACTTTTTTACTTTCTTTGTTTGACATATGACTTGTAAGAACTTCTTACTAGTTGAACTCCTTACAGTTCTTACTAGTTGAACTCCTTACAGTTCTTACTAGTTGAACTCCTTACAATTCTTATAAGTTTCCTGTCAGTTTTCGCATAGAAAGAAACTTGTAGAGCTGCAACTTTTGGTACCCATGATTAGAAGCCGAGTCGTTATACAAATGGCAGGATCAATCATTAGCTAGTCTTAGCTAATCATATTATTTAATATTTACTACAAGATTTATCAATTTATTATTAATTATTTGTAATTAATTGAAAGCTAGGCCTAGAAATTAAAATATTTAACTGTGAAATGTTGGATTTACCACTGTAACTGTTCAAAATGTGGAAATCAGAGAAGAGTCGACATGTCAGATAAGTCAACCCGTCTATTACCCAGTTAGCCGTCATTAATAACTGCTTCCAATCATTATGATTGATCAATTGAATTATAATATATACCCGTCTTGTGTCCGGGTTGCTGAACAATAGACCAACAGTAGACTGCATGTCTGTTAAAAGGCGACAAAGCACTAAATCCAAACCGACGTCAGAAAGGGAATTCGGTTGAGGAACGCCTATGGGCTCCAGAAATTGCTACAAACAATTTCTAAAACGAATGGAAAAAGGTCTACTCGTATTCCGACCCTTTTAAAACATTATTCAAGGAAATATGATGATGACGATGATGATGATGATGATGAAGATGACGATGATGATGATAACTTGAATTAAAACATATAGTAATCGTGCACAGGAGCAGCGACGGGCCGGGTTGGAAGATAAGTTGAGAGGACTGCAGACGTCACGTGACGACGCCGTGGCTCAGCTGACTCAGCTCAAGGGCTCAGCCGTTGAGCTGCAGAGCAAGAACTCTCAGCTCATCATCGACAACGACAACCTGAGGAAGCGCATCGCTGACCTACAACAGGTCTGTCTCAATAGCTGAGTGCGTAGAGCGTCAGATAGCGTCGTGAGGTTTTAACTGGCTGTTCCTGAGGTCGTGGATAGATTCCCGGTCCAGCTGATCAGAGAGTAAAATTGTAGTCATTCAATTTACAATTTTTGTAAATCGTGAAAGTGGCGATGTCGGTAAGATACTCGACCGCGTATCAGTATATGGGGGGTTCAAATCCTGGGCTCGACGAGTTCAGCGTGAGATATTAAATGCTAGAGCACATCCTGGATGATCATTCACTGTACTCTGTTTAAAATCATGAACGACTACTGGCGACTTTCTGTATTTTTTACTTTATTTCCATGAACGACAGGGGCGAGATTTAATGTTCCTTCACTGGCTTCGTTAAATAAACAAAAGTCATTGGATGATAATAAGATATTACCCGGTGATTAAGTGCTTATCATATTGCTCAACTAAGCTGATAATTACTGATCCTTGCGAGTCAAAAGCAACTGTCTATGTTTCATGCATGTAACAGTGTCAAAAAATATGTATGGCAGGGGACTAATGGTAGTTTTCCTGAAGTTATCTTATGCCTTTGTGTGTCTTTCTCTGCTCCTCCCATCACTGATATGCTTTCAAGACAGGAAACTGACGTTAGCTGTAGCTGTAGAAAGTGTATAAATATTAGTGCGCGAGACTGAAAAAGTAAAAGCTGGTATAGCTAATGTTAACGTCAGTGTTCTCAATCGTAAGCGATGTCAGTGACGGAAGAAAATGAAAATCAGCGATGTCACCTGCTAGCATATGACATACGCTACCAGGTGACGTTGCTTTAATGTTATCTGGTAAGTGGTGTTATGTTAGCTAAATTTTTGTGACGGTAGCTCGAATGTGTCGAGGCGTCTTGAAGATAAGTCTTAATTGTGAGTCTGAACCTTTAAGTTAAACGACTACAATGTTACAACCTACAGTACTGAAGGAAGTTGTTTTACAGAAACGCGAACATAACGTACATGCGTAAGTAATACGTAAGTACATGTTTGTAACATTATAAAATTACTACCGTATTAGCTTGTCTGTCTATTTATGATATTGTTGCACTACTCTATTGGCTGAAGCCAGTGGCGATGTCGTTTAGATATTCGACCGCGGATTAGTTTGTGCGTAGTTCAAATCCTGGGCTCGCCCGTCACTGACATCGCTTCCGAGTGAGGAAACTGACGTTAACATTAGCTTTATCAGCTTTTTTAGCTTTTACTACATCATATTGCGTGCTGTTGTGTGTTGAAGGAGTTGCTGGGTAAGAACGAGGAGATGAGGGAAGAGGTGAATAGAGTGCGAGTAGACCTGCTGTCACGTGTTGATAGGCTGGAGAGTGATAGGAGGCCTAAAGAAGAGCTGTATAGCAAGATAGCCGCACTAGAGAAAGAACTCACAGGTACTCCTCTCTTTCTCTCTCTGTCTCTCTCTGTCTCTCTCTCTCTCTTTCTCTCTCTCTCTCTCTCATAGGAGGCCAAAAGAAGAGCTGTACAGTAAGATAACCGCTCTAGAGAAAGAACTCGCAGGTAATCCTCTCTCTTTCTCTCTGTCTCTCTCTTTCTCTTTCTCTCTCTCTCTCTCTCTCTCTTTCTCTATCTATCTTTCTCTCACACACAACGCAATAACTGAACAACACCACAACAACAGAACACAGCAACAACATAACACTATAACACAACAACGCAACAACAACACAACAACAAAGAATACCATAAAACAACAACAATAATACAACAGCAAAAACAACACAACTCAACAACACAGCGCAATAACACAACACAATAACTTAACAACAACACAACAAAAACACAGCACAGCACTGCTACAATGTTTTCTATGTGTATGCTATGCTACATGGTATGAGGCGCGAGTGTTTATGCTTACTATTGTAGAATTAAAGTCTCGGCACAGAGAGGAGACGACCAGTAGAGATCACGAGAGAGCGAGACTGGAGGATAGACTGAAGATGAGAGAGCTAGAGATCAGTAAGATGAGAGAGGCCGATCTACAGCGTGGCACCATGCTGGCCAATGCTGTGCACAACTACATCAATAAATCTCCATACCAGGAGGCGTAACCTTGTAGACTCTCTCTCTCTCTCTCTCTCTCTCTCTCTTTCTCTTTCTAGTGTCCTGCCGAGCGGCAAGTCCATAGTACATATTCTTATTCATTCTTCTTTTCTTATTTCTTCTTTACGTGAGTCTCTTTCACGCTCCATATAGAGCATTACTTAGATCAGCAGGTTAATCCATTCACAACAGGCAATGTCTTATCTTATGTAGCCTATAGCTTGGAAAAATGGCTTCTAACATGGTTTCCCGTTGCCTTCCTCAGTTAATGCTAAGTCGCCTCTTACGAAACACGCAGTTAACAGTTGGTCTACTCTTTAGTGTCCTAGCTGGGCACAACGTAGGAACTATATAGAATATACCGCACTTAATATCTCTTCTATGTATTCATTTACTGTCTTTTTCGCTGTGTCATAACACGTATACTCTATGTTCTTATGTTTTATATAATTGTTATTTATATTAAGAGAGGTAACTCTATTATGAATTATATATCGTAAAATATGTGCAGTACTAGAAACGATGAATATTACACAATGAATTACTCATGAATTTTGGAACGCTCTTTCAAAAATCCCCATCTCCTAATCTGTACTCAAAGGCGCTCAAAGTATTAAGTTTGTATAAGTATTAGGGGAGAGGTTTGCCATCACCCTCCCCTATGATGTTATTCGCACAGAGAGTAGGATAATGTAAGTGTTTATAGAATTGTGTTACATTTTACTATAATGTATATTGATAATTATAATATATAATTAAGTATCCATACTCATTATAACAATGGATAGCTCAGATAGGTTCTTTATTACTTAGAAGATTGCTACTTGGTGTGTATTTTTTACTCTATTATCGTCTTTGAGTTATGAATTTACAAAATGCCTGCGTTTTCTTATTATATTTACATGTTTTGGATGTGGATTTGTTGAATGAAACTTGTATAAATGAAAAATTGTAATGGAGAATAAAATCAATAGATTTTTTTAATTATGAAACTTTAAGAAATTTTCTATATAATTGGAAATTTTACTACAATTTATTAGATCTCTGGACAGAAGTATTAAAGTTTTAGGCTAGTGTATTTTTAGTATTAAAGGTTAAAGCCAAGTTTAATGTCAGTTTCGTGCTTGATATTAAATGACGGAGAGAGCACTGGATTTGGATCCTGCATCTACTCATCCTCTGAACAAACAACTTGTCAACATGCAACAGCCCATAAATAATTATACATTGTAAGCCTGTTGACAAATAAATCAGGCAATAAAACAAATGACTGTACAAAAATTTGACACAACAATTACACAGCAAAAATTCTGAATTTTTATAATTATAATTTATGTGAAAATTAAAAAGTTATATTAGAACAAAGTAATAAATAATTGTCTAGTATTCAAATACACAAGAGGACTAAAAACTTTAGCGAAGATTATTTAGACAGGCAGTCTTATGTAATGAAGCTAAACAGTTCTATTTACATCTGAAAAGTTATGTTTAACGGTTGTAATAGTTAAGCTTAGTCGACATTTAAACTTAACTAAATTAACACATTCTGTAAGTATCATTCCAATTGTTTATTTTAGATATCAGATAAATTTTGATAGCGCTCAAGAAATAACTCCTTTACACTCAATTGGTAATGACAAATATGGTTGAATATTGCGACTAACAAACAGTAGCAACTCAACCTCTTTAACTCAAGCCTTTTTCTGTTTCATTGTTAAATATTTAATTGTTATTCTAATCAAAATACGAAAAATAGAACATTCTATAAACTGCAGACATTAACTAGCGTTACTAGCATAAAGAAATCGACTTTAGATTGATATTCATGGCGTCTTGCGAGGCCCACGAGACAGCGTAATGATGAAAGAGCTGATAGAGATTGTCGTAGTCGTCTAGCATCTCTAGTTTATCTATTCTACACACATCACAAAACATTAAGAGCGTAAACCAACTTTACTGTTAAATGTATTACATTATACATACATCGCTAAAGTGTACTTACATCAGAAATAAATGGATGTAGTAGTAAATAGAATGAATTACATGACACTGTAAAATCAATTCACAAATGAACAATGTATCAATTAAAAAGTCAAAATTAAGATATTTAACTATATAGTTAAATAACGTATATACGTTGCATATGGTGTCTTAATGAATAATTTAAATATTTTTTCGAATTCACAAAGAGAGAGAGAGAGTTAATTTCATCAAATAACTGAAAATTAAACAGATTTCTTATCCTTCAACATGATGTCTAGCAGAATGTATTGAGACTCAATGTTTCAGTTGACTCTCATCAGGATCAATATCCATTTTAAAGTCTATCGTAACATTTTAAAGTCTATCGCAATTCACATTGAGCATCAGAGAGATGGCATTCTCGTTAGAAGTAAGCAGCAGTGTAAATCAATCATTCAATCCATCAATCATTTAATTAATCAATGAGTATTTAAAGTCCGGTTCATCAACGGAAGGCAATATCAGGCACGTCTCATGTGGACTATGCGACAACAAACGTTATCACATCGTATAATCATTATCACATCGCATAACATTGTAATACCACCAGAATTCTATGGCATATATAAGGACAAAGTGAGATATAAAATAGGGCAAGTTTATAAACTATGGTAAAAGTACCAAAAAGCAAGCATATGGAGGAAAGATAGAGTTCAAAATATGATTAACCAGGAGAGTAGATGAGAACTAGCAAGGCAGAAGACTTTGCAGCAAAGAAAATCATAGTTTTGAAGCAAACAATATGAAAGAATATCTTGTAGCACAAATTAACATAAGCGTTTGAGAATTCTAGAAAACAAGCTAGCCATTTCGACGATAGAAATAGAAATGAGTTAGCGTCCAACCTTTGAACATCCTCCTGTGGCAGGCACTTGTACACGTCCATTATGTTCATAGCTTCCGCCTCAGTCCAGCCAGTGGACAGGAATCTGAAAGATAATAATTTATTATTCGATCAATTAAACAACAACAACAACAATACGATTAGAGTGCTACTGTTGTCCATGACAACAATGAGCACTGTGGAACCTAATCAAAGCCGATGAGCAGAGTGAGGGGTCCATAAAAGGTGCAAGCCAAAATCATGGTAGTCAGTCCAAGGAAAGGTACTAGCGGAATGGAGGTTTACGTGTTAGTCTCAGTTCGTGGACGTTTGGTGGATAGGAAAAGTCAAAGAGAAAAAAAAAGTGATAATATACATCATTTACGTTTGTTGCAAACTACAGCTTAGTACGTAAATAAGAATTAACAATCCACTCTGGGCGAAATGTACAGTTCACCAGCTAAATAATAATTTAGATAAAATAATTTGTACAAATACATACAGAGATATGTTTTGTGCTTTATAGTAAAACAAAGTAAAACGATATCTAGGATTAGAGTCAGCTAGAAATTAGTTGTTACTTAAAATACACTAATTGCCGGAATTAAAACTACTAATACTACTTGAATACAATATACATGTATTATAGTTATATCTCTCTCTTTAGTGCACACAGCAACATAGCAGTTCCTGAAAGTATATTGCTTCACAACTGTCAACCACACGACTTTCTTTTAATATCAACTTTTGGTTAACATTCTTTAAACACATCGACAACTCCTATTTAATTTCTTTCTATCCATCCACCAAACTCCAAATATAGTTTAAATAATTATAATTATATGAAGCCTCAATCCCATTGCATTCTGTAGTGTATTAAAAATTTCCTGTATTTTCGTCACTGATATTAAGCAATAGAATTAGTTACGTTGGTTGACATTAATTTGATCACGCTCAACACTTGTCTCATCATCTCAGGGATGTCCCAGACGGTACAGATCTCTGCAGATCATTCACTCAAATTCAAGACAAAAGCAAACGCTCTAAGACAAATAGACACTAGACAAGTGACTCAGTCAAAATAAGACTAAAGTAAGACAAATAAGAACAAGACAAACAAGAACAAGACAAAAAAGAACAAGACAAACAAGAACAAGACAAACAAGAACATGACAAACAAGAACTTACAAAGATACGTCCTTGTAAAAGAACAACACAAACAAGAACAAGACAAATAAGCAAACAAACAGGACAAACAAGTCAAAATAAGACTAAAACAAGAGTCAATAGACAGGCCTATTTATCAAAGAATATACCAATTGTATATGATCACAATCATAAATATCTAGCCATTTATTTAAAATGCATTTATTTGAACCTTTGTTTTTGAGTATCTAGAGTTAGGCAGTGTTCCATACCGGCCAATGAGCATCCTCTCTGTTCTAAGTTACTAACCATCACCTGTCCAAACCGGTCTCCCATATTAACCTTACAACGAACACACAGACAAAAACTTATCACTGGCGAATTAATGTGATAATATTCGACTAAGAATGGTTTTATACATTTTTGAATCAACTCTGTACAAACAATACAAAAAAATAAAAATATATAACTTCACTTGCATGCTAATATTAAATTACTTAAAATTGCATATAATATACAGATACGGTAGGCCTCTAGCTCTATCGCTCTCTCTCTTTTACGGTCTAAAGTTAAATATAGTCTGAGAGCGGTTTAGCAGAAATTAGGTAGAGATCCACTGCTTGCCCTGTCGCTGCATGCTACTATGACAGGAAACTGATGTTGAATGAAGTATCTATAGAATCTACATTGAAATTATCATTACCATCACCTTCCCTTGAAACTCCGGTTCAGCTAGGGTCAGGATTTGAATATTTTGTAGCTAATACAGGAGACTATGGCTCACCAACTGAATGCCCTTTCTGATGTTGGTTTGAAGCTTTATGCTTTGTCGCTTTTTACAATATGTGCAATCCATGGTTGGTCAATTCTTCAACAACCCGGACACAACAGTGACACAATATTATAAGAGATACCAATTTTCAACTAAAATTATCAATGCATCTGATGTATCTTTATACGTTTTTTAAGTTTTTCATATAAAAGTATATTTTCAAGGTCATATGTAATAACAATGCAAATCCAAACCACACGGTAAAAGTTGAATAAACCTAAAATTCAACCCATAGGTCTAATAGCCTTCGCAGTTATCAATTCCACATTTTATCCACAATACAATAATTTCATATTACTATACTTTCCACATTATCTAACAACTACTCCTGCATACAAACCTGCTCGTAGTTGATGAAGAGGGCAGTGGAGAATGTTCTAGTAAGAGCTGAGAGCAACTGGGCTGACTCATCACTGCTCATATACACCAGCAGACATTCTGCAATAAATACTGTTGGCACACTGCCAACAAGCCCACAGCCTCCGTCAGCTGTGGGGTTTTGTAGTCGTAGCAACAGGTCGTCATGACGACGCAAATCCACGGCAAGGATGTGATAACCTGATTCAGGTGCATGCAGTTCAGTGCGCGTGTACTCTACAAATATAATTGTACAATGCTAATGGTAAGAAGAGTTGGATAGGACACATTCTGAGGGGGAAGGTTGATTAAAAGAGGTCATAGAAGGTTGATTGGAAGGAAACAGAGGCAGGGGCAGGCCGAGATTAGGTATGTTAAATGATGTAAAGACCCACTCATTTGTGGAAATGAAGAGGACGGCGGAAGACAGAGGAGAATGGAGGCGTTATATACCATGGACTTGCCAGTAGATAGTGCACTAAGATAGAGAATACTAATGGTATACAATTATTAATACTAATACTAATGGTACATAATTATTTATATAAAATCTGTGAAAATATAGTCAGTTATTCTCAAAAAATATCATCAGTTATCTTTTAGAAGAAAATCATCATATAAATTCACCAAACTGATAATAATTCAAATATATAAAATTACAGCTTTTCAAGCAACCAAAGTTAAAGCTCTGGCATAAATTAAAACAATATTATAGAATACAGAATAATATTTTACAACAGATTTTTGGAGTGCGAGTGGAGTGAAATTAGGTCTAGCATAGCCAGAAAACAGATTTTTTGGACTAACAAAGATATTAATGCAAGTGAAAAATTAACAACAGCAAATTATTCATTCTACAGATTAAAATATTTAATCTTTTTAAAATAGAAATTTGTTTCAAATATAAAATTAATGCATAATAAAACCTGGTGAGATCAATTTTTCATTGAGCTGTTTACGAGAGTGGACATAATATGTCTTAGCTCTGGTGACAGCCTCAAAGTCAACATCAACCCAGCAATTTACTGTAAGTCCTGAATCTCTCAATCTCCAATACATAGTGTCATAACCTGCACCTAAATTAACTACCTGACATCTGCCGCCCGTTAGCTGTAAACAAAAAATCAATCAACATCAGTCAATACCTAAATAAACAACCAGCCATCTGCAAGTGATTAACTGTAATCAATCAAATATTATTTGTCCGTAAATACACCAACTACCTGACATAAATTTCTAACATGCTGATTACATAATCCATTACAAAAAATTTGTTAAGTCAACATTGGCCATTCCAAAACTATAATCAAAAAGTTACATTTTGTTTTACAGGACCTCTAATATTTACCAAGATTGCCATGAACTATTAATCTTCAGGTTGACAGATAAAATTATTAGGATCGAGAAAACTAGACATTATGATTGACTAAAATCACGACACTCATGTACTGCCCAGTAATTATCACAATATGGTTGAACGCTTAGAATTACTGCCTCATGTAATTATCACAATATGGTTGAACGCTTAGAATTACTGCCTCATGTAATTATCACAATATTGCTGAATGCTTAGAATTACTGCCTCATGTAATTATCACAATATGGTTGAATGCTTAGAATTATTGCCTCATGTAATTATCACAATATGGTTGAATGGTTAGAATTACTGCCTCAAGTTATTAATGCAATATGGTTCATTACTTAGAAGTACTGCAGTGTTCATTAGCTCTCTGCAATTTGTTCTGTTATCTATGTAATTTGTTCTGATATATATATATATATATATATATATATATATATATATATATATATATATATATATAAAGTTAACTTCTTCAATTTCCACAGAGCATAGTTATCAAAGAAGAGCTTTACAAAGGAGACAGAGATAAATCAAACTAGAAATGTATTTTTAACATTTTATTTACCTGGATGAACGTTGTCAATAGTTTATTGACAGCTGTTACACGAACATAATATCCTCTGTTAATCTCTGGCGCTTTTCTCTCAGAAGATTTAATGAAATGGGCTATGTAGGGATCTGACCAGTAACCGAGCCTAACTGCAGCAAGCTTACAGGAAGCTGCATCATCGTTCGTAGCTTGAACGGCTTCGTCTCTTCCTGCCATTTCCTATTTTACTATTTAAAAGTTCTGTATTTTCTAACTCTATTTTGCAAGCACAGGTTGCATTAATGCAGATAGGAAGCAATAAATATTTTATATTGTATCTATTTATAGAACTTTAATGAAACCTGTTGTAATAAATGAAGTAAAAGTAGCTGCTAAACAACTGAAAAAGAACTTCAACTGTTAACAAGGACAACAATAATATAGTAACATGTAGACTGCAATCCAAAGAAAGAGAAATACTCAAACCCTAAATTCTTAACAAAATCTTACTAAAATGTTTTAAGTAGCATTAGCAGAACTGAAGCAGAAATTGACACAAAATATATATGTGTGCAGGATTCAAACTGATAACTCTTCTATATATGCATATGTACACCGTGTTTTTTTATAACTGATACCCTACATTACTTTTACAATAAAGTCATAAGGAGTTGAGCGATGTTCTTGAAAATTACAGTACATGATCAGCAGTCAAGTTTACCAAACATAGAGAAATTTCGTTTAAATATCTACAATAACGAGAAAGTTATAGTATTGCGAATAGGAGTGGGGTCAGATAAGAAATTTCCAGTACAGGATTTTGTGTGTGTTCCATGTAGAAAAAAATGATCTCTATAAAAATAATAAGGAACACGTAACATAAAATTTCTGCTAATGCTATTTTGAAGAGCAGTCATGTCTTTTCAGAGCGACATAAAATATGTGCTGATATATTCTTAATTGCCAAAGTTATTGAACTTTTTACGCATGCAATGCATGAAGAGAATTAACAGTAGCTGCGCTCTCATCGTCTCGCGGCAGCTGAGCTCTCGCCTAGCACACGTCGGCCTTATGACCTAATGCATGCATCAGGTCATAAGGCAGGTGGGGTTTCAAATCCTAGGCTCACCCGTCACGACATCGCTTTCGAGTAACGAAACTGACGTTAACCTTAGCTTTTTAGCTTATATAACTAGAGCGTTACTGTCGTTAGTGACAACATCGGACACCACAAAATCAAACCCAAACGGATGATCAAAAAAGGATACTGAAAAAGTCTAAAAACGCAAAATCCAAAACTACCGGTCCGCACAAAATTTGTTATATTCAATTTAAAGTCCTTATGATGCTAAAGCCACCATTTTTTTCGAAGTCATTCGACAATCGTAAGTATCGTTTTAGACAAGTTATCAGAAAATAAGAGTAAAGATTATACACAGTATAAAGGTTTAAGTTTCTGTCAACAAATTAAAGAGTTTGTTTACTTAATTTGTTTACATGATGGAAGTAATTTTAATTTTTCGGCCATACCAGCAAAATCAAATCAAACCGAATCATGATCATCAGGCATCGTTCATATCCAAAGATG
The DNA here is from genome assembly GCA_905160935.1 of Enchytraeus crypticus. Taxonomy (NCBI): domain Eukaryota; kingdom Metazoa; phylum Annelida; class Clitellata; order Enchytraeida; family Enchytraeidae; genus Enchytraeus; species Enchytraeus crypticus. The sequence continues at coordinate 70,583 of CAJHZI010000005.1, forward strand.
TAGCAAGCAATTCCTTAAACTAATTCATTGTATTTATTTCACACATAAGTCCATAAGATACAACTACCTACTGTCTACAATAACTAGAGCTCTGCTGTCGTTAATAAAAACAACGAACACTACAAAATCGAACCCAAGCTGACGATCAAAAAAGGATACAGAAAAAGTCTAAACATGCAAAATTCAAAATTACCGATCCATATTAAATTAGTCTCTAACTATAATCATCATCATCATCCTTCCTTGAGTCCCAGTTTAACCAGGGTCGGGATACAAATAGACTGTCTCAAATCTTCTCTGTCCTACACCACACCACCAGACAGTCCCCTATTTAAATTGAGAATTCGATCATTCGTTTAAATTTTGTAGCGATTTCTGGAGCCTATAGGCGCTCACCAACCGAATGAACTTTCTGACGTTGGTATGGATCTTATAGTGCTTTAATTGCCTTCTACGATACGTGTAGTCACGGTTGGTCAATTCTTCAAGCAACCCGGACATAACACGTACTGGGAAGTCTCTAACTATAATTATTGTTATATTAATTTTTCTTATTATTATAGTCTCTATATAACTATAAATAATAAGAACAATTAATATAACAACAATTAGAGTGCTACTATCGTCCATGACAGCATAGAGCACTATTGAAAAAAATCCAAGTCTTGGGGCAAAAAGCCTATGGGGCAAGCATATGGCCCAAAACGGATCTATGATTCATATTCGAAAATCCAGAAACTCGATCAGTTCAAAGTAAAGGAAATTTATGCTTACGTCTATACATATGCTTCAGACTTCTATATGTACTTTCGACATACATGTATAAATCTCGTGCTGGATGCTCTACAATAGTGGCTAGGTACTTTGGGTGACTTTTCCAACCATTCCATTACTTTACGTTTTTCCTGATTACGTTTTACCTACCAATACTGAACTTAACATAATTAGTAGAATTTATCTTCACCAATGTTTAAAGTAGGCCTATTCAAGAACATCCATTTACATACACGAACTTTGTTTCCGTTATCAGGAGGCAGAAAGCAATCATAATTTAGCATCTTCCAACGTTTATCTGTAAGTTACTTCTTTGTGCATCCTTTCTTCTTCATATAGCTAGTCTGCAGTCTACCAGTACTCTCACAAATGTTTTTTAACAGATTCAACTGGGCATTTTCTCCCTACATGCTTCTGTGACTACAGCACTTTTAAAACTTCTGTGTGTCTTACATTTATAACAGACTCATGATGACAACGTTTTCCAAGTAGGCCTATTCTTCTTGGGCTTCTTTCGATGTCCTGATCAATTTTTTTCTTAGATGTGGAATAGCCAATATAGCCTTTGCCCTCTAATCTCCGCTCACATGAAATCTTTCTTTTATCCTAATCTTAGATTGTGCAGCATTATTTGCCACAGTATCTTCTCAATTAAAGATAAACTACACTCCAATTGGCTAGCAATGGCACATAAATATATACATATATATATATATATATATATATATATATATATATATATATATAATGTATAATTATATATGCATTATATATACATGATGTTATATATACATCACTCAAGTCACTTAAGTCACTCATCAAAATGCTAAGAAAGAATCCGCAATGGAAGGTGTGAAAGGATTAGGAAGGGTGAAAACAAGCTAAACCTGTTATGCAAATGGTAAGGGGAGGTGGCTTACTCAAGCCAATTAAGGCAGTTTAGAGGTAATACGCATACAAAACTGTTGGAATCTACTATGTCAAGCCAATCTACATGTACATGTAGTGTGATTCCAAGCTACATCACAGTAGATTCCAAGCTACATGTACTGTGTCAAGCCAATCCTGCATACAGTACATGCTTGACACAGTACATGTATGGATAACAACAGTTTTGTCAAAATGTAAGTTGTTTGATTTTTAAGTTAATAAGTTTATCAAGGACCTGCATGGTGTCCTTGATTAACTTTATTAGCCTAAAAAATCAAGCCAATCCTTCTATTACCTTATGGTCATATTTATAGTGAGATAATCAAGTGTTTAAACCTCTACAGTTGCGTAAACTAGGCCTACTGATTATTCACAATTTGATATTCTCCAAGCTTAAAGTGTGAAGTAATCTTGTTGTCTAGGCTATTTGGATTTTGCAAAGGCATTCGATAAAGTGCCATACGAAAGATTGTTTTGCATACTTTAAGCTCATGGAGTTACTGGCTCTGTCCTGAATTGGATTATAAGTTTGTTAACCTAGAGAAGACAAAAAGTTAGTATTTTAACGCAGAACATTGCTTGACGCAGTGTAACTATAGTGGGGTTCCACATTGTTCAGTGGTGGGCCCAATTTTATTTTTGGTTAGCATTAATGACTTACATGTAGACAAGAGCATGAGATCAAAAATTTGCAATGACTAAGTTTGCTGATGATACCAAACTAATGTAGAAAGTATAGGTAATCTATACGATATATATGTTTGGATTTTGGACTGAATTTCTGGATTTTGGACTGAATTTCTGGATTTTGGACTGAATTTCTGGATTTTGGACTGGATTTCTGGATTTTGGAATTTGTACCGTTTTTGGACCTTCTTTTTAGCTCGCCGGCTTGTTTTTGTCTCAATAGTGCTCGATGTTGTCATTGATGAGCGTAGCACTCTAATTGTTGTTATTATCACTTTAGAGAGATTTAAACAGTTTACTTAACTGGGCAACTACCTGGCAGATGAGCTTAAATGGTGATAAATATAGGCCTACAGGTATGCATGTAGGTCACTACAATAGTTTGTTACCAATATAAGCTTGGTAATGCAAAACTAAAATCATCTATTTAAGAAAAATATCAATGTGTCGCTATTGGTAATTAATATCCTAACATTTCAGAGCAGTGTAAATCAGCAGTAAATTACGCTAAACGCCTCTTAGGTTTAATTAGGAGAACTATACAAATTCGTAGTAAGAATGTGATTGCTAAAATATATAAAGCATTAGTAAGACCTAAATTTGAATATTGCGAACAGAAGGCGGCGACCTTTCTAAGGAAACATATAGAATGTTTGGATAGATAAGTATTGGAAAGAAATTCATTGAATTGATAAATTGTATGTTTGTTTTGTATAGATAGGCCGGTTGATTGGTTGTGTAGCGAACCACCTTTCTTTGATTCGAATCCGCTGTGCTTTCTATAGCGATATACTTTCAGGGTCTAAAGTGTTCGGTCATGTGACCCAGAATTATTTAGGGCGTGCGCAGAAACCCTTTGCTTCTTCGCTGTGATTGGCTAGCTCGGTAATTACCGAGTTGTCAATCACAGAAAGGGTATAAATACCACGCACTAGCTAGGCGTTGTGTTCAGTTTGGCTTGTCCGTGGCAGTTGATTGATATGGATCAGCGTAGTTGTAGTTAGACCTTTAAGTGGTAAGCGTGTTTAACGTTCAACCATATTAAACTGAAGCGTTGATTTAAGTTTGATTTATAATAAAATTAGTCGATTGTAAAATATTATAACCGAGTATCGCCATAGAATAAAGAATTTAAATTTCTATTCTTTATCTTTGAGTATCGCTTATTAGATTAGTTAGTTGAGCATTGCTATCGTTTATTAGATTAGTTAGTTGAGCATTGCTGTGTTATTGTTTATCGTTATTCGTAGTATGTTGTCAAAAAATAAGGAATAGTTAATTTAGGGACTACATATTCTCGACTGATTTCTTGGTTGGTTTGTATAATTCACAAGTTAAGCTCCATCCACAAATCTTCTTATTCGAAATTCTTATTTTGGGCTTTATTAAACTCTGTTTGTAAATAGAGTAGTTAATATCATTAGTAGTTGCGAATCTTTCGTAACTTTATATCATTATATCATTATCTTTATGTCATTAGTAGTTACGAATCTTACATTAGTAGTTACGAATCTTTCCGGTGCAATTTTAATTCGTGTAAAACGTTTTTGGACGTAATACTCAAATGTGGAATTACGTCTGTGTAAAGTGCCACAGAATAACTCATAAGTTAAATCTCCTAAAGTTAAGAACTCCTTACATAATAACAGATATAGATAAATTAGAGTAAGTACAGACTAGAGCGACGAAACTGATTAAGGAGTGCAAGAATATATGAAAACCGACTAAAATTTACAGGATTAGTAACTCTAAAAGAAAGCTAGAGGAGATCTTATAGAACTGTACAAAATTCTAAAAGGATTTAGTAAGGTTGATTGTAACGCTTGGTTTTATTTATCTAATAGCTGCTGAACTAGAGGTCATAAATACAAATTTATTAAAACTAGAAGTAGATTAGATATAGGTAAAAACTTTTTTTAGTCAGAGAGTTATTAATAGCTGGAATGAGCTTCCAGAGGAACTTGTAGAAGCAAAATCTATAAATCAATAACAAAATTTGTAGGATAAATATAAGTAATTGGTTTAATATTGCCATTCGAGCATAATTACTTTTTAAATATTAAATAGGTATTTTAGGGTGTATAGATATATAAAATATATTTATTAAAGATATATAAAATGTTATACACATTTTCTGTGATGAAATTAAGCTTTGGTTCAGCCCATTACTAATAGCATTAAACATAATTTTGATGTTGCAGATCATTGTTAGTGATTTTTAGTGTACTTGTTAATTAATAAATCTTAAAATGTCAGACACTTGGAGCGATATTCAGGCAGTTAAGAGTAAGCAGAATAGTTTGAGAGAAAAGCTTGCCAGAAGAAAGAAGGAACGCCAGGAGGTTGTGGATGAGCTTATTAAGCCAGCGGCGTCTATCGCGGCTCCTGTAAACACTGGTATGTCGTTTTATGTATATTTTCTAGCTACATCAAGCTGATATCTAGGTGCTAAACTAAGTTTTTATAGTTATTGCCTAGTCTAACATTGTAAGATTTTCACAATGTGAAATCTGTGAAGCATGATAACATTAGATGTGAAATTACACATGCATTTATGTCAAGTGCCTACTAATGCAGTTACTGAAAGATGCAACTGGAGACTGAGTTAAGTTATGCACTGTGTATGACTAGACGAAAAATAAATTAAAAAACTTAACTGATATATTTACCTAAATTTAATGCAACAATCACATTCAACTGCATGCTATGGCATATGTGGAAAATTTAAATAAACTTGTTTTTCAATATAGCACTGATTAGTGTGGTTAATGTGGTTATTAATGTAAGTTTACACCCATAATAGTATGAATATGGCACTCTTAAATATTTAGTACAACGTCAGTGTTTATGATAGCACAGTATAGCATCTGGCACAGGCTCAAAGTAATCTTCATTCTCTCTGTTGTTTATTCTTTGCCTATTGGCTGGCAGAGATTTGTAACCAGTCCCATGAATTGGAGGTGAATACGTTACATATATACGAAACTACCTTAATTGACCCACTTTTTATTTGGTGTGAACATTTTGTTCTCAATTTTTTAGAACTTCAAGTGTTCATTGTTGAGTGTTATACACAGCGAACAAGTAACCTTCACATACAACCTTACAGCATTAGTTAACTTTATTTCTTTCTCTTTAAGTCTCGGCCCCAAAGTAGAGGAATTTGAAGACCGAGCACTCATTGATTGCTTTCATACTTATCTCCCAATGTGTTCCTCCAGTGCTTCCACATCACTGAAGTACTAGGACCCATTTATTGCAATATTATGTTGTATTTCTGTGAAATGATTGATCAAAATTGTTTTATCTTGTTTCAGGTTCATCTTCAGTTCCCGCAGTGCCAGTAAGCACTACACCAGCCGTACCTGATGCCTCAGTGGCTGATGTGCTGCAGGTTTCAACCTCTGCTCAGGCTTCCAATGAAGAGAAACCTAAAATCTCTGAGCCCATAAAGCTCTCTCCTGAAGTCTTACTGCAGGTTGGTGTTTAATGATTAGATTCTCTTGTAGTATTTCTTATTCATCATCATCATCTTCCCATGAATCCCAGTTTAACTAGGTTCGGGATACGAACAGACTTTCTCAAATCCTCTCTGTTTTACACCACACCACAAGCCAATCCCCTATTTGAGACTTTTCCATTCATTAAAATTTTTATATCAATTTCTGGAGTCTAGGTGCTCACCAACCGAATGCCCTTTCTGATGTTGGTATGTATCGCAGTGCTTTAGTCGCCTTCTACGACACGTGCAGTCACCGGTTGGTGAATTCTTGAACAACCCGGACACAAAGCGGGGAAATTTTTAATTATTTTTCATTGATACTTAAAAATGAGTAGTTAGGTGAAGAGACAATCCCGGCAACTAATAATTCTAGCATTCATAGTTTTGATTGATAAATGGGTCATGATCTATTAAAACTACCCAACATTATAAGTAATAGATATCATAGTGTAAGATTATCTTACGAAAGTAAATCCTTATAAAAAAAATCCTTAATAATCCTTATTTGTTTAACCTAGCATCGTAATTAATGTCTCCAGTATTATTGTTGTTAAAGCACTATTGTGGTCAAGTAGTTTTTACACATGGAATTACCACTATATGTACATACATATCATATATGTATATACATATCATTTTAATATGTGTAGGCCTGTACATCTTATGTTGGTTATATTTGTCAATTTTATTTTGTAATCCTCAAAACATTTATCAAATTAAGTCTTATGCTTGCAATGTTCTGTATTGAATGCTAGGTGCTGTACTGACTATGTTTGCAATCCATATGGTAAATTTTAATTTAATTAAAATGTAGTTTATTGTTATTATTGAACTCTTTCCATGAAGCAGTCTCGAAGACAAATTTTGGCCATGACACTACTATATAAATTTTCGTTGTTAATAATAATATTAATTAATAATAATAATATACTAGTCGTCTAGTTGCAAAAGACATATTCATTGAGTTCTTTGCTTATGTCATTGTACTAGTATAAGTGATAATGGAGATATATGCTGTTAATCATTTAAAATGATATATTAATAAATAAAGTATATATTAATATGATTTTAAAACGATAAATGTTAAATAAGTTTACTATTTTAATATATTATAGGTGGAGCAGTGTTTGGTGACTCAGCTGACAGATATAGCTTTAGTTCTACCTGTGGAGGGCACCAGTCTACACGCTACTGTTCAGAAATCCCTCGACAGAGAGCTGCCGTACTCTGCACTCGATGATCTTCTGCAGAAATATGCAACCCAGGGACTACTGAGGTATCAGATATGTATATGATCAAGTTGTTTAGTATTTATAAACTACTATATTTTGTGACGTGATGAATTTTGTACCACAATATCATGCTTTTCTTTCAACTAGCTACTATCAAAGATTGCTTAATAACTAAATAATATGCAAATAAGAATGACTACTGCAAACGAGCTCTGTGAGTTACTATGAAGAATAGTATGAAGAGCAGATAGTATGATTAAGATGTCAGACAGATCTTTGGCAGCGGAGTTCCAGCATGGATAGTCTAAATAGCTCGATGAGTATAGCCTCAGGTGATGAATTCTTGAATAAAGTCTTGGGATAAATTGAACTCTCGTATATTTGACGGTTGGGCCGATAGAAGTCGACGAAGTCTTTATTGTTATTGTCAACTCTGCTGTATACTAGACTCTAGATATGTTGCTATAACCAACATCTGATGCTATAATACAAAGCCTCTTCTTTTAATGGCAAGCAAGATGCGTCAAACTAATGAGCAGTAATATAGTAGGTTTGTAATAGTTTGCTGACGTATAGACTGGGTTGTTTTGATTTGTTGCTGAAGTTTGAGTGGAAAGTCTGACGACAAATCAGGAGAGAAGAGCATCGTTGAAACTGTTGATCACGCAAAGGTTTATCCTCTTTCTCAATCTCTTTGTTTCTTATCTGTCTCTCTCTCTCTCTGTCACTCTCTGTTTTATGGAATTGTATTAGTTTGCTCTTTGTTACAGTTTAGAAAAGTATACTTTTTATAATATATAAACTGAAAAGCAATTTTAAAAGATTACATAAGTAGTTTCAGTCATTAGTGGTCATATGGAATCCTATATTTGGTTAGTGGATGTTATAATTAAAATCGAATATGTATCTTGACCATCAAGCAAAAAAACTATTTAAATTAATATAATGCATAGCTAATGTCGATAATGCTGTTATAGATGTGTATATAGGTATTGTTCTTATATTGAAATATTTCTAATCGAAATATTTGGTTTTTTATTTCTGTACAGTTGAGTGCATTGTGGGATTTGGAATCTAAAGCACAAGTTGGGACCAGTCAGCTTGGGAAGAGAAAACGTGGAAGGTTAGAAAATGTCCTCAATGGGTCTTTCCTAGTTAAATTTTATTTAATTAATAATAATTCATTGAGGTTCGATTAGGCGTTGTGACGAGATCTAGTTAGTGATTGAATTACAACATTTTTGTAAGCTATATGAAATATTAGCTATACTAAGCAGTCTATAGGAATTTAACGTCCCGTTCCTCTCCATCAGGGACTTCTCGGGCAGAATATGTACAAACAGACCTGTTCATGGTATTTAAGGTAATATATACCTTAAATTTCGGTGTTGTGTCCAATACTCTGAAGAATAGACCAAACGTTAGCTGTGCATGTCATAGAAGGCAATGAAGCAAGTACTGAGGAAGGCACCGGGAAACCACCTTATTTTGTTAAAGCTTAGGCATAAGGATAAGGCCTAGCCATTTGTGAAGGGACTAACTTGTTGATCTAAACAGTAGAGTTCTCTTGATAGGAGCGTTAAAGCAAACTGTGAATATGTAACTTGGACCTATCGCTTAAGGGTAGAACTAATAATAATTTCTTGCTATAGATCTGATGATCATGTGTTCGGTAACTAAATTCTATTAATCTACTTCATCCGCTATTATCTCATAATTTTAAACAGTAATTTAAATATATTTGCTAGTAACTGGACTATTAATTTTACAAAGAAGGAATAACTCGTGTAACTTAATGTTTTTAGTCGTATTAAGAAGGTTGATCTTTTCAAAAGATATGAAGACTCTGTGTGAAAGTGTGAATTTAGAATTAAATTAACAATCTTTAATCGAAGTATCGTTATGCAATATGAAACAAAATGTCTATTACAATTTTTGTGGTAGCTCTCTAGTGTAATGTTTTTTAATTATCGCACTTGTGTTTTGTAGTCTACACTGCTTCGTTCGTTGCAAGACGTTTCCTTGATTTGCTTAGCTGTCTAAGTGATGAATAAAGTTCTTCATTAATGTTTTTATTTAACCTTGTAAGATTTCTGAGTTTAATATTTAAATTAAGATTTCTGCTGTGTTTGATTCAGATTGTGTATTATATTTTGTTTATAGAGATGACTTGGATGTGGACGCCGCATTGGTCAGCCCAGCAGCTAAGCTTATTAAGAAGAGCGACAGTACACCCGTTCTAGCTATAGAGGTTTGCACTTATCCTTTTATCTCCTTTTACTTTATATGCCCATTTGATAACCGAATTGATAGTTGTTTGCTTGAGAAATAAGAGGATATCAGTTCTGAACTCAGCCTGAAACCCACTTACAGTATCGCTATTGGTATAGACACTGATGTTAACCTTAAGCTTTACTTATGTATTATATCTGATGTATTTAATTTAGAATTTATCGTATTTAGACGAATGGAATGGTGTGGGCATTGGTGTGGTACAGAGAGGATTGGATAAGGTCTGTTCGTACCTCGACCCTGGTTAAACTGGGATTCTAGGGAAGATGATGATGAGGATGATAATTTATCATATTTTCTTTTTTGAGTTGTATGTCGTTTAAAATTTATATTCTTTTTGAGAAGTTTTGACAAAACATTATACACTCAATTATTATTGTGACGTAAATGAATTATCAATATAATGAAATTAATTCATGCAGAAAAGTAATTATGAATTACATGAGCCTGTTTAATTTTTATGAAATGACCTTATATTTTATAGCACATTGTGTTTGATTGTTTTCCCACAGAATTTGTTAAATCAGCAGTCAGCGAAAGAGAGAGAGAACAAGAAATTGTCAGAGGAAATACAGATGTTGCTTACAAAGCCAACAGCTAAGGTGAGTTGAGTTATGATGATGAAATTTTGTAAATTTTAAGTAAAATTGTCATTGCGAAAAATATACTGTCCTCTCAGTTTAGAAAGAGGTCTTCTTGCTGGTCCATAGATGTTAGTGCCCGAGATTTAAGTGATTAATTATACTATACAGTTACACAATTTTGTACATAAATTAAAATTTTACAATATACTGATTAATTTGACACCTGTATCTAAACTTTTAAGTGCTAGTAATTTAAATAATTTTCTACTTAACTTTACTAGTACTTTCTGTTGCATTTAATTTAATCTCGATTGATTTAACTTACTAACTTTTACTTGAATGTGACTTATATATATTTCATTGGTTTTGCAGGAACAACTTTTGGCAGAAAAGTTCAAGTCACAAGGAGGTTTGTATTAATACAGCTTTCCTATTCTAGTCATTCATTCAATTGTAGACAAATTCTGTAGCTCGTTTAAATTGAGTTCCATTAAGATATTGAGCGCTGTGAATTAAATTGGCACTTTTTGTGATTGCTAGCTTAGATGAAATGAAATACCTAAGATGTAATAAAATACTTTTTCTTTTCAAAGATACTACAACTAAGAGTGTCCAGTACACATTCACAACGTCAATTGTTTGCACTTCTTGTGTGCACTTCTTGTGTGCACTTCTTCCTTGCATTTCTTGTGTGCACTTCTTGACTGGCACTAATGTCGATTAATTACTAAATTTTCTCAAAAGGCAACAATGGGCCACTAATGCGTGAAATACCTAAATATTATACAATAGAATAAATATAATGAAATGCCTAAATAAAATACCTGCCCTCCCTTGTGGGAGGGCAGTCTTTTGCATTTTGACAAAGATTCCTATGTGATTCCTGGTTGATTTAAATTCTAGACTTGCATAAGTTCTGCAGACTTAGGTTTCTTTATTAGTAGTGGCTTTATTCACTTGCCTACATTGTTCACTGTCCATTGCTCACTAAGCAAAACATTGGCATTTTTTATAGAGTGATGTACCCATGGATTGATTGATCTTACTTAATAAAATGAGAATTAGTCTTTTATTATCATTTTCTAGTAAGTTTGACATTATAAGGATTTCCATTTATGTGTGTTATTGCAGGGAAACAAGTGCGAGAGTTTTGCTCGTTTGGCACGAAGGAGGAATGCAACAAGAGCAACACAAACAAGCCGTGTGAGAAACTTCACTTCCTCAAGATCATCCGCAAGCATACCGATGGTATGTCACGACTCTCTTTACTCATTAATTTTTCTAGTCGTTGTGCTAATTTAAGCAGTTTTCTAGACTTTGTACTAATTTAAGCAGTTTTCTAGACTTTGTACTAATTTAAGCAGTTTTCTAGACTTTGTACTAATTTAAGCAGTTGTCTAGACTTTGTACTAATTTAAATAGTTTTCTAGACTTTGTACTAATTTAAGCAGTTTTCTAGACTTTGTACTAATTTAAATAGTTTTCTAGACTTTGCACTAGTTTAAACAGTTTTCTAGACTTTGTACTAATTTAAACAGTGTTTTAAGGACCTTAATTGCTGATATTCATGCGAAAAATCTTTAACTACTTTTCATAAATTAAATTAATTTACATAAGTGTTTCATATTTCTGTAGAAAATTGTTAGACCAATTTTTCATTTTAAAATAGTGACTTTTTCTTATGCTATATGTAGAATCTATGTATGACTTCTACATGTGACTGCTATGTGTAGAATCTATGTATGACTTCTACTTGTGACTGCTATGTGTAGAATCTACATGTGACTGCTATGTGTAGAATCTATGTGTGGCTGCTATGTGTAGAATCTATGTGTGACTGCTATGTGTAGAATCTATGTGTGACTGCTATGTGTAGAATCTATGTGTGACTGCTATGTGTAGAATTTATGTGTGACTGCTATGTGTAGAATCTATGTGTGACTGCTATGTGTAGAATCTATGTGTGACTGCTATGCATAGTCTATGTATAGAATCTAGGTGTGATTTATGTGTGTAGAATCACTTGGAGACTGCTCATTTCTCAACACGTGTTTTCACATGGACACGTGTAAGTACGTGCACTATGAGATCGACTACTCCTCTCACCCTCAGCTCAAGCCTGGCCCCAGTGCCGTCAAGCCCAGCAACGTCCTCGCCCTGCCCAAGTCCAGCGACTCCTCCACCACGCTCTTTCCTGCCCAGGTGAGTCACTAATCGCCGTATTTACTAGTGAGATAATTAACTGTTTGAACATCAACAAGTTGCGTAAACTCCTGTCTAGTCACCATTTGATATTCTGTGAGTTTGAATCGCTGTGTTGAAGTACTGCGTAGCTGTGCGCCTGTTTTCCGGCGTTTAATCCGTTGATTTGCTAATCAATTGATTAAGAAATAATATTCTAGTCCTCTTTTGCTCACTGGCTTGGATTTATCTCAAGAGTGCTCGATGTTGATTTAATTGACTAGATAGAGAATGTAAAAATAATGCAAATATTTGTACTTGTTGAGTTTCTAGGATCAACTAACAAAATATCAGAATTAGATATATAAGCAATTTCTAGCGATTTACTGAAATTGCTTATGGTGTTGAAAAACTAATAAAAATGATGCATGCATCAGTATTTCAAATTTATTTTAACTGAAACAATTGTATATTGCATGTTATCGAAATATTTAACGAGGTTAAATTGAGCAGTTTGGTATTCATTTGCATTACCAATCTATCAAATTTATTAGACTTTAAAAAACTTAGTATCAAGACATCTTACCTGTCACTTATGAGGATAGTAAATCACATCAGGAGTTAAGATGGTAATTAACACGGATTGAGCTAATGATCGATTGATCGATTGTCGCAGTGGGTACAGTGTGACTTGAGAAGGTTTGACATGTCAGTACTGGGCAAGTTCTCTGTTATAATGGCGGACCCTCCCTGGGATATTCACATGGAGCTGCCATACGGTACCATGTCAGACGACGAGATGAGGAGACTCAATGTTCCCATCCTACAAGACGATGGCTTCATCTTTCTCTGGGTCACTGGAAGGTTTGTCTCTAAGTTGTTTTACTATATATACACATAGATAGACAGTAGGTAGAGGCGTCGAGCCAGGTAAAAACACGTATTATAATGAAATGATCAACGATGTTGATATCTATCACTTTTTAATACCACTTGTGTGCACCGTTAGGCAATTTAGACCATTTTCCGTGTGACCAATCCAGTGAATGTCCGAGATTTTACTCTCAGATCAGCGCAGCTGGGATTCGAACCCACCAGGGTTCAATTCACCTCAGGATCTGTCATTTAAAACTTCATGACGTTGCCCCTGCGCTATTATTAGGTTTGACAAATCACTACATAACAGTACAGTGAGCAGAACGAGACAGTTTTCATAAGCAGTTCTCATATACGAGACAGCGCAAACATGGTCTGTCTGCATAATTTGAGCTTTGGACTGTTTTAGTCAAATGCTGTGTAGTAATTAATTGCTTACAATTACAGTGTAGTAGTACTGGAAGTCTGTAGCATAACCAAGTTTAATTCAATGACCAGCAATTGAGTATTTGTAAATATATACCTAGATTTTGAGTTTTTAAATGTATGCTTGGATTTTATTATTGTTTGTTTTAAGCTTGGTCTACCTCGATTTTTTATGTAAAAATTTAAATAACTCATGTTATTTGAAGCAGTACATTATGCACTAATTGTGCGTAACTTGCACATTTATTTCTGAAAATTAAATTTCATGTAAAGAATAAGTGTGTATTTGTTTTCAGAGCCATGGAACTTGGAAGAGAGTGCCTGACTCTGTGGGGGTAAGTTTGCTCTCTATAATTCTTATGATAGCTTAATATCATAATCTTACTCTAGTAGTTTAGATATTAACAAACATTTTGTTATATTTTACTTAAATCCCAACAATGTAACTCTATCACTCTGTCTCTCTCTCTCTCTCTCTCTCTATCTCTCTCTCTATCTATCTCTATCTCTATCGTTATCTATCTATCTATCTATCTCTATCTGTTTCTCTTTTTCTGTGTTTTTACGTATCAATTGACTACATTGTTACAGCTGTACAACGCGCATATTTGTAATGAGTGAAATGTTGGCATAACTAGTACTGCATAGAATTTTTGTTTATGCACTGGATAGCTTCTTTTTTTCATACTGCTCTGTACTTTATAACATGCATTTCTAGTAAATGGAATAAATAGATATAGCTGTGCCTGTAAGGTATCCGATTGTGGATCTCTGATATAGTCTGATTTATCGGAGATGAAACAGAAGTTAACACCAGCGTTTTAGCTGTAGTTTTTTTCTTATTTAAATGTCAACTATTCCAAACTACTGATGTTATTGATAATCTTGTAGTATTGTAGATACGAGAGATTGGATGAGATCATATGGGTGAAGACTTGTTGTATTGTGTAGGTACGAGAGATTGGATGAGATCATATGGGTGAAAACTAATCAGCTACAGAGGATTATCAGGACGGGTAGAACGGGTCACTGGCTGAATCACGGCAAGGAGCACTGTCTGGTGAGTTGCGCCATCTTAACGTTTAACTTTTTCATTGTAGCTTGATGTATTGACGTACAATGTTTAAAATGAAAATTGTGAAAATTTAACATTGAAGAAAAATTTCAATATTTAAATTTATAATATTTTATCAATTTTTTTGTACATTACATGTATTGACGTTGATAATTATAATATTAAAAATTACGTGACATCATATATTTGTTTATGCTGTTTGTTCAAACATACTAAATAGAACTTGTAAGATATACTATCGTCGCATCAGGGATAGTGTTTATTATGCACTGCCTATTTTCTTGCTCACTTATGAGCATTATGTAATTATCGTGTATGAGCATTATGCAATTGTCGTGTTTGATGCCTTCTTTATGGCTGTCTTTACTAAACTGCAAGTTAGCCTTAGATTCTCTCTGTGAACTGCCTACTGGCAGGTCCATGGTATATAAAGTCTCCACTCCTCCCTATCTTCCGTTTTCCTCGTCATATCCGTATACGAGTGAATCTTTCAATCATCTGTGACATTTCTTCTGAAATAACATTATTCTTGGGGGACTCTGCTTATGACGAAGTGGGTTGTAAAATTTACAATTTTTAATATTTTCCTAGTTTTAATACTAGTATGAATACAATATAAGTATTTAAGTATTATGCTAGTACTATAACGCACATATTGTTTGTGCAGGTTGGTGTGAAAGGTAATCCTAAGAACGTAAACAGAGGCCTGGACTGTGACGTCATCGTAGCTGAGGTAAGATGGTTGAACGATGGTTATATGCATTGTAAAATAGTAGAAATTTTAATAAAATGAAATTTTTAATTCTACATAGTGCAACTGTCGCAAAAGACTAACTAAAAGTGACTGTAATTCTTCTATGTTATTTGAAAATAATAACGTAATTTATAAAAGAATTGCTGATGTATAATTTTTATCATAGAAATATAGAAATATCTGAGCTAGTTTTAATGTTGGCATGTGTTTATTGAAGTGGGTATATTGCAAGACATTTTAATTAGGTTAAACAGATTTTAGTGTATGCTAAATAGGGACAATAAGAAATTAACTAATTTAATTAGACATTATGTTAACATTAATTAATATTGAGTTATATTAAGTAAATATTAATGATATTTTAAGTAATTTAATAATACAGTATAAGAATTTACTATAATTAGATATTAATTTTTAGTTTATAAGATATTGCGTGCAGCTGGTAGCAATGTGATAATGATTGTTGCTGGTAGCACTGTGTTTTGTGTGTATTTAGGTGAGAGCAACCAGTCACAAGCCTGATGAGATCTATGGTATTATAGAGAGACTGTCTCCTGGTACGAGAAAGATTGAACTTTTCGGTAGACCTCACAACATACAACCTAACTGGTATGTAACCTCCATCAGATGCTCACTAAACTCTACTTCATGTCGTTTAATAAATCACATATAGTTTATAGTAATCGTAGTTTATATGTAATCTATATATATATATAATCTATATATATAGTATATATATAATCGTATAGTTTATAGTAATCTAGAAATAGTGCTTTGCTGTAACTTTGCTGTACATTTCTCCTGCTAGATCGTGTATTACTACTAGCTGATATTTGTAGTCAATGATTTCAAAAATTTTATTTGATTAATTTAAACTTGATCTGGAATTGCCACTCCTTTGTGTACAAATTAGTTTTTCATTCTCATCAAATGACTTTTTGATTTTAAAAATCTAGAAAACTATTGTTATGTATGCATTATGATCATATGTTGAGAAAAATGCTCGTTAATATAGTAACATTACTATTTAGTAGCACATGCTACTTATAAATATAACAGAAAAATATAACAGTTACAGCCCTGTGTTACATGCATGCTTGATATGAACTGCACTCACCACTTCTTAACAGAAGTTAAGGAATGAAATTTACGGTTACTTGGACAGAGAAAATTTCGTTCTGCTTTTATTGATTAGATGCAAAACTAATATTAATTTCATAATTACGTGCTTTGTATGCAGCAATATTTTACTGAATTTGATATTTTTCCAGGTTTAAATGAATTTGAAAGTAATTTTATGATGAAGGTAAAAAGTACAATTATTGTAATTTATCAGGTGATTGATTTTTTGATTGCGGATATAATTGATTGATTTTTATGAAGAGTAAACCTGGATAGTCTTCGAATGATTAGATGATTGATTGTTTTGCAGGATAACTCTGGGTAAACATTGATTATTTAGATGATTGATTGATTGTTTTGCAGGGTAACCCTAGGTAATCAGGTGGATAACGTGAAGCTGTTGGATCCTGAGGTTGTCAAAGCTTTCCTCAAGGTTTATCCTAACGGCTACTGCATGAACCCATCATCGTAACTCCTCCCACCAGCTACACAAAGCTGCTCTCTGATTGGCTGATCTTCTCCTAACGATTTCAATCCTCATCTCTGATTGGCAGGAAACTTCACCTACTGACCTCAATCATATCTTGGATTGGCTGTACTCCATGAATCGATTTCAATCCTCAACTGAAATTGGATGAACTACTACTGTCGACTTTATTCCACGTCTCTGATTGGCTGAACCAATAGCAAATTGTCTAACTGAACTGTCTAGTCAATTTTAGTATGCGAACTTTACTATTTGATTGACGCTGAAGTCGACTTGATAAAAATATTGTATGTTCTAATAATAAAGTAGTGCGCTTAGTTCAAGAACGAAAAATAGACAGCTATAATTGAAAGCTGCTAGTAATTAGTTCTGTTTTCAAGTTGAAACCTGAAATCGCGTTAGTTAAAAGATTTTGTTGCAGATGAAGTTAAAGTCTGAGAGATATAGAAATACTAAATATAGCAAATAGTATAAAAGATGGCGGACTAGAATAATGTTGAGACGCAGTTAAATGCAAATTACATTATTTGATTTGGTATAAGCTAGTGCGCCTCTCTTGTGCTTGTCATGTAAATATAAATAAAATGTAAATATAGTTGATATCGTGTCTGTTAAATAGTATTTGTTAAAATAAAAATAGTTGTTCAACGGAATTGTTTTAATATTTTGATATCTTGAAAATACAATTTATATAATGAAGCTGTATACATCTGCCCTAATATTCTGGAATTTTGTATAAAATGCAGATAAAATACAACTCAATGGAGTATAACTGTGTATAATAATTGCAACTATAAGATCTAGATGAGAATTGTTAGTCTTTCACATAAAATCTGTGTTTAAATGCCAGTCTCCGTTTTGAAAATTAAGATTTTCACTGTTTCTCTACAAAAGAAAAATCATGACTCCATTACTGTTTTAATTGTTAGTCTAATAATATAATTTTAAGAACATAAGAGTTTACAAAGCTAAGTTCAAATCAGTTACATAACACAAGTATATTGTTAGAGACAGTCCAGTGATGCTTCAAACTCGTGGCCTCTTGTTTATCAGATAAGCTTGCTACCGGCTCGGCCACTAGTTAATACATGCACAGATATAATACCGATTTGCTTCTCTTGCAATAAGTAGTAGGATTTAGTTAGAATAATCCAGAATACAGTTCTTATCTTTATGCTGTGCTCTCTCGGACTAAACTGTATAAATCGGCCATTAAACTCAAAACTAATTTCTAATTTCTATATAGCCTACAGTATTAAACTTATATAAATTAACAGCAACTGCTTAGTTTAATGTATGTAGCATAAGAATGATCTCAGAGACAGTAATACTTATAATCGAACCCGTAACCGCTTGTATATTAGACAAGTTTACTACCAGCCATGCAGTTCATATTGGGTTGCATGTTTTGATATATTTGTTATATTTTTTGTTTACGCTACTGCTCATGAATTACACTAAGAATTACAAGTAGTATAAATCGTAGTACCTTAGTAGACACAATCACAAAAATTGGGCAAATAAAAGCTGAAAAGATTGTAAGCATATCAGCATGCGAATAAAATTATACAATCTTTCAATCAATCTTTTTTTAAGCTTACAATCTTTCATATGGATTAAGGTGGTCGGGTAACCATACTATATGAACAAAAAACTATATTTTTTTCTGTTGAGTATTGGCATTAGTAATTGATTTGTACAGCATACAGGGCGTCTCAGTCACCCTCATTTTAGACTTCTGTCAAATTTCATTCAATTGAATTTGAAGTATCTGAAATCGTCCTACAACCATTGTAATTAGGGCGAACATTACTCCTGGACTACAGTTTGCTCGATGTTGTCATATTCCAACGTCCATAGATCTAGGCATATGCCATTTAAATGAGAATTTCACGTCCTGTAGCTCATATCAAGCCAGACTGCGAGTGGGACTTGAAATTTTGAGCTAGAAGAACAATAACCTCCGACAATTTCTATAGCTATGAATCATAGACGGTGTCCGGTCTTCCAGATCGCTTTGCGGAAGTCGCTTTATGTTTTTTGTCGATGTCTTGTATATCTATATATTAGACAGTAACAGGGCACTACTCACTCTACTGTTGGAACAAATGGAAAGCAAGTTGCATATGCGCTCCTGCTCGTTATGTTTCCACTTACGGCGGCAGATCCTTACTTTTCTCATCAAAATTAAACTCATTTTGTTCATCCTGACGGTCATTGATGCATTCAATGACGCCATCTTACAGCTTAATTTCTCTCCAACAAATGTGTTTACATATCGCTTAAATAAAATTAATTTCTGTAATGATATGAGCAGGGTCGATTTCTAATTAATTGATTTGAAAATTTACAACTGTTGCTGTGAAACTATATCAATAAGAAATTACTCAGCTAAAAATTTAAGAAAATGAGACGATTATGTCAAAACTATGTAAATAATATAGCACAATGTTCACAATAAAGTATACATTAATATAACTTTCAGTCATTCAATTAATTGAGTTTTAGATTCATATGCTACATAGTTACTCATACTTATACTAAAAATGTCACTCTCTTGTAATTAACATCAAATTAAACGCAAAACTGATCTAAATTTAATTAAATCATTAAATAGCTTCACTTTATTATCTACCAGTTACTCTTACATGACAAAAGTCTTGGAGAAAACATTAGTCTTTATTAAACTAGCTTTTTTCCCAGGAGTATGAAAAAATAAAGACGAGAATTTCGCTAAATGTATCCTTATTCATTCATTACATACTTAAGACAATTGTTAAGATGTATTTGTACAACTAAATATTACTACGCCTATACACATGCGATTATTCTACGAAACGAAAGCAATTTACTCTTCATTTTAAGGTAATATCAAAAATGAAGAGTAAATTGCTTTCGTTTCGTAGAATATAAAATATAAAGAATATAAAACTTAGTATTAACATTCTGCCGCTATTGGATATCCAGTAACAACTTTGATTTGTATCTAAAACATAATGAGGTTTAAAAGACAACTTTGAAATAAATACCTGCTGTATATAGTTCAAATATAAATAGCTACATAAGTAATAGAGTAACCATAATAACCATTCTCATAATGGCATACATAAAGACATTTGCAGTCAACTGTAGCATGTAGCATAAATTTTCTGTGTCCTTCTTATGGAAGCACGCAAAGTTAGTGGCACTATCGGTTAAGTGTCTGTATGCAGCTGAGAGGTACATGGTTCAAATTTACTGAATCATTTTGATATCATACTGAAATATGAAAGTGATGTCACACTTAAATTTATAATCAGTGAAAAAAATTAATTTATATGCATTTTTCGAAAATAGTAATATCAATTTGAGTTTCTTAGTCAAGATATATATTTTAGAATCCCCAAATGCAAGAAAGCACTAGAAAAGTTTAAAATTTAAAGTAATGTTTAGTAGGCCTACAGGTTGCGAATAATGGGTGCAAAGAAAATTTGCTACTAGAAGAAATGTGAACAAATGCACCTGTGGCTCGAGATAGAATAGCTTTATTCAAAGTAGTCTGAATTCACCACAACATCTTAATCGTTCAAGCTATAAGCATTTAACTGCAAGTCATTTTTAGGAATGCCTGAATTTCAAAATAACGCAGATTTCAAAAGGGCTTCATAATTTAGAGACAGGTGCAGGTGTTTAACACTAAAAACTCTACATACTGATCACAAATATGTTATGCATCACTATATTTCAATTTCATACAATAATTAATAAAATGTCGCTTTGCAACTTTGCAAAATGTAAGTTCCAGAAGAAAAGTAAGAGCTGATGCATGATCACCAAGAACATCTAACATTTTAAATTTTAATTATTTATATAACCAGGAATGCAGGTTGTTAAAATTATTTCGAAATTAATTTGGCTATTTATCCATTAGCTAAATTTACTCCTTTGTTATAGACCATGAAATCCTTGTCAGTGCTACAAACCAACTTGCACTAGAATATATCGGATATATATATATAATACATATAAATCAAATATATATCATATATATATAATATATATACACACAATAAAAGTTCACAATTTAACATTGGTCCAGTCAAGCGTCTGATATAAAATGTCGCACTTGAGCTATTATACCCAATACTATCACAACAAGCAGAATTCCCTGTGATGGCGCCACTGTTGGTCTCGCTGAATTGCAGCCATTTTTGTCGTTACAGAAGCAGAACATTTTTGTAGTGTCAAAGGGATTTTTTGGGTCGTTGTTGCGACCGGGGTAGCAGTAGTTTTGTCGTTGAACTGTTGGCAGTTTCTCCCGATGGCGAGTGCTGTGTCGAATAGTCATCAAGCATTCCCTAGTGATCACAACATCGGCTGTGTAAACAACAACAATAGACTAGAAACATCAAGCCAGATTTTACGCACATAGTGATATAAATGTTAACTTAAAAAACAAGCACAATTGCTAAATGCCGTCATATTTTCTACATAACAGCCATTTAGTCAAATGTTTAGTCATTCAGGCATTCAGTCAGAAGATAATATTCTAAAGCTTAAAGACCTTATCTAATTTTGTTGTTGTTTCTATAGGTTCATGAATAGTTGATTGCCTTTTATATTACCACTACAGCAGCTCTTGTTTTACTTAAATGATACACTTTATGCATATGTCTTAAGACACCATTAAGATTATATATATATATATATATATATATATATATATATATATATATATATATATATATATATATATATATATATAAAATACACACACACACATATATATATATATACATACATATATATATATATATATATATATAGCAGCTCTTGTTTTACTTAAATGATACACTTTATGCATATGTCTTAAGACACCATTAAGATTATATATATATATATATATATATATATATATATATATATATATATATATATATATATATATATATATACATACACACACACACACACATGCATACATGCATATGACATGTGTGTAACTATGCGTAATAAAAAACATTTTTAATACATGTTACATTCTCAAATGTATATCGATTAGTTATATATAGTATTGGATTTTACCATAAAATTTGTCCCTCACTAATATTTTTCAGGAGACGAAATTTTCATTAAAATCAGCTCAGACTTCAGGTAAAAAATACCCTCTTTCTCTCTCTGTAGTGTTCTGCCAAATGGGAGGTCCAAGGTGAATATTTCACGGTCTACTGTCATGTTAAAGCTAAAATTTTGGAAAAATTCAGAAATAAAGCAAAGTTTAACATCACTTTTCTGCTTGACTGCTTGATAGCATTTGATTGATGAAGATAGCACCGGATTTAAACCGTGCACCTACAGATTGGTTGTTGAATTTCTTGCCAACATGTCACTGGCATGCTCTATAAGGTTCACTGCATCAATCAACAAGTTACTTTATTCACCAAGGTCTATATTCCGCATAGTCTTATCTATAGGTTTTAGAATGTAGCAAACAGTTAAAAAATAATGGCTTCTGAATTTTTTCTCATTACTTAACTCAGCTCTTGCTTAGCTGCCTCGTACAACATATGCAGTCAACAGCTGGTTTTTTCATGGGTCTGAGCACTACGGAGGAGCTTTCAAACACAAGAAATTAATATTGTACGAAACCATATAGAAATTTGCCAAAAAGTATATTTTACAATAGCAAAGTATATTTTACTCTGCGTATATAAATAATATTTAAAACATTATAATTGCATGAAAATGAACTGTTTGTGAGTTGAGACTTACAGCCAATCTTTTCAACAACTTTAACACAGAAGTTTTCGCCACCAAACACTCCTGTGTCTGGACAAGTCATCCATCTCTGCAGTCTTATGTTGAGTTCTTTACCACATCCTGGCTGTGTACTTACACAGTGGTAGCAATCCAATGACCCAACTATGCACATGAATATACGATAAAAAATACACACACTAATTACAAATATATACAATTAATTTACAGCAAAAAAATACTACAACAGCAATTAGGGAGCTTCTGTCAATTGTCATCAATGACAACATTACTGGATGTCAATACATCACTATAAAGCTAATGTCAAGCCGGCGAGCAGAAAAATAGGTCCAACATAAATAATCCGAGTAATCTCAATATCCGGATAATCTAGAGAGATAAGGAATTATAAGTAATTAGTCGAAACTATCGCTCAAACAATTAAGTATTAAAATATATTCATCTAGAATTTCTTAATTGGATAGATCTACAAATAATATTCATAAAATGCAGCCCAAATTATTCAATTTAATTATTTTAAAATTTTTATCGACATTCAACTTATCATTACGAACTCAATTATGAATGATATATTTTACGACAATTATAAATAAGCAACGCTCTTACCCAATCCAATGCTAGCCAGGAGAATGATCCCTGATGTTATATTATAAAAATTTGCTCCGGCAGATGAAAACATTTCTACAAAATAATCCTTTACGACGAAAGTTTCAATCAAATACACAGGCGCATTATCTATCTATTTACATAAATAAAATGAAACAAGTTACACCTGAACTCGTTAAACAGGTAAAGCAGGTGAATAATAAACAAACCTCAGTAGCGTTACCATTCAAAAATATACATCAGGCATTCTTTAAAAAAATAGCATACAGATATTGAAAAACTACTAAATAAATAACAAATAAATAACATCAATTAGAGTGGTGCAGTCATCAATGACAACATCGAGCCCTATTGAAACAAAATCAAGCCGGAGAGCAGAAAGAAGGTCCAAACGGTGCAAATACCAAAATCCAAAAAATCAGTCCAAAGTACCGTTATTAAGTACTGTTCGAAATAACAATTTTGCTTCACTCGAAGTTTCTCGAAACTACTATATCGTAAATGCATAGACCAACGATAAAGGATATAAATAACAGTGCAAACCGATAATTAGAGGGGAAATAATAGTAGTGGATTTCTGTCTCTCAAAAATATACGACTCATACTAATTATTAAAATGTTTATATTAGTTTCACAGGATAGCAAGAACGCGAAACTGTCAGAATTTTAGATACGCACGAACATTTACTAACTGCTACGCATCACCAAGTTTAAGACTATTTAAAAAGTAATCACTTTCTACTCATTGCTGCGGTCAAAGTTATTGACCGGTCTAGAAAAATTGCTTGGAAATATACTGCAAGGAGCCAAAATTTAATACGGTAGGTGTCTCTCTCACTGAACAATTCTACTATGGATAAGTATATCTCCTTTTTCGATTGATATCTTTGAATGTCCATTGATTAGAGGCGATCAGCATTTCAAAGAGTCATAGCCGTAGGCTGTAGCCTGTAGGTCACCGCACCTCACACCCAGTCCGTGGATGCTGTCCGTCGATACGGGCGTGGGTGTCACGTTATGTGAGTTGGGGCGGTGCGGGGTGACCTGGGACTTTGACTCTAATTGGGGGGATTTGATTAATCGTTAGGAGAATATCAAAAATCGTATCTCGATTTGTTGTAAATAAATGGGAGCCTACTCTGAATTTAACAAATCTTTCCTTTAGCGCTGAATTTCAAAACAAAAATGTGACTAAAAAACTTTTCTGCATGGCGAAAACCAAGCTGTTTCAAAGTCTAATTGCTGAAAGCCTGAAAGTTTGATTGAAATAATATGATTGTGCCTTTAAGTGTTTTAACACGTAATTGTCACAATCTTGAAACGCTAAACCCATAAAGCATGGGTTTAGCGTTTCAAGATTGTGATAATTACGTTACATTAGATCTTTATTCTAGCATTTGTTGCATTTTTCTAGATTTTTGAATTTGCACCGTTTTTGGACCTTTTTGCTCGGCGGCTTGATTTTGTCTCAATAGCACTCTAATTTTTGTCATGTTATGTTAGTTAGGCTATGTTGCACAAGATCTTTATCAGTGGAGTCAGAGGGTTCGAGTCTGAGGCTGCGCTGATCTGAGAGTAAAATCTCGGACATTCACAGGACTGACCACACGGAAAATGGTCTAAAATTAAAACTCTAAATTGCCTAACGGTTTAAACATGTTGTATTAAAAGTGATAGATATCAATATAGTTGATCATTTCACTATAATGCGTGTTTACTTGTTACTCTAGTGTCCACAGAATTGTTAGTTATGTGCAGTGGCGGATCCAGGGTGGGCCAGGGCCCCCCTTAGGTCCGCCGATAAAAAATTTAAAACTATATTTTCATTGTTTCTAAGGCAATTTCTATATGTAAATATGTTAATAATGGCAGTGGTTAGTGGGGGCCGGGGTGGAGGGTATGACAGGGTATAGTTGCATTGTTTCTAAAGCAATTTCGATGTGTAAATATGTTAGTACTGGCAGTGGTTAGGGGGGGGGGCCCGGGGTGGAAGGTATGACAGGGTATAGTTTCATTGTTTCTAAAGAAATTTCAATGTGTAAATATGTTAGTAATGGCAGTGGTTAGGGGGGAATCGGGGTGGAGGGTATGACAGGGTATAGTTTCATTGTTTCTAAGGCAATTTCGATGTGTAAATATGTTAGAGGGGCCGGGGGGGGGGGTACGACAGGGAACTCATTTCCAATAGCTCAATTTTTTCTAGGATATACTAGGAGCCCTGTATAATGGAAGGGGGTTCAAAAAATGTTCACCGTTTCACTAGCTCTCAATTTTCACTTGAACCTATGCATTGGAGGAAAAAAGGGTGTAAGAAATGTGAACTCTATCCTGTAGCAGTGGTGCAAACAGCCTTGGACGGGAGGGGTTAAACCCCCCCCCACCACCACCAAAATTAGGTCACTTGCAATTCGTCGAGATCTTCAGAGTTTCTTGAGAGGTGACAAAATTAACCTACTTTTTCCAAAACAAATGTAGGACTTTAGGTATTCCCTTGACTTTAGTATGGGTATAAGCGGGGGTGGGGGGGGTAAGTTACGGGATACACTCACACTATGAGCCGAATTCAGTAGTGAACAAATTTTGAGGCCCCCCAACAGAAATTTGTCTGGTTACATCACATGTCCCGAAAAAGGCGTAAGTAAAAAATGACTCTAAACAATTTTTTCGGGCCCCCCCTTAAAAAATTCCTGGATCCGCCCCTGGTTATGTGGCATGATTTGTTAGTGGGAATGTTTGACGTCACGGCTATAGGAGTTTAAAGCTCTCTAAAGCCCATAGATTAGAACTTGCAGTTAATAGTTTCCAGGGGCGGATCCAGGAATTTTTTAAGGGGGGCCCGAAAATTTTTTTGGGACAGTGTACACATTTTTGCTGATGCCCCGCCTTCTTCGGGACGTGACGCAACCAGAAAAAATGCTGTGTGGGGGGGGCTCAAAATTTTTTAGCATACTGCGCTCGGCTCATAGAGTGAGTATATCCCTGTATCTTACCCCCCCTCATACCTGTACTAAAGTGAGAGGAAAACCTAAAATCCTACATTTGTTTAGGAACAAAGTAGGTTAATTTTTTTCATCTCTGAGGCTCTGAAGAAACTCAGCGGATCTGGACCAATTGCAAAAGTGACCTAATTTTGGTGGAAGATGGGGAGGGGCTTAAGCCCCTCCCCATCTTCCACCAAAATTAGGTCACTTGCACACGATGTCGTTGATTAAGTAGTCTAAGAGCTTGAGGATTGATGTGACGACTGAGCCGATCTTGATGTCTTGATGCCGCCATTCTTATTTCTTCTGCTACCAGAGTTATTTTCAGATCACGATGAATATCAGCATTTCTGATGTACCACGGAGCATTTACAATGTTTCTTAAGACCTTACTCTGGAACGTTTGTATGATTTTGGTATTTGATGATTTCGTGCAGCCCCACATTTGACATCCATAAAGCCAGACTGGCTTCAGAACCTGACAATAAATTATAAGTTTATTATTTACCGAAAGTTTAGAATTTCTCCCAATGAGCCAGTAATACTGCCTATATTTGAGGTTGAGCTCATTTCTTTTCTTCTTGACATGCACTTTCCATCTCAACTTACTATCTAAATTCATGCCAAGGTATTTAGCACTATTTTCGTAGGGAACAACAGTACCATTGATAGCTAGCCTTTGCGGATTCTTCATTCTTTTGTTCGTGAAGTTTACGTGAACAGACTTTTGTTCATTTAACTTTATCTTCCAAGATTTAGTCCACTCTAGAAATGTATTACATGCTGCTTGTGCTCTGGTCGTCGATGTGGCGAGATCCTTGCCAGTTGCGATTATTGCTGTATCATCTGCAAATGTGGCCATAGTAACTCCTCTCATAACTGGAATATCGCAAGTGGAGAGCAGGTAAAGGATTGGTCCAATCACGCTTCCCTGTGGAACGCCTGCATGTATTCCTTTGAGATCAGAATATTCATCGTCATATTTAACTCTATATGATCTATTCGAGATATAAGATGTTAATATCTCTGTATACTGTTGTGGCAACTGCTGGTTGAGTTTATATACCAGGCCTTCATGCCAAACTTTATCAAAAGCAGCAGCTACATCTAGGAATAATGCCGTACAGACTTCCTTTTTCTCTAATGCATTCTCGATAACGTCAGTTATTCGATGTACCTGTTCTATTGTAGAATGCTTTTGTCTAAATCCAAACTGAAAATCCGGGATTAACTTTCATTCTTTGATGATCGGTTTCATCCGTTTCAGAAGTAACTTTTCAAAAAGTTTTGATATAACAGGTAGAAGAGAGATAGGTCTGTATGATTTGACGTCGTTAGGAGGTTTACCTGGTTTTTGTATCATAATTACCTCAGCAACTTTCCAGCTGTCTGGTACGTATCTCAGTCGAAAAGCAGCATTAATTATGTACGTCAACATGACTAACCCTTTCCGTGGCAGTTCTCTCAAAATCAATCCAGTGATCAGATCGAATCCTGGAGCCTTTCTTGGACTTAAATTTGTTTTTATTTCTTGAGCCAATTCTTTAGGGGTAGTTAATGGGATAGCTTCAAGATTGCTATTAGGGATGAGATGTAGTGATATATTATTCTGTACTGGGTTTGGTTGAAAAATCTCATACAGGCTTTCAGCAAAGAGGTCGGCTTTTTGCTTATTGCTTCTGGCCCAGGGCTCTGTTCCATTTCTGACAGGAGGAATTGAGACTATGGGTCTTTTAATTCGCTTTGTAGCTTTCCATAGAGAATAATCGCCGTGTTGAGTTGTCGTTAGGTTACTTAGATAAGAATCCATTGACTCATCTTTTAGTTTCTGTATTTCTCTTTTCAGGTTTTGGGTTCTATTGTTTAGAATAGTTTTATCTCCTGGATCTCTAGTCTGCTGCCACCTTCGTCTTGCCTTCCTCTTCTCAGTCACAAGCCGTCTAATTTCAATTGGATAATTATTACCCGCAGTAGGAAAATGTCTTTCTCGAGTGTTCATGTAAGCTGCATTCTGTATTATTCTAACAAATTTATCCACTTCGTCTTCTAGCTGCTCTACAGTTTTCAGAGGAACTTTCAGGTTAATATTACTTTGCAGATCACATTTGAAACCCGTCCAATCGGTAGATTTATTTATCAATGTAGGTCGAGATTCTTTTTTGAATGTATTCTCGCTTAGTGTGAGAAGTACTGCAGAGTGGTCAGAGTCAAGATCATAGTTATCATCAACATGGAGGAAGTTTGCTGCAACTTTCCTGGTTATGAAGAAATCTAGCATATCAGGGAGTTTATTGGTATCAGTTGGCCAGTATGTTGGCTTACCTGCAGACTGGAAATTGCAACCCAGTTCTTTTATGGCTTTTAGTAATTCATTGCCTTTAGTTGTAGTAATTCTAGAGCCCCAGTCTACATGCTTAGCGTTGAAATCACCTCCAAGAATAAATCTCTCGCCAAGTTGTTGTAAAAGTACTTTATATTCAGCTAATTTCAGATTATATCTCGGTGGGATATAGACAGCCCCTATAATTAGTGTTTGCTTCATTGATTTAATTGAAACTAGGGTAAGCTGCATTTCTGGCTTTTGTAAGTATCTTTCCTCATGATGACAGATTGAGTTTTTAACAATAATAGCACTGCCTCCTCTCGCCTGATTGTCTGGGTGAATGGTGTGGTCCTCTTATATATGCTGAAGAGAAAGAAAAAGACTAAACGGTGCCTATCCGGGAATAAAAGAAACAGGCAAGATGAAAACTTCTAAGGTGGGAAGAGATGTATATTCAGCCTACAACAGAAAGTGGAAGTAGTAGAGCATGAGCGAAGATCAGGAGGCAGAGAGTTTCAAACAGTAGGAGCGGAGAAAGAAAATGAACGTCTACCTAACGAAGTGAGAATATTAGGAATTTTGAGCAGTTTGGTATCAAAAGAATGAAGCTTACGAGAAGGTTGATATTGGATTAGGAGATCAGAAAGGTAAGAAGGTTTATCAAAAAGGAGTGTTTTGAAAGTTAAAAGAGCAATTTTATACTTAATTCTTTGAACTACAGGAAGCCAATGAAGGTTATTAAGCAGGGAACTAGAGGTGGCCTGAAGCCTCGAGGATCGACAGACTACACGTGCTAGAGTATTTTGAACACGTTGCAAACGCATGAGAGAAGAAGGTAAACCATATAGCACTGAATTGCAGTAGTCAAGTTTAGAATGAACTATTGAGTTGGCAAGAATTATGGATGAATTTTTATCAAGAGATGACCGTATCTGTCTGATTTGACGAATCTGGAAGAAAGATGAACGACAGACAGATGAGATATGAGATAAGATAGAGAATAGTAAGATAGAGAATAACATTATATTTGTACATGTAAGTCTGCTAAAGCTTATTAAGCAAGTATCCAACTATTACTAATGCCAAAATTTGGTTTATGTGAAAATTTGAAAGGAACTCCATCACTTTTATCACACTTTAAACCAATAATGCATTTAATTATAACAAGTATACTCATATATCAATATTGTGCAAACTTTTTATATTTATCAAGCAAATTCTTGAATTGATTTATAGATTCTGGCACGAAATCTCGAGTGGGAGCCGATTTCAAATATTAATATCTCTTACTAAATGTTTTTTAAATAATATTAAGTCTATAGTCCCATTGAAGTTAGTTTTTAGATTTAATATGTTTATGCCAATGACCTCTAATTCTACATCTCTTTATTAAATTAAACCAAATATTACAAACTCTACTAAATCCGTTTAGAATTGTAATTAAGTACTTCTAAAAGATCTCTCGGATCTCTTAGATATTTAGAGATATTAAACCAATATATTTTAGATAGTTTTCGTAACTGAATTCTTGCACTTATCTATCCTGTCTTGTTTCTCTGCGCAAGACATGATCTTCTTTAATTTATCTGTATATATCTTTTTTGATAAGGACATGTACCACAATACCAAGCTTGAACACAATATTCAAGCTTAGGCCTAACCAACGCCTTATATAATTTTACCATCACCGGTATATCTTTTCTTTTTTAGTCATTGTTCTTCTAATCAAACTTAAAGCAACATTTGCACCATTAGCTACTTTATTAAGCTATTCTATAAACTTTTGTGAATTATCTACTAATGCACCTCATTATTTTTCACTATTGGTGGACTTAAATATTATATATAATTATATAGTTTAGAACATAATTTAATAAGACTCGAACATTTTCTCAATAATACTTGTTAGACTGATAGGTCCATAAAGTAATTTTGTGCTTTGTTCTTTAGGTTATTATTTATAATGGCTAAATAATGTGTTTCATTTTTTAGAAATCAGTTTTCTTGAATATACCTGAATACTAGGATATCTAGCAGATAAAGCAGCTTTATCATGACTGCTTCCTCACAACTCTTCAGTTGTCACCAGCATCATCCTATTGTATCCTGGCTCTGTAATCTAAACAAGGATTGCATTGACCCTCTTCATTTGAGGCAGTTCATTAATCAATACATGAATGATGCAACTTGTAGTAAAGCCATACCAGACACGCTAACAGACTTCATGCAAGAATATGTATTCTATAAAATGGATCTAATCAAATCTGAAAGCAGTGCGAAATCATTCAGAGATACTGATTCTAAAAGCTACCAAAAGCTGACTCTAGAAGATGGATTTGCAATGATGGCTTTCAAAAAGTGTGTTCTGGATAAACCCTTGTTCCTGAAAGACTTTATCAGAGTCATGCAGGAGTATAACTACCTAGGAAATAGCTCAGAAGATGCAAGAAAGAGAATGGACACTTATGCCTTGCTATTCTTTCGAGAAGACATGCATGAATTTTGTCAGTCTAGCACTGTACGTCACAATTGGCGTAAGCAAGCGCCTCAAGAATTGCAGTTTGTGGAGAAATTAGTTCTGGAGTATTTAGTAGCTGTTCATCAGAGGAATTTATGCATCAAGAATAGAAATAAGATGAAGATCAATAAAACACTACCAAAGTGTCTTCGCAGAAGTGCTCAAATGTTGCATTTGACCGGCACTATCTGGAGAATGACCTTTGGTCTTCTTTCAAGGGAAGAACTATGTTCGACCAAGGCCCAACTTGCGTTGAAGGTAAAAATAGATCTATGTCATATTTTGGCATGTTAGACTAAAAAATTATTGGTACTTGGTAGATTTTCTAAAATTAGTTACTTATTTTAAATATATTTTTTGGCACGTTTGACTAAAATATTATTGCTACTTGGTAGATTTTTACAAAATTAGTTGCTTATTTTTTTATAATATTAATTTTCCTGATTAAATTTACAAAGTCTTAGAGTTTTAATATTTAATAAAGATTAAATAAAATTAATTATGCTGTACATGTAGTCTCGTGACTGCGTATGTTATAGAAGGCAACTAAAGCACAAAGATGCAAGCCATCGTGAGAAAGGGCCTTCGGTTTGTGAGCGCCTGGGCTCCTGAGATTGCTACTAAATTTTCTAAAAGTAATGGAAGATATTCTGATATGGTATGAGACTTAGTGGAGTGGGGAAGGTCCATTCGTATACAGACTCTAGTTAAACTGGGATTTAAGGGATGATGATGATGATGATGAAATGTGGTATTACGTAAGTATATAAATTAAGTCAATAAAATAGTATTAAATACTAGAGCAAATTGTAGTCAAGTAGTAAAAAGGCACAATGAACTTCAGAGACACCTTTCATATATTTATGTTTCTGTATTATTCATTTCTATATGCGTCATATCTCGTGAATAAATACAGGAATCAATTATTGTTAATTTAAGCAAGGTTCTAACATCAAAAATCTTTTTTCTGTTCTTTACTTATTCTAAGCATTTATCTGTTTTTTTATATATACCATTAGCCCTTATGACATACAGTTTAGTGTCTTCAGTATTAATTCATTGTTTTTAAAAATTATTTTCAATAAATTGATCTTTATATTTATTTTATATATATTGTTTTGTTTATTTGCGATTATACTCTTAAAAACTGTATGATTATGAAGCACCTCACACTTTAAGAGAACTTTATCCTTTTTACTAACGACTACTTATGAAGAGTGTTTATTCCTCAGCAGTAACTTAAAGCACACATGTATTGAGTAATTAGAAAAATTTATTCATTATTTCTGCATTTCTTATTTTATTATTATATACATTATTAGTTTTTATTGTCTATTCTATAATTATATTATTTAATATTACTATATTATATGATATTTATTACTTAAAATTGTATCTATGAAGGTCTAACTTCATAATATGGTATTAGTGGAGGTATATTGATTCACTTTGTTGATCTTAAGGTGTTTAATTTCTGTTGAAGTTTATAAAAATGCTCAGTTAGTTAATTAATGAGATAATCAATTTGTCAATAATTGATCAAGATAACTTTTGACTGACCTCCATGAAGTTCATAGCTACACTTCAATTCTTCTTTAACTTAAGCCTCAGGCGATGCTTATATGAAATCCAGTGTTAAACCTTAGTTCATAAATACTATTAAAACTCGCTCTGCTTTTATTTACAGAGATTATTCGCATCATTTCTGGCTGAAGCAAAGTCTTCAATGCCCGCAACATCTGTGGACTTGGCAAGACTGGGAGTTGAGATTGTCTACGAGACTCGTAATATCGGTGGACTGGCAGATCTGTTCTCAGATTTTACTCTCAACAATTCACTCGTCTATAAGACAAGCACTTCTTGTGTTGAGGAGAGATCACCAGCAGTGCTACCCAAGGAGGCTGTTTTGTATGCAGTGTCAGCTGTAGGTTTTCTCATCGGCAGCGCTGCAGATCTGTACAGCTTTCAGATGCCGAGATGTGGCTTGGACGCTGCTGGCCTTAAGCTGCTTTCCAATCCTGTTCACAATATCTCTGATAATTACATACAGGTTACTAAAATGTGTAGTTTTTGGTTTATTTGACAATATTTGAGTGATAATGTAATAAAAAGTAACTATCTTTCTAAATTAATCACTGAATTCGAATCTACTAATTTATTCGATTATGTAGGCCTCCGGAGCTCTTTTTAACATACTTTCTAGAAGTAAAGGGAAAAGAAGCCTTGTTTGCCAACAGCCTCAATAAGAAGTTATTCTGATTATGTGGGTATATTAACATGTTAACTTTTAGTTTCTTAATCTTTCTAAGTTTCTATATAGAAAGATTAAGTAATTCAGGAATAACCTACTGATTTATCTCTTGTTAGGACCATGATTTTACCATTGAGTCTGCCAAATAATTTCAATAGCAAGTATACCATGATAATTGATTGATTGTGTGATTATTTAGATGCTGAATCTAAGCGGAAATCCTATCGGAGATGATGGAATGAGTAGATTGCAGAGGTTTCTGGTTAAAGCTTCACGTCTAACCTACCTAGATCTGTCGGATTGTGGGCTACATGAAGCAGGAGCAAAGATTCTGTCTAATGTTCTCATCTGCTTTCCTCTTCTGTACCTCAATCTAGCTGCCAACGGTTTGTACTCACAAGTGTACTGTTTTATTTGTTTACTTTACTTTCAAGGTACTTAAGTAATTCATGAGTGTTATAATCAATGTGGCTGAGCCCCTGTTTATTTTATATTGTATTATGTATTAGTCTCCAATTTCATGAGTCCTAGATTTGAAACTTTTAAATTATTTCAATATTCCTAAAGTCACCTCTGAACCTGATGTACTTTAAATTTAAATTTACATTTTTTGTTCATTTTATCTGCTCCATGGGTAATTGTGTGCACTGACTATTACTAGATTTAAATATTAATATTTATCAATCTTTCAGTTGATTTTACTGTTAGTCCTACTAACTAAGTAGCTATCTATATGGATGGCTTTAATTTGATTGATTTCAGACATAAAACATTCCGGAGTGTGCCATATAGCATCTAACCTAAAGTACGTACCAACTCTGGAATGGTTGAGCCTCGCTGATAATAGTCTGCTTGACTATTCTATTATTTCTCTCTCTGAGTCATTGCCTCTCTTACCCAATCTATATGGCCTTGACCTCAGCGGTAACCATGTGACAGATCGAGGCTTGGAATCTCTTTCTCGCTCTCTCCCTCAGTCTCTCTCACATCTCCGACTCTGTCGCAATCAGATTGCCGAGGGCGGTGCTAGGCTTCTTGCTCCAGTTCTTGCACATTCACGTAGTCTACATTTGGTCGATGTGAGTGAGAATTGCATCAGTGATGTGGGAGTTAATGCTCTCGTTAATGCTGCTACTGTAGCTACAGCCGCCCAGTCTGTGAAAGCAGCCATGTCTCCTTCGGCAACTCTTACTCCAACTGCCATGTTAGCAGCCACTGCAATGCTTCTAATGTCATCTGTAAACTGTCGTCAGATCTCTTCTGTGTACGAAGGAGTACACAGTGGTTCAGATTATCTAGCGGATGTATGTGTGATTGTTCACCCTCAGAATAATCCTAAACTGAGTTTTGTTCAGCAGTTCACAAGACGTCCCAGTAGAAGGTCACTCGGTCACGTAAAGTCACGAATGAAAAGCTCTACTGAATCGACAGATCTGCTGCCTTTCAAGTCTGGAGATGGAGGCATTGCAGAGTATGAAAACTTTTCCTTTGATGAAAAAATTAAGCCGGGATTGAATGTTTCACCTAGAAAATATCTGTTTGGGCCCAGTGAGGGACAGTGCTCTTCAGATAAAGGGCTGCTGTTGACTAAAGATGGTATCTCTCTACCAAGCAATGGTCAAGTGCATGGTGACGATCAATTTATACGTAGTGAAAGTGAGTATTCCACAAATGCAGCCCACTATTTAGAAGGGCATCATTTATCAAAACATGGTCAGTGTTTGCCAAAAGAAATTCAGAGTTCACCTAAAGATGGTATGACTAATCCAGGACAGACTGCTGATGCTGGCTGCTTGCCTAACCTGTCTCTCATATCTAACACGTGCACTCTGGACAGTAGTGGCATGAGATACACGCTGAGTGACATGTCCGATGACGTGTGGAGTGGGGACTGGGATGATAGCGATGTGGGAGAGTGTTCCAGCAGTAGAACCCTCGAGGTGTTCCACAGAGCCTATGCTTCCCCTGTGAGGTTACCCAGAGTCAGCCTGGCTGATCAGCAGCCCTCTCGTCATCAGCGTGTGTCCAGTCATGATGGGTTTGAGGCTGCATGTGAGCAGCATGGTGTGGGTGGTTTCATAGAGGTGGAAGCAGTAGATAAGGGTGAAAAGATTGAGGTTGATGGGGGTTTTGGAAGAATTGGTGAAGAGGAAGGACTGAGGGAGAGTGGAGAGAGCTTGGGGAAGAGGAGGAGTAATTGCGGTAGTGATCGTAGAACAATTAAAAGCCTGACAGCTGTTAATAGTGTCCGCAGATGTTGGGATGAGCTCACTTCCAGCTACAACTAATGATGGGTGTTGTGTGTATACAAGTGCAGAAATTACTTGTATATCAGACATGAAGTACTAGTGTGTTTGATATTTAAATGTAATAAGTTGAATGCCTATCAGACTGACCTCTGAGCATGACATAAGAATAGTTTGTGAAAGATTAAGTGCTCTTGTATTTTGTTTGTATAAAAATGTTAGCATTGGAGAGAAGAGGCTACAGTTGATGTATTCTAATAATCCGTATAAATAAATTAGAAAGTTACAAATTGTTTCTTGTGGAAGCTCAGGTTGATCTAGCTAGCTGTGATGTTACTCGTGTTTGTATAGCTAGTATGTCGTAGCCCCAGAAACTTCTAGGCAGTGCCTTTATTTCGCTTTATTTTTGTCTGTATTCTTGTAGAAGACACTGTTGAGACCGCAATAACATTTAATTTATGTGCTTGTACTAATGGTGCACTCGTTGTGCAGTGGTTGTAGTCACGCCTTTCAGTTGTCTAGTAAAGAATTAAGATATTTGTCTGATTTTGTTTAGTTGTTATATAAAGAGTGTACCCATTTTCTTGCAGATCTAATCTCATTAATATAGGCATTCTTATATTGTACTTACATAATTTCTACTACAAGTTATTGTCCTCTAATACCGTATTGCTTGATTCCGAATGTTCATTATTACGCAGATTTTTTCCACCTAACGTATTCTTTGAAGCACTGCCGGGACTGATTTTTTTTGTTTAAAGGTAATCAACTGTGATGCTTGTACATTATTCTGTTGTATATTGTGTAGAGTGCCTCAAGTGAAGGCCAGAGACGATTGACTGCCTATTATACAGAAATCGTTGTTAAGATTTACTTGCTTATTGTATTTGATATTATGATATCTATGCATGTTCATTTATGCTAGTTTTGAACTGTGTTGAAAGTGTCACTAGTCAAGCTTTGATTTGATAGAAGTATTTACAAGTAAGTTTTTGTTAAGATTTGTTTTAGGTATACTATTCTACGTGATATTGATGAGTTGTTACAGGCACAGTATACAGTATGATTATTGCCATTTTTGTACTCAGTTGGCTTGAATAATTTTAAGTTGAATTAATTTCATTCATTTTGTATGTTGTGAGTTGTAAAACTAGCTAAATTTGCTACTGGTGTGTATGATTATGTTTTTGTGACTTTATAGTAACCGTGGCCATCGCAGTAATTAAGTGAGTTCATTATATAAGTTATATTTTTTGTTTTCAAAGATCTCAGTCAAGCAGACCAACATACGCTGTAAATGTTTCTTTTTTTATTATATAGCCAATTTTGTCATTCTTTTTGTATCTCTTCTCCCCTTGCTACTGTTATTTGTAAGTCTCTTTTATTTGATTAATGTTCACTATAGTGAGATTTAAGATGTTAATGAAATGCTCTTCGTGTAACTATTCACATTGATTAAAATATTTTGCTGGTTCTACTCTTTTCCTCGACTGCTAGTTATTAAGCTAAGTTCTTGCATGATGTTATGAATTTACTGAACTTCTAAAGATTTTTGATACTTTATATTATATATTATTTAAGTGAATGCACTTTTACATATCGGACTGGTCTTTTATGTTTTCGTAGCATTTCATACAACTAAGTGTAAGCTATTTCTAGTATCCAGTAATATGCTTGCAGATGTATTATAAATACATATGCAGATCAGATTAATGTATAGTTCTACAAGTACAGTATTCAATCTTTTTTAAGGAGAACATTTTCTAAGATTATACTATTTGTGTACATGTTATTCAACACTTACATTTACAATATGTATGATCTATTTTCACTATACAATGCAGTAGAACATGCAAATACTGTACCATTTGTAGATTCATTAAATTGTTTGGACAATATTTAAAGTGATCCTTAAAAAATTCCAAATTTTAAATATGAATTTAGCCATAGAGTCAATTAAAGAATCAATTTAAATGCTTTAATTTCTTGCAGTTGTTGAAATTCCAAGCAAACTAGTTGATCCTACCCGAGCTCTTTATTTTACAGTTGATCTCCACTAGTTTATTAAGAAAGTTAAATCTCTACGCTCCTATAAAATACTAAATTACTGAAAGCCATAAAAAAATAGTAAAAATTAATTCTACTATTAACAGTACCTACATTAAGTACATGCAGTTGGATTTTTATTGATTCGTGATATTTCTTGTTTCAATCTTGTGTTTGATTCTAGCACTTAAGAATGCCGTTGATCTCATGTTATAATAAAGTTTTTGCTTGTCTTCATAAAGTTTTTGCTTGTCTTGCTCGTATTGTCCTCAAACCTCTCAACATCTCTTGTCGTTGCTGCTGCATTACTGTGACTAGTTAAGAACTGTTTTTTTTTATTCTGAACAGTTGGTGATGAAATCGGCATAGCCTATGAAAGTTGATAGCTCTGGTGTGCATGAACTTCTAATGTAAAAGCTTTGATGTCAGATTATTAAGTCATTTGTAAAAGCTTAAATACAAGTTTTATCAGTTGTTTTTTCTGTTTTTATATATTGGAATAATCAATCAGGTTTGGTACTCTAACAATCAAGCTAATAGTTGCAGATTCTGCAAATTCTCAGTAATTCTAAAACCTCTGTTTCACTATTGCTGAATAGTTGAACGTTCAGTCAGTTCAATTTAAATATCCGAAGACATGAGAAATGACATATGTTGTATCTTATCTATTCTCTAAATGACATAAACTTAATTCTAAACATGTCCAAATGCTCTAAAAGCGAAATGAAACTCGAGGCATTCTAAGAATGAATTAGGCCAAAGTCCGTTTCCTTGTCTTATTTATTTTATTAGTTTACTAGTCATATATATATATAAGGATAGGGTTCCACGTGTTTCTTCTTACCTAGCAATTAGTAGACTATTGTAGGCCTACTGTCAACTAGGTCTTCAGCCATTTGTAAATATATTCTCTTAATTAATGAGAATTCATGACAAATCTCACGAAAATTCTTCACGAATTACTTAACATATAAGTCATAACAATTTTCTGATAGAAATAAAAATTAGTATTTTGCATTGCTATTTAGTTTTAATAGAGCCTTTCTTAAACATTTAATTCATTATTAAGACTTTTATGGCCGTTTGGCAGATAGAATTTCTGTAGCCATAATAATAATTCTTAGAAATATTATAAATTTTATACAATCAATCTACAGAATACATGTATTTAACAAAGAATAAACTGATATACATCGTGTTAAATGTCAATACATAGATGTGCTGCTAACATATGCTATGTGCATTAATTTAAAAGTGAAAACGACTAACAAAACATCTTACTAACTCATTTTCAGTAATTGCAATGGCTCTAATAATATATATTGGCCTGCCGTCTTTGTCAGC
Organism: Enchytraeus crypticus; assembly: GCA_905160935.1. Lineage (NCBI taxonomy): Eukaryota > Metazoa > Annelida > Clitellata > Enchytraeida > Enchytraeidae > Enchytraeus > Enchytraeus crypticus. The sequence goes on from CAJHZI010000005.1 coordinate 109,577, forward strand.
CTAATAGTTTGGCAGAATGTTAATCTTCTATGGGTTAACAATGAAAACAATGATCCACGGAGTTACTAGCAGAGGATTCAGAGAGGCTATCGTCCCTCCTGCGCGTTTATATGATCCATGATATCTTCTCATTCCGATGGAAGCGACAAGAATCGTGAGTAATTTTGCATGTCAGCAAGTTGGCCTATATCTGCAAATGTTTGTTTTTCAAGCAAATTAGCATCATCTACAGATCAGTAATATCATCATTATTACTCGTTCCAAGGTTATTTATCTTTAGAGTAGGCCTATATTCAATGATATATATGATATACAAAAAGATATATATATATATAATTATATATAAATATACATGTATATATATATATATACGTGTATATATATATATATATATATATATATATATATATATATATATCCTCTCTCTTAGTGCACTGACTACTGGCAGGTCCATGGTACATAACGCCTCCACTCTTCTCTGTCTTCCGCCTTCCTCTTCATTTCCACATATGAGTGGGTCTTTCAATCATCTAACATACCTAATACCTAATCTCGATATATATATATATATATATATATATATATATATATATATATATATATATATATATATATATATATATATATACAGTATGTATATAATTATATATATGTTTCTTCTTCAGTGCACTGCCAAGTGGCATGTTCAAGGTACATACTCATACTCAAAGTCTGTTTTCTTGCTCCATAAGAGCACTCCATAAGTGCAAGGGATACATAGCAAAAAATATAATTCTCGTACGCCATGCAGATTCAGAAGCAAGAACTTCGTTATTGTAAGGAAACCTGAGCTGACATTTAATTGCATAATTTCAATAGAACTTATTGTGCTGCTTTATATAAGATGACTCTAAAGACTGCTGACATTTATCCTTTTACTGAAGAAATTTTCTTGTTTATTCTCTATTCCCGTCATTACAAAGACTTAGAGAGTGACGTTTCGCTTGTAGAGCCCTGGTTGTATAGAATTAGACGATAACAATACAGACTGGTGCATGGCTGGAGAACTCTCGTTGTAATTCAATTTCGCAGTCTTTCTTAAGTCGCCATCTGCAACGACGTGAGCAGAATTTTTATTTGAAACCTTCGCAATATCGTGATTATTTTCAATCTGATTATACGTTTCGAAATCTAAAGAATTCCTCATTCTAACGGCATCGTCGGTCACACCTTCAATGATGGGTAAAACTCTACTGGTACCAAATTCATGTCGAGCAGTGATCGAGTCTTCAAAACTAGGTTCTACAGTCGTATCAAAATCAGAGAAAGAGTAACTAAGATCTGTGACAAAAGTTAAAGAATCCATAGATGTACCTGCTACTGACCTGCATGACGAGACACTCGCTGGTTTTCTCAAGTTGGCAGTACTATGAAGGTAATTCTGTAGAAGATTTGCTCTTATCATATTATCAGATGAAGGTGAATTCGGTAAGTTTTCACGCTGAAAGAAGTCAGAGTTCTGGGAATAAGGAGTGTTGAAATAGTCCAGTGCGCTTCCGTTGCTACTCAATTCGTAATCTATAAGCGAAATGTATTCATGAATTCCTGATTTATCGCCCTCGACGTAGCCTTCGAAATACCCTTTCAGAGTTCCTCCAGAATCGACGACCTCGCCTTCGGATATCGAAATCAAATTGGGTAGATGTCTTGTGGCAAAACTAACTCTTTTTGCTTTAGTTTTCCTTATCTGGTTGTTTTTCTGAGTTTTCTCACCTTCAATATTTGTACTATTTTCATTGCCCATTTGTCTGATAGGAAATTCATTCAATTTAGGAAATTCGGAGGTAAGATTTTTCGTCAGATAATCGGTGTGACTGTGGTTTCTTGGGTTAGGGTTTCTGGACTGTGGGGTGCTACTCACGTGACCAGCAGCCAATGCCTGAAAGCGCTGCTCGCTACCAACACTAGGCAGAGAGTTATCATACAGATCACGAGGTGGACTAACTGCGACCAATGGACTAATTGATGCCGCAGATCCAACGACATGTGATTCTAGTTGACCAATAACGGGCTTGGATTTAACGTAAAGTGATACTGCTGGACCAATAGCAGACGGATACGCAAGTATCTCAGTTGAAATATCGTCAATCGAAGCATTTGATTGATTTCTATTACTGCCTGTTTTCCATGTATTGAGCTGCAATGCTCCCAATGAGGTGCTTCCACTGCTGGACTTGGGATTTCTGGGATTTCGAGGCAACCCCTTGTGGTTGCTCAGCCCGTAAGCTTGAGAAGTCGGGTATGGTTGGCTTCTGAGCTTAGATCTAGTGTCAGAAGACCGAAGCATGTCCGATACAAGAGAGCTTGAGGTGTCTGACTTGGAGAGACTTCGAAATATCTTCTGTTAAGCAGACAAATATCAGTTTAGAATAGAACAATAATGGAAGAAGTAAGAAAAACAGTTCATGTCTTTAATTCAGTAATAAAATATTACCAGATATGCACTTTATATAGCTGTAATTTCACCCTACACTGCTTTCTCTACCACCAAAATTTCTATCAGAATGATTCTGATTGGGATTCAAATCCACACCCATCTAGTTTTTCATTTAATTACTTCTACAGGTAATTTACTACCAAATCTATCATCCATCCCATAGGTTGACACAACGAATGAATAAAAATATTTATTTTAAGCTCAAATTTTTTATTATTCTACATTGTAATATTTAAAGACTAATTGTAAGCAGTAGCCCATCCTGTGTTGCGTCCCGGACGCTGAAGAATGAACCAACCATCAACAACACATGGAAGAACTGAGGAAGGCAACGGGAAACCACCTCATAAGCCATATTATTCCCCAGCTATAGGCCACATTAACGTGGGGATAAAGCCAGTAAGGACAAACGTTATCCAGTATTGTTGTATTTTGTTTCATTGCCATTTCTACATTATAATATCACGGGAACTCCATGAATATTTTAAATTCAATTATGACTTTATACTAAAGAGATACTTCCGTACGATACTACATGTATATAATTTAATAAACTGTGGCACTAGGCTATATACTGGCTGTGGTTAGTGGCGATAACGGTAAAGTACTCGACCGCGGATCAGTATGCGCGGGGTTCAAATCCTGAGCTCGCTTGTCACTGATATCCCTTTCGAGTGAGGAAACTGACGTTAACATTAGCTTTACCAGCTTTAAACTACCAGTCGCCTATTTATTTCTTCCCTATTTATCGGTTGGTAAGTTAACTCACCTTTATCATGTCCATCGACGTGGATTTCTTATGTTGCATACGTTTAGTCTCTCTATTTCCTTTATCCGCAACTTCAAAAGGATCTGAAAAATTAATGCGAAATACAAAAAATTTAAATCATCGAGGAGGTTAAGATGAAGAATCCTACGTTGCGAAATTCTAAATGACTGTTCCTGTGACCCTGGAATAATTTCCCGATAGAGCTGCCCAGAGAGTACAATCTAGGTACTTCCGAGTACTGGTAATATGGATAATAAATAGCCTAACTGTCTAATGCTTATCAATGGATAGCGATGGTTATCATCATGGATAATCACCTCAGACGCCATATTTTCAAAAGCCATAAGCTACATAAGGTATGAATAAGGCATTGGTGACGGAATCAACTTGTTGATTTATGTAGCGCTGTTTGTAAAGCACTAAAGCAGAATCTGAGTATGAATATGTACCTTTGACCTGCCACTTGGCAGAACATTAGAGAGAAAGATACCGGATGAATGCTGTCGATTGGACGGTTGAAGCTGAATGCCTTCTAAGCTCTCCACTGAATCTGCCCTGAGCTGATTAACTGTTCTATACGATGATCTCGATCCTCTAATGCTTCTTGTTAGTCTGTTGGCAAACAGCTTAGAGAAACAACCCATAATAAGATAACAAGCCATGTGTCGTTTGAAAAAAAAAAAAAAAAACAAATTGTATAATTATATCAAAATAAATCAGCTAATTAATTAGTTAAAATTATAATGTTTATTGTAGCAGATCGACAATCTTCAAAAATCACAACGCGTACGTGTTCATAAGTGGCGACTAACGCATGCAATTGTCAACTTGAAAATGCAACGTGGAAAACGTATCTGTAACTAAACAGAAAAATCAAATTTTTGGAAGAGAGGGAGAGAGAGAGAGAGAGTGAGAGAACTATCGTGTGTGTGTGTGTGTGTGAGAGAGAGAACTATAGTGTGAGAGAAAGAGAGAGAGAGAGAAACACTTACCAGCATTGAGATGGTAGGGATGGTTGTTGCGATAATTGAATTGAAGAAGTTTACGTTACTACTAAAAACTAAGATTTGAATCTCATCTGGGAAATCTAAGCTTCATAAAGATATTTTAAATTGATTGATAGCAAGAAAGACTAGAATATCGGTTCAAGTCACCGGACACTTATCCTACCTTCGTCCTAAGCGACTTCTGTCTGAATAGAGTCCCACTTCCTCCACTGCCTTCACATTCCCTATCCATCTCCGTGACTCTATCACTAATTCCGGCTTCTTCTGAGTAATTCAGCATTTCCCTTCTTAGACGAAGCCCTATTTTACGAATCAGAAATTTTATAGCTTTTATTAGCCGGAAATTAAAAAGTTGTCTTCTCAGTTTAATCTAAAATCCTAACAGTAGAAACCGAAGCTACTTGCTGTTTTTTTTTCGTGAAGCGTCTGTGATTGGTCATTTCTAAGATAAGTTGTCACAACAATGAATACACTAACGTCTACCGTTACAACATTAACCATTAATCGGCTGGAGTCAGTGGCGAAATCAGTAAGCTACTCGACCGCGGATCAGTATGTGCGGGGTTGAAATCCTGGGCTTTCCCGTCACTGACATCGCTTTCGAGTGAAGAAACTGACATTAACGTTAGCATCTTAGCTTTTAGCTTTTAATACTAGAGACATTCAAAACCCGTGTTGCGTCCGAGTTGCTGAAAAACAGTCCAACTGTGGACTGCATGTGTCACAAAAGGTGAAAAGCACTAAGATTCCAACTAACCTCAGAAAGGGCAATCGGTTGGTGAGCGCCTAGGCGTCAGAAATTGCTACAAAATGTTTCAATCTCCAATCTAGTTAAACTTAAGGGTAGATTATGGGGATAACCACAGACATTCAAAACCATTACCATGAAAAATACTAATTTATCATGTATCCACTAAATAAAAGTTCAGAGAATCGGCACGTGGTAATTATTATTAAAAGAGCGTTGGAGGGATTCAATTGTTTCTATGTTTTGTTCTCTTATGTACGTATCTCATACATCTACCAATTAATTACGAAATGCAGATTATATTAAAATAAGTTTGCATCATAAACACCTCTTCTTTGTTGCAGAGAACGTCTTTTATACAGTCCCAAGCCATCCTGTTCCGCTGACCCCACATAGCGCTCGTTAGCCCCTGACTCGATCCCCACGCCCCCGCTAGAACCCCACCCGCTCTGGGGGCTTCGTCGTCGATATTGAGGGGGTGTAAATAAGGGGGAGGGAGGTGTGACGTCACTGATGGATTCAGAAGGGACTCGATTCCTCTCGAGGTTCCTCAGGAGCTCAGCGTAGTGGAGACGAGTGTACCACATCTTGAACCCCTCGTCAGCCGTGCCCAACAGACTGTCCATTCTGTAGCTGCTCTTACTGGTCATGTAACAACAATTAGAGCGATACCATCATCCATGACACCGTCGAGCATTAGTGGGACACATCCAAGCAGGTGAATATGTAATAATTAATTTATATATTAACTCTCCAAGGCAAAAGACTAAAGCACAGTTTAGCGTCAGTTTCCAATCTCAAAAGCTTGTCAGTGACGGGGAGAACAATGCACTATTGGTCTTCTCGTGGTTCCTGAAGAACCATTCAGGTCCATGGTATATAACGCCGCCACTCTTCTCAGTCTAACGGTTTTCTCTTCATGTCGACATATTAGTGTAACTTTAAATCATCTAACAATTCCAATACTTACGACCATAAAGAGATATAAATATAATAATTAAAAATTATATCTTCTTATCTCTATCTTTCTATAGCCTTAACTTTGAAATACACGATTTCTGAGATAGCTTGTCATTGCATTTTCTTATTGACTATTCCAATTAATTGCTCAAAAATAAATCTAAGTATCCCAGATCCAATAAGGAATATATAGTTTTCACGATACATTAAGTTAGCACTTACGATCTGATCTGAATGGTTGCAAACTGTAGGAAGGGAATGCAGACGAGGAAGGAAATGGCGCCGATCATTGCCAGTATGCCGCACATGTAGCGCACAAATGAGGGCGCCACTGTTTCACCACAACACAATTTATAACACGATCAACAAAAAGCTAAGGTTAACATCAGTTTCCTAACACGAACGCTATGTCAATGACGGGCGAGCCCAGGTTTTGAACCTCGCACATATTGATCCGCGATCGAAAACTTAACGACATCGCCACTGGCTCCAGCCACAGAGATTTGAGAACGTTGAACATTTCATAGGAAGAAGCTATGAGGATTGGTGATGATGAAAACGAATGGAGGAATGTCGCTGCCCTATGTTCTGTTCAGAACGCAAGGAACTGATGATCACGATGTGTGTATATAATAATATACACACGTGTATATTTGTGACCCACTATGTATATACAAGACCCACTCATATTTGGACATGAAGAGGAAAGCGGAACACAGAGAAGAGTGGAGGCGTTATATAACATGGACCTGCCAGTAGGCAGTGCACTAAGAGAGAGATACATGTATATTTGTGTGTGCGTATTCGTGTGTGCGTATATTTGAATATGGAGAGGCAGAAATATATAAATTTAAATAAATAAATTTAAACTTATTATAAGTAACCTGCTTCTTTGAAGACGACGGTAGCAGTAAATCCTACAGGTTTAGGCATCATCTTCAAAGCTTCAGGCCGAATAATGGCATATTCAATCCAAGCCAAGCTGGTGCTAGATGTAAATGTCTCAGGGACTACGGTTCCACATGTTTTCGTATGGATAACTCTTTCTCCTTTTTTATTAACCTCACCGAACTGCACATAGGCGATTTTGCATATTTCGTCTACAGGCGATGGAGGCGGCAAATTCAGAAATCGAAATCGAAACACGATTTTCTGTTTAGGGTTTCCAGTGAAGACCCATTCGCAGAGAGTTCTGGTGTCATTTTCCTTGAAGTCTATAGCGGAAACATTAATCTGAGACACGTTGCTGATGACCCTACGACAATCTGTGTGCAAAACATAAAAATAGCAATATAACACTTCTGACATCATGCTTGGATAATTAAGGGGACAAAAACTCTACTGTTGCACTGTTTTAATAAAGAGATTATAAAGAACTTACAATCCTTCAATCCTTACATGTACATTTTTATCTCTCTCTCTCTCTCTTTCTACTGTTCTGCCAAACGGCAGGTTAATCGTACATATTATAACTATCGAGTCTGCTTCCACGCTCCATATGGAGCACTCCATAGATCAATAAGTTAATCCCTTCACAAAGGTTATGCTTCACCCATACCTTATGTAGCCAGTAGCTTGGAAAAAATATGGCTTATGAGGTGGTGTCCTGTTGCTTTGTTCAGTCAGGTATGGTTTTGTTTCGTCTCTTACGACACGTGCAGTTGACGGTTGGCCTATTCTTCTGTGTCCCGGACAACACAGTAGATTATGATACAGTCTTACTGATTTCTTTATTTCTTGATATAATCTCTCTCTCGCTTTCTCTCCCTCTTTCTCTCTCTTTTTCTCTCTCTCTCTCTCACTGAAGAATCGACTATATTCTAAACTTCTAACTTTGGTAATAAACAGACCTGTTCGATTCCAGCCTGGTCCATAGAGCTCCGTCTATTGTAACATATGATAAAACAAGTAGAAATAAATGTTACAAGCATTTAAATCCCTACGTAATGAATTACTGATCCCGAGCCAAAGCTTCGAGGACTGCATCAGGTAGGAATTTAGACACAGACAAGATTATCTTTATGTGCATTGCATAGATTACAAGTAGTAGTCTACATTATGTAATGTAATGTAATGTATAAGAAGGAGTCAATGACCTAGCAAGCAATTCTGGATTGATTTTTACAATGCAATAACGTACATTGATAACTATATACTCGTCTTTTACTATTAACCAAACGATTAACTGCTATAATATTAGCAGAACAAATATTAGTTACTACAGTCTGAATTAACATGTACTCCAAAACTAAATACTAAGTTAAAATCATCATCATTATCTTTCCTTAAATCTCAGTTTATCTAGGGTCGGGAAACGAATAGACCATCTCCAATCCTCTCTGGCCCACAACATGAAATCAGTCAAACCCCTATTTTTCATGTCCTCTTTAAAAAGCGCATCCCACGTCAGTTAATTGTGGTCTCTCTCTCTGCTCTTGCTTACATCCAGCCATTCCCTCCGAACTTTCTTTACTAAGTAAAAGCTAAAACTATATACTACGTTAAAATTAACAAAATAAATTTGGTGATACTTACAGAAACCAATCGTAAGGGTGTCTCACTAAGGCTCATGTCAGTGGACAGAATAACAACATGCAGGGCTGCCCATAATGTTATTAGGCGCCACATGTTAGCCTAAATGTACGGTATGTAGGCCTACGTATAAACTTATGAGTCTTGCTATCATTTCAGCCAATCTTTAATTTATATAATTATTAATTTTCTAAATTAAGACTATAAGGCAGCCAACGTGAGAACCTCATTGAGGACTTTCTGTCCGCAGGGACGCGAGCCTCAGCCAATGAGAAGCGAGTAACATTTGTGTGATTATAGAGCAACTTAGAGTTGGATAGGAGGAGAAGCGGTGGTTTTAAATTTAGGGAAGTTCAAAATAGTGAGACCTTACACAGTCTTCGTGTTTCGAAATAGTTCTTTTGAATTCGTGTTTGAAGCTCTGAGAGAGAGAGAGAGAGAGAGAGAGAGAGAGAAAGAGAAAAATTGAATGATAGAGATGGAAATAAAGAAAGACGAGAGAGAAAGAGGATACGCAGACTTTGATTTCTAATTTTTGCTCGTCTACGCTAGACTGGTTTCATATTGCTCGTTGTTATCCTGGACTATAGTGACGCTGATAAAATTTTCACTAAACTTTAAAACTAAACTTTTTAAACTTTTCAAACTTTTCTGTTAACTTCTAGCTTTAGCTTCTAATTTTAACTTTTTTAATTGTTTAAACTTTTCATTTGACGCCGTTTTAAGCCAAATGAAAGGTAAAGTCATCAGTCGTCGTAAAGAGCGTTGACTCAATTTAGAGTATTAAACCATGTTTATGGACTATCTAAATTTCAAGGAATGGAAGGGTATCCCAGACTCACTTGTGATAACCTGTGAAATAATTAGTCTGTCGAACTAACGCTGAGGTTCAAAGGAAGCAGTGCGCGCATGCAGGTTAAAATGCCACAATGTCTATGCTTACCCTTCGTATAGTGGCATGATCAGCCGGTGTCCGACATAGGCAATCCTGTTACTAAGAATTACACGTACACACATGTATACTTCAACGAATCTTAGTTATCCACATTCAACTTTTGCTCTGGTTCATCTGTCACAGCTCGTTCATTCGTTTATCTTTCGCAACTCACCGGCTTCTCATGATAACTGCCCGACGAGATTTCTATACACATATACAATAAATAAAGCTAAAAAGCTGTAAAGCTAAGTTTAACGTCTATTTCCATATCACAATGGATACTGTTAGAAACGGCCTGGCTAGGATTCGAATCGAGGGCCTCCTGCTTCTGAAGTACGGAAGCAAGCATAATATCTCTTGGGCAATCCAATCAGTGCAATATGAACTAGTGTCGATTTTCATAGACAATTAAGTAAGAAGGGGGCTTTTCTTTCCTAATTTTAATAATTTATCCGTTCTGATCTGACAGAGGTCGTCTTTAATACTCTCTGTTAAATGTGTTAGGTGTCGTCTTTATCTTATGTGATGACGTATTTCTGATGATGTACATGTACTTGGGGGTCGTTTTTAAAGTACCATTCTATTATATTATACTGTATATGTAAAATATCGTTTTGATGCGCTTGTCAGAGGGAATCCTAAACAATTTCTTCAATTCTTGTCGGACTCTCTGAGTTGAGAAATTGAGAGAGAGCGAGAGAGAGAGAGAGAGAGAGAGAGAGAGAGAGAGAGAGAGAGAAGGACTGATAAACAATGGCGATTATGTAGACGGGTCGATTCCATCAAGATAACTTCAAGTCAATTTCTTTAGTCAACCTCGACATTAATGAAGTCCAATAGGTATGTAAAGTCTAGGCCAGTAATAAATAGATTAATAATAAGAAAATAAAATTAAAGTTAATAACGTTTAATAATTAATTAATTATTAGTTATAATTAATTATTATTAATCTGAATAAAGCGGGAGCACATTTTTAATAAGTTTTCCTAAACGTTTGTCATAACTAAAGCACATCTAATGGCTGCAAGATGACGAGTAGTATGAGTTAATATTATTAGCTAATACTATTAGCTAATAATATTAGCTAATAGTATTGAGTATTGAGTATCGAGTAGTATGAGCTAATAATATTAGTTAATACTATTAGCTAATAATATTAGCTAATAGTATTGAGTACTGAGTATCGAGTAGTATAAGCTAATAATATTAGCTAATACTATTAGCTAATAATATTAGCTAATAATATTAGCTAATAATATTAGCTAATAGTATTGAGTCTCTATATTGAGTATCTATGATTGAGTATCTATATTGAGTAGATCTACATTCTCTCTCAGTGTTCTGCCAAGTGGCAAGTTCAATGTACATATTCCTTCTTTCTGCGTGCCGGACATACGATCTACATAATAGTCAAAATTAATTCTATTACTACCAGACTGCATAAGTCTGTGTCGAGATCTTTGCTAGTAGTCTGTTTGATATGCCGGTTGTATTTATGTAGTCGTAGAGAGTTAACAACTCCTTGTTAATAGTTTTCTGTTCTTTACTAGTCAATATTTATATTCGTATAAAGATCAAGAATAAAAACAGAAATGGCCGACAGCTTATATTATTCTCCTTTAGTAATTCATTTACACAAAAGTTTCAACATCATAAATGTAAACTGTACCAACAAACAACTTACTCTTGACTCAAACTCTTCTTTATAATAGGGCCTAAACCTTACGGGATATTTATAAAACTATAAAGCCAAATTTAACGTCTGTTTCCATATCACAATGAATACCGCTCGAAGCGGACCTGTCGGGATTCGAACCGATCGCCTTCTGCTTCTCAGGCAAGTATACTATCCATTCCGCCATCCTACAGGTAATGGTACCAGTAAAATGGTATCAAATTAATTTAAAATTAATTTTTACAATTAATAAAGCAGAGCAATTTCCAATCTCAACATGATCAGATACTCGTGGGTAACTTTAGAAACAATTATTAAAACATGATCAGACTTTTACAATATTGGCAATCCATAATCAAAAGCCTCTATCGTTTTCAAGGGTAACTTTAGAAACGAATCAACATTTAAGGCACATAAAGCGCTCATGGCGTAATGCAATAAACAAAATGAAAGGTCTTAACATTGCGCTCTCTTGTCTTTATAAAATTGAATATATTTGAGCAAATGGGTAACTTTGCAGAGTAATCAAGCAGTTTTGAGCTCCTTGCAAGAACTACCTGGGTATTTTTTATGATTGGCATCAATGAAATAGGAAATAAAAAATATTACATAACTCTTTATATAGGCCAGTAATACATAAAATACAAAAAATCTTTGATTAACTGTGAAGTCAATATCCAGTAATAAATGAAATGAATTAATCAGATAAAGAATAACTAAATTAATCAATTAGGCCTATTTAACTCGTTCAAGTGCTTCTTCAATAAGTATAGAGTGTTCTTAAAACATATATATATATATACGTGTACATGTATATAAAAATATATATATATATATATATATATATATATATATATATATAAGACTAAAAATATATCTTTATTTCTTTTCGTTACGAACAATTCAGATCCCTCAAAAGATAACATTAGACGTAATCTAGTACGCCTACGTAAAGTTAGCGATTAGAAGTTAATCATTTCACTGTTGAACAAATAGAAATTAAGATCAAATATCAATAATTACCTACGACAACTCGTTACAGCAACACTAGCATATAATATAGAAGACATTGCAGATTAAGCTTTTCGTAATATCTAAGGTATATATGAAAATTTCAAACATTACTCCTAAGAGATCGGGAAAACTATAAACAAAATTACTCAAAAAGAATATCAACAATAGCAAAATATCGGCAACGATTCAACTGCAATGATACGAACTGGAAAAATTAGCGATGAATGAGCACATCTCAAGCATGTGATTGATTTAGGTTCTTTCAGCAAGAGATTTGTAAAGTCTATTCTTCAGAGTTAGTTCTCTTTTAGGCAAATATCATTGGTTTTATTACGTTCCAGCTTAAATATTTATTTAAAATCGTGCAGAACGAAATTCAGGATTTCAGCAGTACATAGGCGTTTTCAACTTGCAAGTGCTTATAACATTTCTATAAATCTTTATCTTTTTTACAGCATTTTTACACCAGTTTTTATAAATAGCAGGAAGGCTACAGAAATACGATATAATGCCGTTTCTAAAGTTTCCTAATATCAAATGCTGAAATAAACAATAATAGAGCATGCCACGCCGATCGCAGCTCCTACAGGGCAAGAAAACCAGCCAAATACTTACTATTAACCATAATACAACATATACTACCCCCCCCCCCCTCTCCTTGCGGCTAAACCTCTGCCACTGATAGACACAATGTACATATTCCTACTTATATGATCACAAACGAGAGCTCAATTAATCGACAAGTTTGCCTTACAACAAAATTTATGCCTCAATCAAACTTACATGTAGATGTAGCCTTTAACTTACATGTAGATGTAGCCTTTAACTGGGAAATAACAAGATTGGTAGCATCGCAGAGACTTCATCAGCTGTACTACAGACAGACTTACTCAGCTGTACTACAGACAGACTTACTCAGCTGTTCTATAGACAGACTTACTCAGCTGTTCTACAGACAGACTTACTCAGCTCTTCTACAGACAGACTTACTCAGCTGTTCTACAGGCAGACTTACTCAGCTGTTCTACAGACAGACTTACTCAGCTGTTCTACAGATAGACTTACTCAGCTGTTCCACAGACAGACTTACTCAGCTGTTCTACAGACAGACTTACTCAGCTGTCCTACAGTCTTCAGCTGACCTCAGTCAACACTTATTCATATATTGGTTTATTCTGCCTTGATCTCACTGGTAAAATTCACTCAAATATAGCAAAACCGGTTACACTAATTATCCATTATTATTAGTTTTATTATTATTACTATTATTATTTAGCAAGATTTCTGAAATCACAACTTTCAGCAGTGCAGGAAACCACGACCACACAACATCATAACGCCTAATCTACTGAATAATTACAAAACAATATCAAAATAAATAAAACAGTTACAACACACTGTAGACTTCAATGGCAAAACTAAATTAAAATCTTGGCATATACAATTACACATCTACCTTACAACCTCGACAATTAGTACCGAACCAACATTTTGTTCATTTATATCTGCACAGGATTTTAAATATCAAAATTATTAAATAAATAACATCTAGAAAAATAAAAATAAACCACACGTCCACCCATAACCTCCACAATTAACATCTATTGAATGATAGAACGTAATACTCTTCCTACTCATGACACGGAAAGCATATCAAAGCATTAGAAATATTATTTCAAAAAAACCTATGCAGTACGTACACAGAATTGTATCAATACACAATTAAGAATCTAGAATAAATGCAAATACAATTCGAATTGATAAACAACTTTAATCTGAATAAAGCGGGAGCACATTTTTAATAAGTTTTCCTAAACGTTTGTCATAACTAAAGCACATCTAATGGCTGCAAGATGACGAGTAGTATGAGCTAATAATATTAGCTAATACTATTAGCTAATATTATTAGCTAGCATCAATTATACTTTGGCTTTTACAAGGAAAACAGGCACAGGGAACAGAAAATGCTACAAATATTTGTGCACAAGTCTAATACAATATTTAAAAAAAATTAAAAATGATACCGCTAAACTTATACCTAACAGCAAGATACATTTAGTAGACAGAAAACTATACTATAACTTTAAACGAACCTAACTGAACTACTCGTGATTATGTTATTTTCAATTATTCACTAATAGAGCCTAAGCGTCAGATATCAGACATATACAGCAAAATATAAATCAGTAACAAATCCAGATATGATGACGATTAAAAGGCAGCTTTGACAAAGAAGTAAGTAGATGTGAGTATGCAAGAATATATAGGTAAGTGTATGGTAGGCTGTCACTGATCTGTACCATGAACACACACAATGTCAAGGAGGAATAACAATTAAATCTGATTAACATATACGGTCTATACATGCAAATGACAAAAACAATGAATGAAAGTAAAGCATAAAAATATAAACACACTATATTTACAACACTTATATTGTACATAATCAGTTTCTTTAAACGACTGTGCAATGATGATTATGCATTATCATTGTAAGGCATGATGATGGATATTAGTGTGAAATGATATCTAAGTTTAATATGGTTCTGTGACTAATAGAGTATGAAGAATGACGCACTGAACATACCACCGTATATTAATATTTGTAAACTAATGCCAATAAACTAGAATTGCGAAGATACTAAATGTATAGGTAGGTTATCGTAAGTAGTTGTAACGTGTTTAGCGTCAAGGTCAGAAGCACAAGGCTTCTCTTCCAGCCGCCTATATGCACACGAGCTACCGTCACAAATATTAAATTACTGAACTCAGACGTAATTAAATAGTAGTACCATTTGTTTCAAAGATGACAATATACTACATTTATAGTCTACATAACATAGTATATAATCTGATATTCCGTAAATAAAAATCAAAAGTTAAAATGTGTTTGCACGATTGCATCGCTACAAAGGCAACAAGTGGGAGAGTTTTAACTATAAACTATACAGTTAACATATATATTTACAATATACCATAAACATCACTAATTAATTATATTATTTCATGGAAACACACAGTAAATACCATTTGTTTTACATATGATGTCATGTAAATGTATAAAAGGAAAATAGCAACACTAATACTTGAAATACTTATAACATTACTAATGCATAGGAGCGGGACAGAAAATTTATTCACACATTAGATAATAATTACATATATAATAAACGTCAAGTTCGAAATTATGCTATAATATTTGGGTAATTTTTGTATGCTATTGCAGTATATTGCTATCATCATCACCATCAACATAACCATGGGTTAGAAGCTAGAATTAGTCACACACCTGCTACTAAACAAGTTACAGAAATTTCAGCCTGAGACTCTTTTTTGTGCTTTAAGGTATTTTATGGCATGAAAGTAGTCTCTTTATTTAACTGGTGAACTTTGCTACTGCATTGTGATTTTAAAAGACTCTAGGGGATTTAATTTATATTTAGCTTTCGTTAGTCATTTAAATTCATACCACGTTAGTTTATTAGCAGTCTCTTGTTTCATAAAACTTTCTTAACATTCACACCAGAGATATTGACTCTAGCGCATCTAACATTGTGACATATATTGCGAAGACCATTGTAGCAATCCAGTAATATTCTACCTTACACTAATATTTAAAAAATCAAGGCCAACGAAGCTTAATATTTTGATAGTATAGTCACGGGAATGGTTATCTTCTTAATAAGTTTAATATTAAATTTAAACAAAGGATAACAAATAATTTGATATTATAAGTTAGCTGTAAACGATTCAAGTAATCTTCTGTGCCAAACAAACCTCTTACAAACATTCCACATGAAATAAGTTTCCTGAAAATGTAACGTCTTTAATGATGTATAATCTATTAAACACAATTTGCAAGCTACATCTTGCTTAATGATGCAACATTAAGCACCAAATGATCTAGCAATAGAACTCGTTTAAAGACATTAATTTACTACATAACCTATGTTCTTATTAAGTTACTTGATTTTTATGGTATATTATATAGAATGTTTAAAATTTATTCTAGTAACTTCCCTTAATTGAAAGGGGTCATTATAGATTTCAGTTAAATATAAAAAACAAGCACTAATGAAATTATTGATAATAAAACAATTGATCAACAATAAATCAAAAGGACAATAATGAAACAAATAATAATAATAATAATAATAAATTTTTAACGTCTGTTTCCTCATCCAAGGCTGATGTCAGCGACGCTTCATTATTAAAATGATTAATAATGAAACTACTATCAATAATAAAACTGACGATTTATAGTAAACAAATGATTAATAATGAAACTAATAAAATAATAATAAAATAATTAATAATCAAACTCTATTAATAATGAAACTAATGAAACAAATGATTAACAAAAGAGGGCTCAACAATGAAACAATTTGATTAATAAATATAATGAGACAAATGATCAATAATGAAACAAATAATTATAACTGAAACTAATCACCAGGGAACAAATGAACAGTTCTACAACGAATGATCAATAGTGAACTGAATGGAAGGGGCCAGACAGAGTAGCAAGTTCTAGAAGTCTACATAATCATCATACTCAACAATATCGAGGAATGCATAAGAGTGGGATTGCTTCATTATGCTAACATATTTTTGATTTGGAATGATTTCATTGATATATAAAAATAAGTAGAATGTTCGGAAGTAAGTTCTAAAGTATTTCACAAAATAAAATATAGTAAACAACGATTAATTATCACAAATAAGATTCGAATTCCCATTTTTGAGAATCAGCCCCAGAGCAGGTTTTAGTCAGGACATCACCACCGCTAGGTACCTCAGCGCGATCTAAGCAGAGACGACTGGACACGTGAATGATCTCCTTAGAAGTCTACACACAACAAAAACGTGTTTATATTGAATAAGTTTGCAAGGGGCACATGACTACATTACTGTATTTTTGTAACAAGATCTATTAACGAACCCTAATTGATTACAATATTACGTATACGATAAATTCTATACAAAGATGATTTATTCTCCAGTTCCCAGCCCAAGGTTAAGGCAATGACATATAAAGCTGTAAAGCCGATGTTAACATCAGTTTCACCTATCAAAAGCGATATCAGTGACGGACGAGCCCAGGATTTGAACCCCGCATATTCTGGTCCTCAGTTGGATAACTTACCGACATCGCAATGGGCTCCAGCCAATATCTCAAGCATAGGAAGTAACTTACCAGGAAATATCACTGGTTACAGGGCATTACATGACTTTCTACCACAACTCTTGTTACCACAGAGTAACACAAGACTGATTACAACAGGGTATTACAACACTTGTTAAATTGGCAGGATTTAGCGCAATTGGTATAGTTGCGCGTCAGTAATCGAAGTTAAGCTACATCGGCCTCGGTTAGTACTTTATGGGTGACTACCTTAGAAGATCGAGTGTTGACAGCTTTGAAGGAAAAATCCCATGGTGATGGAAGGTTATTCTTAAATCCGCGCCGGCTGCAATGGATGCGCCATGAAAAGGCAACGATTACTAATTACCATGGAGAGGAAGGAGGAAATGGGCCTTAAAACAAGCTACTTTGCTTCCTGACCCAGTGTGCCGTTATGGTATGTTATGTTGCCACAGGGTATAACAGCTGTACTACAAACAGAGACAGGGCTAGGTGTAATGGCAGAAATTAAAATATTTTTTGCCCATGTTCAAATTCTAACTCAGACAGTAGTGATTAGAACAATGGTGATGAAAGATTATTGTTAAATCTACGTTGACATCGATACAACTCTTTAAACTGATTATAAATTAAAAAAATATAATCAGTGAGCGATTAAATCTGATTAACATTTACGATCTGTACATGCAAATGACAAAAACAGTAATAAGTGATTATTTGGATTGAAGATTTAAATATACACAAAGAATCATAAATATGAGCAAGGAACCTCGAAACACTGGCGTGGCGTGCATATTATGTGTGACAATATGAGCACAGAAGTAAAAAACAGTTTCGTACCTTGTTGTGAAGCCACTCCTGATTACCACGCTGATCGTGACAATGCATTAGCATAACTGGTTTACCTTCACGACCCTGAGAGTCCATACACGTTTCCTCTCTCCTGAGTTCATTGTTCTTACTCAAAGAGAACACCTACACAACGCACAAGTTTGCTCCAAATGCAACAAGAATATAACGATCGGTTAATCGTCTGACAATGATGTCTGTAGCTATTAATGTTGAAAGATACGACTCAAATCCAAGTCACATCATAAATCCTGGGTCAGCTTCAATAAAGCATCACAATATATTGAGTAGTAAGACCTGATCATTGAATTCAGTAAAAATATATTTGCCTAAGAAACTATCAAGCGCACATTAACTAAATTAAAAGAAGGTTTATTGGTATTGGTATACTATTACTTATCACACTACAGAAGAAAGCATTAAGAAAATTTAACAACAGTCTAATTCTAATTTAACATCAATCGTACTGTAGAAATGAGTGCAATGTATGCAAGCATATATACACAGATTATACAGATATAACCATCACAACGGGAGAGAATTGCAGCATTGTGGTGAGATAAACTTGGCTCACTAAAGATGAGCATATTATCGATCGATAAAACATTTTAAAAAGTATTCACGCCTCTAATCTTCAGACAGACCGGATATATTTATCACCTCTCTCTCTCTCTCTCTCACTCTCTCTCTCTCTTATTCTGTCAACGGTAGGTTCAATGCACATATTCCAAAATCCCATTTTTCTCAACGCCAACGATCCAATTACCACAACAACGATCAACTAGTCCATCGTTATCCAATTACAGTGATATTCAAATGATACCATAGCTTTTAACTCAAGAAAATATAGCACTGAGGTAATTTCTCAAATCCCTTCGTCAGTTCTTGCTTAGTCGTCTCGTATGTCACTTTCAGTCTATGACTGGTTGATTCTGTGGTAGCCTGGATATAAAAAGAGTATTGGCAACATAACTGAGTATGCTAACGATCGAGAAGCATACTGGGCAAAGAATCTAAGCAACTTGGGCTCGCCCGCCACTGACATCGCTTTCGAGTGAGGAAACTGACGTTAACATTAGCTTTACCAGATTTTTATCTGACCCATCTAGCAGATTGGATGGAGAGACCCATCATATGATTCTAATAAAGCATAAAAGTTAAACAGACCTCACTCGAACTCTTGCCTCCCTGACAGTGATAAAGACCCACATTAAATTCTGTCTTATCGTCTTTACCGAGTGTGTCAAGGCACAAATTACTAGCAGGGTTCCTCACCTACACAACACAGACCCTACATAGCTTATACATTTACTCTATATAGCTTTTCTATACACAAATGGTAGTACAAATTTATATAAGTTTTACAGAGAATAATAGATCAAACAAATATTATTAAATTTAGAAAGCACACAAAATGGAATTATTTATCTCTAAATAATACTCTACAATCATCATCATCTTCCCTTAAATTCCAGTTTAACATGGGTCGAGATACGAATGGACCTTCTGCACTCCTCTCCGTCCTATACGATATCAAAATTTCTTCCATTCGATTACAAAAATTTTGTAGCGATTATTTTATTTTTATTTGATTATTTTTATTTTTTTGTAGCGATGATTTTCGGAAGCCTAGGCGCTCACCAACCGAATGCCTCTTTTGTGCTTTAGTCACCCTATATGAAACGTGCAATCACCAGTTGATCTATTCTTCAAACAACCAGGACAAAACACGCAAAAATAATACTTTTCTTGTACATCTAAATTTATTCTGTGAAGCTTAATTTAAATTAAAAATTTATTTGAATATTGTAAGAAGGCCATGCATGGCGTATGGCGCACTGTAGCAATGCATAACACGCAGTAGTTTTTGCATAAGCAGCTTAATGGGCGCAAACAATGTCATATAAAGCGGAAGTTAAGGATCGTTGATTATGCTCTATACAGTTAGTACAGAAAAAATAGAGAAAACAGAAAAATATAGGAATAAAAGATTAAAATTTTTAGGGACCTCCTCAGCAAAACATGTACCATGTACATACCAATCAAGCGTGTCCATTCTATCACGCAATCACAGAGAGAGAGAGAGAGATAGGAGAGAGAGAGGAGAGAGATTTTTGAGAAGATTAAGCAATCAAATAGTAAAAGCGCATCATTTTTGATGGATAAAATTATGTAAATTGCTCTTTAAGTAAAACAATAAATAAAAACTGACCATTCCGTATCCTATGACGTTTTCATCTGGAATAAATTTTTCTGGATAGACGTTCTCTAGAAACCACTTGAAGCTCTTGCACTGCAGCTTCTGTCTCAGTGCTTTCCTCTCCGTCAAGTCTCCACAGTCTGCATCCTACACACATCATCACATCTACATACACATATACACATATATGCACACACATATACACATACACACATATCTACACATACATACACATCTACACATACATATGCACACATCTACACATACATACATATCTACACATACATACACACACATCTACACATACACATCTGCACATACATACACACGCATCTACACATACATAAACATCTACACATAGTTAAATACATATACACATACATCATACACACACTTCTATACATATATACACATCTACACGTAGTAAAATACATATACACACAATTATAATTACATATACACATCTACACATACATACACACGCATCTACACGCACAAGTATAGGGGCCTACATACATCAACGCATACATATATATACACATATCTACATATACATATACACACATACAATGAGATCTCTTCTGTGCATGTAATACATTCTCTTGTAATAGCAGAACTTACAATGAGATCTCTTCTGTGCATGTAATACATTCTCTTGTAATAGCAGAATTTACAATGAGATCTCTTCTGTGCATGTAATACATTCTCTTGTAATAGCAGAACTTACAATGAGATCTCTTCTGAGCATGTAATACATTCTCTTGTAATAGCAGAATTTACAATGAGATCTCTTATGTGCATGTAATACATTCTCTTGTAATAGCAGAACTTACAATGAGATCTCTTCTGTGCATGTAATACATTCTCTTGTACTCGTCCATCCACACTTCAGCCAATCTCTTTGAGTTCTTGCCGTGTGAATCCTTCTCTGCAATCAACAGAACATCTTGTATAGACAACACAGCTGATCACCGTCAATAGGACATTGATACTTTTCTTTGTCCCAAAGGTTCACAAAAGAACCTTTGTCTTTAATTTCGTTCATTGAAAAAGCCTCTTTAAATAAAAGAGAATATAAAAAATATTATTGAAACATTGTTTCAAATACCAATGAAAAGATAGGTTTTATACATCGCTCAGTCTCACAATACTTTCTCTCCAACAATGAAATTGGATTCCTATAAAAATGCAAAAAAACTTTTCACAAATTTTAGACAATATTTTCATACCCACCTCATATACTTTGAAAAAAATGTGCAATATCTATGAAATGTGCAATATCAATAAGTTTTAGAAAAACCTGACACACATTGTAGAAAGATCATGTTTTTATAGTACATAATAACATGTCGAACATTTAAAACTTTGTAGGATAAAGTACAATATGGACATACGAGGAAACGTGTACGGGTGAGCAGCACGGAAGATATGACCAACTCTTGAACAAGGCAGAAACTCCATAGATCCACCGCACATCCAAGCCTACGATACATAGAATAAACCAATCAACCAATAGCATCATCATCATCACACAGCACATCCAAGTCTATGACATGTAGAATAAAACCAGTCAACCAATAGCATCATCATCGTCACCTTTCTTTGAATCCCCATTTAACAAGGGTTAAGAATATAAAAGCAACTGTAAATCAGAAAATTATTATCAATCAAAGTGTAATCCACTTAACGTAAACACTAGTGCAACGTAGTAGCTCAGGACGTGAGCAGTGGAAATATTTCACTTCACAAGCATTAATAACGTCGGCAGCATAGAATCCACCAGTCGGCCGAATTTCCCAGATAATTTACAGAATCTCGGCCATACTCGCTTCAACAGCAACTCAAAACACAGCAAATCATTGAAGACAGTTTAACATAAATAAGCAAAATGAACATAATAAATAATTTACATACAATTGTGTTTTGAAGTAATACACTTCTAATAGAACTATATGCGATCCATTACATCTGGGATAAATGATCAGTTTCATTATAGTTCAGTATGTCGCAGCAGTGATATACTGAATTATACCCATAACAGAGAACTATGATTATTAAAGCAAAGAGAAATCACATCATACATGAAATTCAACATACTTTGAATTAAAAGAAGTATTTATCTCATTAATTTGATCTATTTAAGAGCATTGAAACCGATAATTTTAAGTACAAACCCTGAATGAGATCTCGAGATTTTCTCCTCCCCACACATCCATCCCAGGGTCGTAAGCCCCCAGCTCATAAAAATACTTCCTATCGATCGCAAATAAACCACCAGGCATAGTAGGAGATCTGCACAGATACAATATAATATTATTATTAACAAAATAATAATAAAATAATAATTAAATTAGTTAAGATAATGGGTTGATAGTAATAATAGTACTAATAATAATAATAACAAATCTGCTTCCTCAAATGAAACGATGATGTCAGACCCGTCTCCCATCACACGTCACTACAAATCGATGCACCCCAAACGATCTGACAAAACACGTTCTGAAGAGAAAGAAACGATACTAAACTTTGCCAGTCTGGTGCTCAAAAACAGTCGGGTAAGATGAAAAAATCTATGGTGGGAAGAGATGTGTTTTCTACCTACAACAGAAAGTGAAAGTAGTAGAACATGAGCGAAGATCAGGAGGCAGTGAGTTCAGAACAGTAGGAGCAGAAAAAAGAAAATGAACGTCTACCTAACGAAGTGAGACTATTAGGAATTTTGAGCAGCTTGGCATTGGAAGAATGAAAATTACGAGATGGTGGATTTTGGATTAGGAGATCGGAAAGGTAAGAAGGTTATTGATATTACAGTAGTGAATGTTTTTATAGTAAAACTCTCAAGAGTAATTAAGATGGTTTAGTTTTAAAATTTTATACAGTTAAGCTCCATTTCAGTTTCAGTTTTCTGACAGCAACCAATAAAAGATATTTAAACTTCAAGCGAGTACCGTCGTTCTTCATCAGAAGATCAATGCTTACGAGAAGATCGCTTAAGAGATCAGATAGGTAAAAAGGTTTACCAGAGATTTTACAGTGTTTTGAAAGTTAACATAGCAATCTTGTACTTAATTCTTTGAACCACAGGAAGCCAATGAAGATCTCTAGTTAGGGAACTAGAGGTGACCTGAAGCCTTTATGTCTGACAGACAACATGTGTAAGAGATATTCCGGACACATTGCAGGCGTATGAGGGTAGAAGAAGGTCAAGTCATATAGTAATGAGTTACAGTAATCAAGTTTAAAATGAACAACTGATTTAGCAGAAATTATAACCAAGTTTTTGACAAGAGAAGACTGTATCTGCCTAATTTGATGGATCTGAAAGAAAACTGAACGGCAGACAGAAGAGATATGAGACATATAAGGCTTTTAATCTTGGGAGTAAGCGCGTGAGCAAGATTTTAGAAAATAGACAGAAAAATAGACCAGTTTTGCTTCCTTGAGACGGCAGCAAAATTTAAAATTAAATTAAAAGAATTTTTCAAAAAGTATTTAGTATAAATTTAGTATATTGATACTAAATGGCACTGGCCTTTGTACTTAGAGAAGTATTACAAATACTTTTTACTAAGGCACTAAGTATAATTTTAGTAAGTTTTCACCACAACAATGTAGACAAGATTTAATCATATTGATGGATACCTGGCACCGTCAGCCTCCGACTTTCTCCTCTTCTTTTCACTCTCCGGCAGTGACCTCCAGGTGAAGTGCAGACTCCACGTGAAGCCTCCCACAGCCAAACCTCCCTGTCTGGAGAACTCCAGGGTCTTGTCGTTGATAGCATCGACCATAGGGCAGACAACACACGTTCTGTCCAGCTTTATCTTGTATACTATCGGCTCCACCCTACACACACACACATACACACATGTACATACACACACACATGTACACACACACACACACACACACACAAGTACACACGTACACACACACAAGTACACTTACACATGTACATACCCCCCACACACATGTACATACACACACATACATACACACACATGTACATACACACACACAAACATATACACTCACACACACACACGTACATACACAAACGTCCCGTCCAGCTTTATCTCATATACTATCGGCTCTACCCTACATACACACACACATGTAGAGAAGAGCATTTCCATGAAGGTATCCGGAAGATTCATAACAGGATGATTCATACCGGACTTTTCATATCCGGAAGGTTCTTAACGTGGACGGTTCATAACAAGGACGATTCATGTCATGGACGTTAAATAGCCCGATGATCCATAACAGGGCGTTTCAAATATTTAAAACAAGGTAAAACAAGTCCTAAAAATAGTTTTAACTAGAAAAATCAAATGAACCGCTCACATTTTTTGTCTGTACTAGGGACCAGAATTAGCGCAGTTAAGGTTTCTTTTAATTTATTTATTATTTTGGTCAATTCAACTTCTTTTTGCCTCTTTTTGTCACCATGAATTCTCTTTCATTTGCCAATGCATTGTATAGCGTGTTGTCTGCTAAGAATTCATACTCGAAGTTTCAACGACTTGAATAATTATACAGATCACTCGACTGAAAGTTTGCAAAGACATGTCTTATAGTTTGCTATATGGAGATATTTTAATCATTCCTAAATGATATTTTCAGAGTTAGTAGTCACCATATTTTTGGACAGCAAAAACCTGTAGAAAAAAGTCAAGGAAAATTGACTGTCTTATTGAATCTATCTGATGGGTGCATATATAGAAAAATTCAGACTCCAAATTTTGACAAAATACTTGCAGGCATGTTCGTCTGACTGGATTAGCTGAACTTACTCTCAATATGTAATGATGGTTATATCAGAACAATAAACATAGCTCTCTCTCTCCATCTAATCCCTGCATCAACTTAGCTATAAATTAGGATGTACCTACCATAGATGATTTAAAGACTCAAGCATACATGGAAATGAAGAGGAAAGTGGAAGACAGAGAAGAGTGGAGGCATTATGTACCATGGACCTGCCAGTAGGCAGTGCACTAAGAGAGAGAGAGAGTACCTACCACTGGTCTGCAGCCTCGCAGTGAGCATCAAGAAAGACGAGCACGTCACCCGATGCGGCATCAGCACCGGCCATCCTGGCTCTGATCAGCCCGAGCCGTTTATCAGACCTCACCATCTTCACTATGCTGTCCGGCCACGTCTTCTCCACCGTCTCACGAAATTCTGCCTTCAACTCAGCTACGAACAGTCAGTCCATAAATCAATCAAGCAATTAGTCAAGTAATCAATCAGTCAATTAAGCAATCAGTCAAGTAATCAATAAATCAAGCAATCAGTCAAGTAATCAATCAAGCAATCAGTCAAGTAATCAATCAATCAATCAAACTATCACTCAAGTAATCAATCAAGCAATCAGTCCAGTAATCAATCAATCAATCGGACTATCAGCTAGTTAAATGACTGACTGATAACAGTGAATACCATATTTAATATAAATCAGTTAGCCTAAAATGCTATATAACATAAACTATTACACTATATACTTATGAGGTGCTAATTTTACATTATATGCTATTACATGGATTTTCATTTTTAAATAGTAAAAAATATGAAAAATACTCATTTCCTTTAAATACATGTAGTCAATATTCAGCATAACTATGTCAAACTCAGTTCAGTTACGATGCGAGTACTATATCTTTACTATATCAATACTATATCAATATATAATATAATGTATATATCATATAATATATATATAATATATAATATAATATATAATATAAATAGATAATATAATTTATAATATAATATAATATATAATTTAATATATATATAATACAAAATCAATGCTTACGTCTATCGCTGGCATCATCCAGCAGCACGACCTCATAGAGATAGCGGGGTGGGGTGCGATTAACTACGCTGTGCACGGTGCGAAGTATGGCTGACGGAGCCTCGTTACAGTAGACTATCACTACGCTGACATGCGGCATGTCCTGAGGGTAGTCGATCTTCAAACAACTGAAATGGAGCGTAAAGCACATAATATAATGATCATCCATAGGATGGTAGAGCTAGGATATCAAAGACCATCATCATCTTCCCTTGAGTCCCAGTTTAGCTAAGGCTGAAGCCAGTGGCGATGTCAGTAAAATATTTGACCACAGATAAGTATGGGCGAGGTTCAAATCCTGGGCTCTCCCATCACTGATATCATCGTCATCTTCCCTTGAATCCCAGTTTAGCTAGGGCTGAAGCCAGTGGCGATGTCAGTAAAATATTCAAAAACAGATCAGTATGGGCGAGGTTCAAATCCTGGGCTCTCCCATCACTGATATCGCTTTTGAGTGAGGAAACTAATGTTAACACTAGCTTTTTTCCAGCTTTAAGGTCGGGGAAAAGGATACCATTAGACAAACACCAAAGAATTAAAATAACATTTAACACTTCAATTAACCTTGAACATCAGGATTTGTATTTGGAAAACCACAAATTCAGTTTCATCAAAACCTCAGTTATTTTGTCAATAGGCTTTAATTTGTATGATGACATACAAATAAAAGCATGCACTGTCAAAATGCAACTAACTTAGATATAAATAATAATATCTTAGCACACCATAACCTTCTTTAAAAATACTGCTGGCCAGTGTATACACAATTCTACATGTATATTATAAATAGAAACCTACAAAAAAATATTTCTATCTCAGAAGTAGCACACAACTTGTATCAACAACTGATTGAGTTTCACATCAGGTGCAATATCTTAATGGTAGCCTCATAGATGTGCACTCAACTCTCTGCTAGCTCAATAATGTGAAACTTTACTCTAATTAAATGACAAGAAGATAGAAAGAGAGAGAGAGAGGAGGCGAGAGAGTGAAATTTATACAATAATAAACTGTAAAGTAAAATATAGGCATGAAATACTACAACATGAATTCAAGAGTAACCAGCCATTAAATACTTAATGATTGATTGAAGAGCGAGGGTAACAAGAGCAAATAGCAAGCGCAAAACATAAGAAACGATGGATATCAATACTGACTCAGGATGTCTAAGTTCTCTGATACGTCGATCCAAGGCAATTTTATTGCTAGCGACTACGTTAAATGTCTCAACTGGAAAGAGCCGATCAGCCTCAGCTTGTTCCTCAGGGGTCAACACCACCCCCTCACCCCCCTCTCCAGGCCCCTGAATGTTGGGGTCTCGCGACTTTGCTTTCTTAAACCTCGCTTCCCTAAAGTCTCTGACCTGTAGGTGAGCAACATCACACGACATCAAAATTCATTGCATGGTGTCAAACAATCATGCATATAGAGATTTCAGAGCTTTAACTGTTTTCATATACAATTCAAGCACTGCTTAAATATTTCAATACCTAGTGGCTTAATTAAAAAGTCGGTGTTTAAAGGAGAAAGTCAGACACTGATGTAACTTTACATCAGTCTTATACTGGACAAAAATCAAAATTAATCGTAAGTATACTTCATTAATATATAGTAAGAACGAAGAAAATGCTGAAATTCAGCCATACAAGATCGGTTGTCAACGTCAAAGCCAGGCTTATTGGCTGTTTCCTGCTCAGTATGTCAGTGGAGGAGAGCGAGAGCACTGGATTTGAACCCTGCACCTACTGGCCCACCGTTGAACAACAAACTAACAAGCCACCGTCTCCGCTCCTTATATTACACTATCTATTCTATTATATTACACTATTTATTATATTATATATTATTATAATAATTATATTATACTTATACTATAAGTCATTTATGACTCTGCACATGACAAATGATTCTAAAATGCACCCGTGTCACTGCATGTCAGAGTCGATAATCATCCAATGGTGTTTTTACATTAAATAAACATTACAAAATAATGTTTAAAATAAACATTACATTACACTACAAAATTCAGTTCAAAGTTCAGGCAGCATTGTTTAAAATGTAAATGTCCCGTACCTCAGCCCACGATGAGAAACCTGCAGGCAGTTCTTTTCCACCCTTACTATCATGTTTATGCACAGGATGCTCATCTGCTGAGGAATATCGTTCTACTCGACCCTGATTTGAGTATAGAAAGTACAATGCTACCACGTAAATATAAAATATCAAAAATCCAACCAGTATCCAAGATGACCATTTGAAGCATATCCTAACAAAAGCCTTTCCAACCATTGTAACTGATAACAATCTAAGAATAAATTACATACAAACACACTCTTCAGTAATTCATTCGGTTATTATCATCATCATCTTCTTCTTCTCTTAAATTCCTAATGAACTACGGTCGGAATACGAATAGGCCTTCTTTTTAAGTTTTTTCATTCGTTTAAATTTTGTAGCAATTTCTGGAGCTTAGGCACTCACCAACCGATTGCCCTTACTGTCGTTGGTTTGGATATATTTTCTATGTCACCTTCTACGACACGCGCATTTTTACACAGTTGGTCTATTCTTCAAGCAACCCAGACACAACACGGGGACCCATATTATGCTGGCAATATCATTAATTATGAGCAACAGCTATCATAGATTAAACAAAAACACTAAAACCAGCAGATCAACTTCACATCAAAATCACTTCTTGAAGTGCAATAATTAAAAGTAGCCACAAGTATTAATTTGCTGCATAATTTAACCTAGCTATATCTAAAATCTAACCAGTACCAACAACAATACACTGTATGTCGTGTTCATGCTATTTGTACGCCATCAGTAGGCCTATTGTTTGTTTAATAAAGTTGTGTTGAGGAATTGTAATCAGGGTATCACGATATGCTGTTTTCAGATCTCAGTCAGTCAGACTTAACAGCAGTTTGACGACATGCTCCGACATCGTAAACAGTTCTTCGAATACAGATATATCTTACTGTAGATACCCAACAAGAAAAAAATTCCTCATAATAATAAAGCAAATTAATTGAATTAGTTATGAATAACTTGTATAGATTTGTACTAATTAGTGCAAGTGTACTTGCTTAGTTAACTTTATAGTTTATTTATTTATTTGATTTGTTTACGTCTTAGACACGTTGACAGTCAACAAACTGGAATAAAAGTGGAATTCTTCCGTCGTGAAGTTAAAACAACAACAACCAAAGTAACTGCAACATCAACCAAAAATATTAAAGTTTATTCAACAGAATCAACAAGTGTAGTAGTCTATGGAAAAATTGAGCACTAAGTAACAAAATATAATATAAAAAGCTAAGATCATTTTTATTAAGTAAAATTAGTAGATTATTGACGAATGAACTCACAAATTATTATTAAATATTGACACTATTTAAATTTCAAATTTATTCCTTATTCAAATTCTTTGCATAAGTACTACCGTAGACTTTTAACTACGATTTTGTTTATATGGAGGGTCTGGGGTTAAATTAATTATTGTTAGATTAGGGCATGTTTTGACCTCAGAAAGTGTCGAAGTATAATGATAAATGAAATCAAAGAAATCGAAAGCCTATCTCTACAAAACGTCGACTATGCAAATAGTCCCTTTTCTCTTAACCAATCAGCCGGTAGTTTTCTAAAAGTATTAAAAATAACAAAAGATTGACGCCGTATGATTGGCTTTGTAAGAGATAGTAAGACACGATTGTTTCACAAATAATCGCTATAGTTTATAGTTTTCATTTCTTATTAATTGGAAATTTGTTGACGGTATTAATGAGGAATTATGCAATTTAATCTAACTCATGATTAATTAAGTGCGTCATTTAATTCCATTAATTACTTGTCTAGGTTAACGTAACGGATTATTATCCTCGAATGTAAAATAAATCGCTGAGTAAATCTAAATTTAATCAACCTCTGTCATGATTTGCATATATATATTTGCCTATTAGTTGCCACCTAATCCGTCTAGTTGAAATTTTTATCGTTTAATCTATTCTACCTAATTAGTTATCGTGAAATTTATTCTACTTGTTCTGTTTAGGTAGTTCATTAACCATTATTTATAGGTTAATTTCTATAACTGATTTAAAATGGCTTCTAATTCGGGAGAACCTCAATTCTTGAGGAGGCCCGCATTGGTACCTAAGAAGACTCCTATCACCGGTGATTATGAGTTGTCCAGTAATGTTCTTGGTTTGGGTATAAACGGTAAAGTGATTGAATGCTTCGCGAAATCTGATGGGAAGAAATATGCGTTAAAGGTATAATATAATTATTTATTTCTTTATACTAATGTATAAATTGAATGTCTCATTAGCATAGGGGTAAAGTCATGAAGTTTTAAATGATAGATCCTGAAATGAATTGAACCCTTGTGGGTTCGAATCACAGCCGCGCTGATCTGAGAGTAAAATCTCGGACATTCACTGGACTGGTTATACGGAAAATGGACTAAATTGTCTAACGGTTTAAACATACGTGGTATAAACATATGTGGTATTAAAAGTGATAGATATCGACATAGTTGATCATTTACTATAATTCGTGTTTACTTTTTTTTACTAATGAATTTGAGTTTGGAAATTTAGTATTGAATGGCTGTTATATTTCAAAATACTACTCTCTAATAGATTTAACCTATTTTCACCTCAGTCAATAAGCATAGAATTTGTGCATTAAATTTCTTATAGCCAATTTTATGAAGGAAAGATATGGGCCACTACGCATGGTGTCATCGCAGAAATTCACTTTTGGATTTTATGAACCTTTTTCGCCCAATATCTCAGCTGATTTCATCTACTATATCGGTGAAGACACCTTCTGAGATTTGGGCGGTTATCTACGTGTGTGAGTAATACAAGAATATCGCTTGGCTGCTGAGATTCAAACGGCCGAGGTAGCTTTAGCCAATGCAGAGCGCAGAATCCCTGCGAATGTTTAGAATTCTTGGAAATATGATGTTACAGACTCAACTTAAAGTTGAAAATAGAAAAGCTTTATAAAATGCAAAAAGAAGATTTTGTTTATCTTGTGGACGAAGACAAAATCTATCAATTGCTTTCGGGAGATTATATTTCTGTTTATAATTGTGGTCATTAGTGTTTATGTGAGCAAATTTATATAGAACACCATTCTATCAAATCAGAGTGAAGGACAAATGCTCTAGAAATATTTTAACATAAGGCTTTGGTGATAGGTGATATCATTCATTGAACCGCAAACATGAAATTAAAAGTCTAAGAAAATTTTGTTCAATATTATATCCTGCTTATAAATATGTATAAACTATAAATAATAAATATACAAATATATAAATATACAAAATTGTAACCTGAATCTCTATCTACAAAAATTTGCTTACTGCAAACTCCGCACTAAGTCCAGTGTCTCTTAAGTGCATTAAAAAATGCACTTAGATAAAATCAGACTCATCAGTTATGGATGGATAATATAGTATAGTACAGTTATGGATGGATAATATAGTATAGTACAGTTATGGATGGATAGTATAGTATAGTACAGTTATGGATGGATAGTTATGGATTATTTTGTAAGAGTGACACTTGCAGCAAGGTAGATAAGGAGCTTATCAAACTGCTACAAGAGACATTCATTTGAGATTAAGGATACTAATTTAATATACAAACATTAAATCTGCCATGGGCAGACGCCCCTTCATGCTTTCTGCTCCGACAATATGAAACTCTCTGACACAAGATCTTTGATCTTGTAATTGTATTGGTACTTTCCCTGGCAAGCTAAAAACCTGTCTCCTTCCGCCATAAGTATAAATTTCGACCTGCTTGTCGACCTATGTAGAATCTGCAAGAGACGTCTCTGACATTGTCTTATGGCGAGGAACCGGACATTAAATTTAATTGATTGATTGATAATCTGTTTGTTTTCTTGGACTGATTACTCAGATTTTGTCTGACATCATTTAATGACCATCCACACTCCGCACTCTGCTCATCGGTTTTATTTGGTTCCATAGTGCTTGATTATGTCTAGGACAAACTGATGAAGGAAATGGGAAACCACCTCAGAAGCCATATTATTCCCAAGCCATAGGCTACTTTAAGGTTTGAGTTAGCATAGCCACTATGATGGGATTAACCCATTAACTGATGGAGTGTTCATATTAAGCGTGAAGACAAAATATTAGTAAGAATATGTATCTTGGACCAGCAATTTGGCAAAACACTAGAGAGAGCGAGAGAAAAACTGTTTTGAAAACATTTTATAGAGCTTAATGTCGTTGTGTGGGATGGTGACAGTTACAAGTTGTTCTTGTACAGGCATTGCACGATACGCCCAAAGCTCGGAGAGAAGTGGACCTACATTGGAGAGCCTCTTTTTGCGACTTTGTCGTGAAAATAGTTAACGTTTATGAAAACGTCTTCAATGGTCATCGCTGTCTTCTCATAGTCATGGAGTGGTGTGTAATCATTAGTTATTTATTATATTCTGGCTTAGAAACAAAGTTTGTGTGGTCCTTGCCCCTTGATAATGCTATCATACCATACATTATGTTATTACATTATCAGTTTACTCGGCACAATAGTAATACAAATAACAGAAACTTGCATATAGCAGCACTTGATAAACAAAGAAGCAATATGAAAGTGGCTACCATAAAGAGCCTGCATATACATGTATTTTGTTACACCACTGTGTGTAAGCTGTATGGTAGTATCTGCAGTGCAATCTAAAATAAATACAATTATTACATAGCACCCATTCTTTTAAACAATATGTTAAGCCATTACTTTATTTGCATCACTTATATTTTAATAAACTAAATGAACATATTGCTGTTTTGTGTGTATATATATATATATATATATATATATATATATATATATGCTTTTCCACTTAGCCAGCTGCATGGAGACACCTCCAGAAATTTCAACTTCTATGCAGACGACTTGCAGCCTTTTATTTCTTATCCTAACCATTATTGTTATCTGAAAATAGTTCAAATCTCATCCATTCTACCAGGTTTATTCTAGTTGTGTAGCTGTGAATCCCTCCAAAGCTGAATATCTTATAATTGATATCCCCAAAAATAGCAGATAAATCTGTTAATTTTCAAAATCTTGTTCTATCACCTTCTCCTACAGAGAAACCTTGGAGTGATATTTGATGAAACCTTGACTATTAGGTCAAAGCTGGACTACTGCAACTCATTGTAGTAGTCCACTTTCCGTTGTAGGTTGGATACACATCTCTTCCCACCATAGACTTTTTTCATCTTGCCATGATTGTTTTTTTATCACTGGACCAGCACCATTTAGGATCATTTTCTTTCTCTTCAGCACATGTTTTTTTCAGATCGTTTGGGGTGAATCGATTTGTAGTGACATGATGTAGGGACGTCCCTGACATTGACGTTAAACCTTTATTATTATTATTAGTAACTAGTAGTAGTAGTATGGGTCATAATCTTCTCAGCCGTTTGCGGCTTCTCCAAAATTCTCATACACATGTTGTTTTCAAATCCTCTAGACTTCAATCTCACACTCTTTCCCTGAACATTTAGATCCATCTTCATTGCCTAATTGTTAATCAACACATTATGTAGAAAATTACACTGTAAACTTTTGAAGCTCTGAATTTTGGAATTTTTGGCACGTCTCTAAGTTTGCAGTGTCTGAAATGCTTATTCACTATTGTCCTCTATGTGTATTTTGTTCCAACCATGACAGCTTTCTATATGTCCCAAAATTCTCACATTGAACAGGCCTTCCTTCTCTTACATCTCTTCCCTTCGTAGATATACAGTATCTACTCTATCCATTTTTTTATCACTATACAGGCATTTGTTTAGGACATTACCCATCTTCAGTATATATTTTTGCAGATAGATTTGGGTGATTTGGTTTGTAGTGATGTGCATTGTGTGGACATCCTTGACATCATCCATCGATGAAAAAACGAAAATCTTTAAAAATCTTTAAATCTTTATTATTATTTATTCATTAATATGGAAGACATGAAGATTTGTTTCTCTTGATGAAAATTTGTTATGATTAATTATTGAGTTGTCTGGGTTTGAAAATTAAAATTTAATGATTTTATGTACCTAACAGTATTAATTAAGAAGAATTTTTAATTTTTTGAAGTCAAATAATTTTATGATATAATTTTAAAATATATTTCTATCTTACTACACTGATGAAGTGACTACATGCACTGACAGGCTGATATAACTTGTGTAAGATTGTACTATTTGTAATGAAAACTATTTTTTAATACTGTCCTTTGATATCCTTGACATCATCGTTGGATGAGGAAATTGGTTTTAAATCTTTATTATTGTTAATATTGAATGCTTTGATTGACATGTTTGCAGTATGGAGGGAGGTGAATTGTTTGATAGAATACATAAACGAGCTGATAATGCCTTTACTGAAAAAGGTTACGTGCCTTCTGTCTCAGATTATTTTTCTTTCTTTCACTTATTGGCATAAATATCAGTGATTTAGAAATTTCTTAGTACATAGTAAGTTTTGATTCTTAGTAATTTACTCATTGATTGTTTGACTAATTAATTGATTGTTTGACTGATTAATTGATTGTTTGACTGATTAATTGATTGTTTGACTGATTAATTGATTGTTTGACTGATTAATTGATTGTTTGACTGATTAATTGATTGTTTGACTGATTAATTGATTGTTTGACTGATTAATTGATTGGTTGGCTGATTGATGGATCAATTAATTGATTTAAATTCTATCGAATTACTACTTGATAATAGCCATTTCTATTCTCTATCTGCAATTAATACCGGTATTTAACATGTTTTCTAAGCCGTGGTATAAACCGTGGTTTAATTGCGCTTCTGTTGTGGATTATGAACGCCTCTTTTCTCTGCTCCTACTGTTTGGAACGCTTTGCTTTAACATCTTTGCTCGTGTTCTTCTACTTTCTGTAGTTGAAAGCACATCTCTTTCCACCATAAGCTTATACTGTCTCTTTTGATTTATATTGTATCGCTGTACTGTTTTTATCATGGACCGGCACTATTTAGAATCTTTTTTTGTTTGTTCAGGGCATGTTTTTTTTGTTCAGGACGTTTTTAAAAATCGTTTGGGTGAATCGATTTGTAGTGATGCGTGATTGGGGACGTCCCTGACATCACCCTTGTATGGGGAAACGGGAGTTAAATCTTTACTATTATTATTATTAATATTATTATTATTATTGAGTAATTGATTGATTGAGTAACTGATTAATGAATTGATTGACTGATTAATGAAACGATTGACTGATTTATGGATTGATTGATGAAGTGATTGACTGATTTATGGATTAATTGACTAATTTATGGGTGATTTATTGACTGATTAATGGTTTGATTGACAAATTGATGGCTTGATTGACTGATTGGTTCTGAAATATACAAAAATGAAGAATAATTTTTTCATGATTTATTTCTGCGTGTACAGAAGCTGCAAGGATAGTGTATCAGATTTGTAAAGCTCTGGAATATCTACATTTTGATGATGTTGCCCATCGTGATCTTAAGGTATGTTTGATAATGGTAACACTGTCACTTGTTTACAGTAAAGGTCACTTTGCTTGTCACTTAATAAGCTAACATTATTGTTTTGCTGCTGCATAGCATGTCCACTGTGATACTGGATTTGTGGCCATTTATTTAGGTTTTTGATCCTGTATTTATGGTTTTTTACTACGACTTAAATATTAGATTTTTTAAAAAAGCTAATGTTAAAGTCAGTTTCCTACTCGAAAGAGATGTCGGTTATGGGTGAGCCCAGGATTTGAACCCCGCACATACTGATCTGCGATCGAATATCTTACCGACATCGCCCCTGGCTCACTGTTACTGTTTACTGATTGCTCACGATTACTGTTATTTAAGTGAAATAGACAGGCAGATTTGGTATTAGCCTATTTTTTTGTAAGCGTATCAGTCGTGTAGACTTCACTTGGCTGCTGTTTTAAATTACAAGTTGCTGTTGAAACGAGTATGGCCAAGATTCTTTAAATTAGTTGTGATATTCGACCCACTGGTAGGTTCTCTGCTGCTGACATTATTCATGTTTCTGATGCAAAATATTTCGTCTGAGCACATCCTGAGATATGTACGTTGAACCTATGCTCACGTGGAGTGGGTTGCTTGTAGACTAGCCTGCGCTTTGAACCCAGGCTACTTGGACCTGAGACAAACAATCTAACTGCTATCCCATATCCCATCCGCTAATAGGCGATGATGGTAGCTTATTGGTTGAGCTCTGGAGAGCTCTGCTGAGCTCTGCTGAACAATCAGCAGGCACTTGTTTGATTCCTTTGGTGTGTGTTAGAATTTATGCCTTTGTTGCCTCTGGCACTAAGGTTTACTGTAATGCTTGTTTTGGTCATTAGCGTTTCTTAATTATAGTTGCTATTTTGTTATTTACTCTCTAGTAATTCTAGTTTTAGCCTGTATCTCTAATTACTGTTAATCGATGTCGATGTTAATCGATGTTGATGTTAATCGATGTCGATGTTAATCGATGTCGATGTTAATCGATGTCGATGTTAGTAGTTGTTCTTTTGAAGTTTTAATGATATTATAATTGATATTTTATTTAATATCATAAGTGATGTTATAATTGATATTGTAATTGATACTATAATTGATATTATATTTACTACTATAATTGCTATTATATTTGATACTATAAATTCTGTTATAATTTAAGTTAGAATTTTTGTAGTAATTTATATTAATAGTTGAGACTCAAAAAATTAATTTGGTGTCAGTATATCTATAAAGCTTGCTTGATGGGTGATTGTAAGAGCAATGATGTAGATTAACTATAGTTTATGTTGCTCTGAGCTAATATTTATTATTTCTGCCTATATGCAGCCGGAAAACCTGTTGTTTGAGAGTAAGGATCCTGATGCAAGGCTCAAGTTAACGGACTTTGGCTTTGCTAAGGAGGTCAAAATTTATAACTCACTCTCCACCCCGTGCTATACTCCGTACTATGTGGGTAAGTTTGGCACTGTACTTGCATGTGTATTATATAGCAATATGTATGTCACCAATGCCATCCTTATATGAAGAAACAGACTTTTAATCTTTTTATGATCATGTACTGATTTAACTTTTGCTTACAAAATATAATCTTTAGTCATTTTCATAAGATTATGTATCTGACAACTCTTGATTCTTTAAATTTGTATTAATTTGATTGATCTACCTATTTATCGCAAATTGAGTTAGTTCCATAAGCCGTGCTAATTTATTAGTTTGTGACTTTAGAAATTGATGGATTTATGAAGGTTTTTGATTGATAATTATTTGGTTGCTTTACTATTTAGATTTTGATATGATACATTTATAATTACCAACATGCCTTAATTAGCTGAAGATCACAAATATAAATACATTATTCAAAACAATCTACAATTTTTCCTTTTTGACTATTGCTTACTTTCAAATAATCTTAGAAATATTTCTATTAATATCTTCAATATTAAATTTTGAGTCTATTTGTTATTTGACTTCGCCACTGGCTGGACTCAGTCGGTAAGATATTCGACCACGGATCAGTAGGTGCGGGTTCAAATCCTGGGCTAGCCTATCACTGACATCGCTTTCGAGTAAGGAAACTGACGTTAACCTTAGCTTTTTTTAGCTTTAGCTTTATAACTGAATTGATTGGTTATTTTGCTACTTTAATAGAGTAATTGATTTCTTTGCTACAGCTCCTGAAGTACTGGGACCAGAGAAGTACGACAAGTCCTGCGACATGTGGTCGCTCGGTGTGATCATGTATATACTGTGCGTGGCCAGTCTCTTCTATCACAGTTTATTGCTTTACGTACTACTATCAAAGCTGCCACGCTTTAACACTATTTGAGAAGACTGAAAATTTAAGAATAATCGTATAACACTATTTTTTGTTTGTGTTCTTTTCAAATCTTCATCAGTGTAATATTGTAGACATTTGAATGAGTTTGTTCGACATCGCCTCTTACGACAGTTAAAGGTTGATCTTCAGTATCTCTGACACAACACTGGAATAATGGTATCTCTCTTAGAACACTGCGTATTGGCAGATCCATGGCATATAACTCGTCCTCATATTTTCATCCCCTGCATTTATCTTCATGTCTACATATGAATTAGTTATCAAATCAGCCAGCATCCCAAGTCTCGGTCTTTCTCTGTCCCTTTCTTCCCATTCTTTGCTCATACTCATTCTTCCACTTAAACACCTTCTACGAGACTTTCAGTTAGTCTACATTTAGTCTATTCTACAGTGTGCCGGACGCAACATGGCAACATAATGATATATGATGCTGTTAATTTATAAGTTAACTGATTGGTGGGTTAATGGACTGATATTGTGATTGAATAATTCATTGATTGGCTGGAGACAGTGGCGAAGTCGATAAGATACTCGATGGCTGATCAGTATGTGCAGGGTTCAAATCCTGGGCTCGCCCGTCACTGACATCCCTTTCGAGTGAGGAAACTGACGTTAACATTAGCTTTACCAGATTTATTGATTGAGTAACTGATTTACTGCCAGACTGATGACTGATTACTTCATTGAATAATTGACTGATTGATTGATGTGTAGGCTATGTGGCTAACCACCATACGATTGAATGGTTGACTGATCACTTGACTAGATTACTAGTTGATTGATTGATTGACTGATTAATTGATATGCAGGCTGTGTGGCTATCCACCATACGATTGATTGATAGATTGATTGATTGATTGATATGCAGGCTGTGTGGCTATCCACTATACAACTGATTGACTGACTGATTGATTGATTGATAGATTGACTGACTGATTGATTGATTATGTGCAGGCTGTGGCTATCCACCTTACGATTGATTGATTGATTGACTCTCTGATTGATTGATTGACTGACTGATTGATTGATATGCAGGCTGTGTGGCTATCCACCATACGCTTGATTGATTGATTGATTGATATACAGACTGTGTGGCTATCCACCAAACGCTTGATTGATTGATTGATTGATTGATAGATTGACTGATTGATTGATATGCAGACTGTGTGGCTATCCACCGTTCTACAGCAGTCACGGAGCTCCGATATCCCCGGGTATGAAGAAACGTATTCGCTGTGGACAGTACAAGTTTCCTTCAACCGAGTGGTCGCGGGTTTCTAAGGATGGTAATCAACAGCTTATCCTATTTGTACATTGTACTTAGATTCATTTATACATGCATTTATACGCAATATGCTAATCTCTCTCTTTACTAGTGCACTGTCTACTGGCAGGTCCATGGTATATAACGCTTCCACTCACCTCTATCTTTCGTTTTCCTCTTCACCTCCTCATACTAGTGGATCTTTAAATCTTCTATGACATTCCTTTTCATATACCATTTTTCATGGGGGAGTCTGCTTATGATGAGGTGGGCCCCTGTGCCTTCCTCTGCTTCGACTAACATTTACTGGGCAGGGGCGTCATTCCCTGAGAAAACTATCCTGTTTACCCATGAAATTATATGCTAATATCAATTAATAAATTAAACTGAAATGAGAAAATTTTGAGCAACATGTAAAAATGGTAATGATAAAGTTCAGAATATTCCATTCATATTGTTGGATTTTCATGTGATTTTAGATCAACATAACTAATGCGATAATGAGAACAAACGTACACATTTAGATAATTTAACAATATAGAGAATTTAATCAGTGACTATCCTGAAGATATTGTCTTTGTTTCCACTGGAAAGCCCATATTTATTTTTTTTACTTCTTTCAATTTTTGCTTTGCTTTGTATGACAATATTTAGTATATATCTCTCTGAGATTCTGTAAGAAACTAGCTGTGTTTCAAAGTCACTGCTAGTAAGTAAACTGTAGTGAGTTCATAACTTACAACTGACTATGTTTTATTTGTGTTAGATTTATCTGTTTGATCAGCATGGCTGAACCAGTGGAATGCTAGGTTTCTGTGGATCAGTATGGGCTGAGTTCAAATCCTAAGATTTTCTTCCTTCAGTTATACCCGTTTGAGACACGACACTAATTTTATTGACTTCTTTAGGTTGTGGAATTCATTCCGACTATCGTCATAGTTATCTAGTCGATTATACTGTCAATTTACCCACACTAATTGACTATTAATTTACGGTTTGGCTGATTTGTTGTTTGATTGAATGATTGAACGAGTAATTGGTGGATTTATTAACTGGTTGATGTTTTAATTGACAGATTGATGGATAGATTGACGGATTGATGGGATGATAGAGTGATTAATTGACTGATTGATTAACTGATTATATTGATTGGTGGATTGATTGATACAGCAATCGATCTAATTAAGGGTCTATTGAAGACGGACCCTGATGAGAGGCTGACAATCAGTGAGGTGATGAAGAGCAATTGGATCTCTGTAAGTAGATTGCATTTTTAAGTAGAATTTTATAGTATTTGGCGATTTCGGCAATTTTCATAAAGATTTCCTTATTTACTTATACTATGATATTGTTGCTAGTGACTTTTATTAATGTTTTTATTGATTTGCAATAAGTAAATGTCTAGAGATGAGAAAGATGCAATTAGATGCATAGTCTAATCAAAATGTTGCATTTTATAAGGGAAATTAATTAGTTCCAAGGCATCTAGCTAAATTTTAAAATTAATTTTGCATATTTTGATGGCATATTAGAGACGCTACACGCAGAGATCTGTGACATTGTTTATTTTATCTTTATTAGTTATTATTTATTTTATCTTTATTATTTATGTGTATGTATAATAAATAACATGTTTACTTATGTTTGTTTTAGCAACATCAAAACGTGCCTTCAACGAGTCTTGTGTCAGTTCAGGTGCTGAAAGAAGAGAAAGATTTGTGGCCTGATGTGCAGGTATTGCACTCTAATTCAATCTCTGTCTCTCTCTCTCCTCCCTCTCACTCTCTTTCTCTCCTCCCTGTCTTTCCCTCTCTCTCTCTCTTTTTGTATCTCTCTCGCCATGTCTCCCGCTATCTCTATCTCGCTGAATTTAAAGTCCATTTTATCATCCCGCATCGATAACAAGACCATATCATTTGTATATTTTTAGACACACCTGGTGGATCTGCTAAATTGTAATTCCTTCCCCTTTCTAATTATTAACTTTTTTGCTATTTTTGTGTGATTTGTTTATTCCGTTTGCTTGTATACTGTCAACTAGATAGGATATATATATCCTCATTGATGATCTAATGTCTGTGTGTATATGGGCCCGTATAAATGCATGTTACGTGATGTTTCTTAAATAGAAATAGTTCTCTCTTGTCATTTTATTAATAGACTGCGTACTAACTCATTAGTGATTGATTTTTGATTTTCCACGTGTGCAGAATGAGATGACCAATGCGTTAGCCACTATCAGAGTCGACTACGATCAGGTACAAGTTAAGAACCTTCAGGAGTCGACTAACCCGCTGCTACTCAAGCGTAAGAAGGCTGAGAAGAAAGATGGCAAGAAGTAAATGCAAGAGTAGAATGAAAGGAGATTCTGACTGATGCCAGTACTTACCAGGCATCACTTTAGGCACAAGTGTAAAAAAATTAGACGTTAAGATTTCTAGATACTAAGAGTTAACTTACTTATTGAATGATTACATGATCGTTTTTCTGCTCTTCAAAATTTGTAAAAAAATGCCGTTTTAACCCTTGCAAAATTAGTTTATTTTTTTGTTGATTGGGTAATTTATTTTATGTAATTAGAAGCATTTAAATAGCATTTTATAGCAATATATATTGTAGATCCCAGGATATACTTTATATTGAATAATTTTTACTATATTTGTTGCGAAGGGTTTTGAATTCTATTCTGAAAAACAGTAGTAAACAGAAGCTGATGCAGAGAAGTAATTAGGTCTAGTAGGAACTATTTTAGCATAATATTCGCTGTATCGGGAGTTCGTTGGAAGAGGTAGCTGTATTCTGTCAGCGGTGTATCAGCTCTTAGTATTTAAAATACTTTCAAGTCTTTGTTGGCCCGTAATGTCTGGCTTCTGACACCCAGTGAATCATAAATCTAAAGAAAAACATGAGAGACCCCCACCATCCAAAAATTCACTTGTTTACAACGCAGATTCAGTCTGATACTGTAGCGTGTGCTTAAATATCCTTTATGCTTTCTGATATGACACTATATAGCAATTTTTGATTATCCGTATGTTGCTAAATGATCTTTTTGATTAGTCCTGTGACACTATATAGGACCTACATGTAGTTCCTCTCTATTTTAAACTCGAACGTTCTATCAATCTCTGATCTGTGGAATAAACCTCGTGGAGAGACACCGTCCTTGTCGACCTTGGACCGTCCCAGGATTGACCTTATTGACCTTTCTCCAGCGCTGGAGATTCAAGAGGTACCCTACAGTACTACAGTGTTATCTTGGGTATAATGAGTTCACAATTCTTTTTCACTCAGGACGGATCGGAAGTTCAGTGAAGGCTTGAATAGCTTTGAATTGCTTGCACTGGCTGACATCGTATAGCTGCTTTATGTGTTGTTACAAAACGTTTGCAGTGTTGGATTAAATAGAAATGAACTGAATTGCTGTGTATAAAGCTTTGAACTTATTCTATTTTGTATTT
This sequence comes from Enchytraeus crypticus, assembly GCA_905160935.1. Lineage (NCBI taxonomy): Eukaryota > Metazoa > Annelida > Clitellata > Enchytraeida > Enchytraeidae > Enchytraeus > Enchytraeus crypticus. Next base: position 152,384 of record CAJHZI010000005.1, read on the forward strand.
ATCTATCTCTTTGCTAAGTAATTTGCAAATTCTGTTAAATCCTATGTAATTTAGCGTCTGTTAAATGACTTTTAGCGTCTCTTAGTATTTTATATAATATTAGTTTTGAACCTGAAATGCTTATCAGTGACGGGTGAGCTTGGATTCAAGCAATAAACATGTTATTTCTCAAATCTGAATTGCGCTTGCTGTAGGAGTAATTCACTGTAATCTTAGTAAAAATGACTTTTGATTGAACTCTTCTAGCCTCTAGTAAATAAATATAGGTATTTCAAATAGTCCATAACATTTTTGTATCTGAGGATAAAACTATTTTCCTGTACTTTATATTTTTTAAGTTAATGCAATATATGGAAATATTGTTTGCAGCTACCCTATATTTTAGTTACCCTATTTCTGGATATTTTATTAGTTGACTGGCAGTGGTTACAAATGGTTAGGCCAGATCTCTGCTGTATGGCTCGCTCATTATTTTGTTTTTCTGTCTCTTTGCTTAGATGAATCATGAAATATTTTACCATTTGTTACTGTTGGTCTCATTTTTCGTATAGAATTTAATAGTGTAACAAAGTTTAAAATTGTTTCTTATTAATGTGTATTTTAAAACTGACTTTTTAAAACTGCTGTTACCTTCCATTTCAAAGAGTGAAATGATAAACACACCGTGTAAGGTGCAAGATGTCTGGTAAGCAGCCTGTGACCAGTGAAGTTTTAGCTCTGATGATACAAGTTTCTCTGTGTAGTTGTTTGTTATGATGCTTTACTCGCCTCTATTACTGTGCTTCACGCTCTCGTTTGTTGTTTACTCGTAGCTTTTATATGATTTTGAATGACCATATAACTGAATAAGTGGATCATCAGGTAACGTCGTCATGATAAATACGTATCCTGAGGTGCTTTGATGAAGTCCTGTTGATTTGATTTAAAGTCGAGCTTAGTAGAGAGATTTAAAATTAAAATATGCACAGGAACTGTAAATGGGCTAAATAGATTGAATAACGGTTTATGCAGGTGGTATTAAAATGATACATTTTGTTCAGGAAAACGCTTTGAAGCTCATGATATTTACATAATCTAAGCATTCTGCAAAATGTGTACACAACAGATATTCATGAAGCACTAATTTTGCACTGAATTTAAAAGTAGCTTTTAAATTTATATGAAACTATGACTATATATTATTACAAAGATTGCTTGTAAATTATGCTACTATATTTACATGTGTATTGTATTGCTGCAGTTGCTATTATGTGCTTCTATTTAACGTTTATCGTTGTTCTTGATAATAGTTTCTAACCAATTCAGTGACAAATGCAATAAATCGTGAGATTTCTGATGTTAAATAAATCGATAGAGAGCTTCTGGTGAATTCTACAATCAAGAATTCTTGCAAAATATAAATATGCAATATAAATTTCATTTAAAAGTCATAAAACCGATGTTAACGTCAGTTTCATCTCTCGAAACAGTCGAAAGCGATATCAGTGACGGGCGAGCTTGAATCCCGCGCATACTGATCAGCTATCGGACATTTCATCCAGGTAAGATTTTCTTTGACTGGATATAGAAATCACGGGAGAGTTTGATAGGAAAAGTGATTTGCGAGGTTTGATTTACATTATTTTTGAGTCGAGTTGCATAATATGTTAATAATTTTCTACCGTTATTGATGACCATTTCTCTAACCTTCTTGTTGCCAATGTCGACTGTGAAATTGTAGTGTAATTTTTGTTACATTTTTGCGTGTGACAACCATAAACAACATTCATCTCTATGCACCGATCGTCCCTTATTCTACATCAGTACTTCTAATACTTGCTAAGACACCACCTGCCTCCTCGTGCAATGCTAATCCTCTAAGAGGCTACATCGTGTGCTATTCTACAGTGGATTGCTATCTCTCAAGACAGAAACTAAAAATGAAATTTAAATTTTCTGTATTCTGCATAAACATACTCCTAGTTTCAGTGCATTTGGGTTAATGTTTAAATAATATGTAATATTTGCATGGAGAATGATTACGAAGCCATATGTCTGCTTTCTCAAGCTAACGGCTACGTTTTGAGTTCTTATAGACATTTGCTGATAAAATCTTGTTGATGGACTGAATGTTCTCATTGAGAGTGAAGGCAGTCAGTGAAGTGGTGTGTAGTGTGTTGATATCCCGAACCTCATTTAAATGAACACTAAATACCACTCCCCTCTATTTTGTATGATACCACCTCCCTCTCCTCTATTTTGTATGATACCATCTCCCTCTCATGCATCCTCCACTCCCCTCGATTTTGTATGCTACCATCTCCCTCTCATGCATCCTCCACTCACCTTTATTTTGTATGATACCATGTCCTTCTCTTGCATCCTCCACTATCCTCTACTTTGTATGATTCCACCTCCTTTTACTAAGAGAAAGACGACGGAAGATAGAGATGAGTAGAGGCGTATACCATGGACCTGCCAGTAGACAGTGCACTAAGAGAGAGAGAGATCACCTCACTCTTTTGCAACATCCACACCCCTAGATGTCCTCAGCTTACAGAACTACTGACTGTAGCCTGTCTTAACGTCAGTTTCCTCTTTTGTAGGAACTATCAGGAATAGGTTACTTTTCATAAGAGCTCTCTTTATAGCGTTATAGTTAATGAGTCATCCAAGATCTCTAACAATTGTTGCTCATCGTTGTCGATTATGGAAGAAAAGTAATTATATATAATAACTGTTGTATTCATGATGCTGTTTTTCTCTATATGGTCCATAGCTGAATCAAGGAGACATACAATACTGAGTAGCATTTTTAACGCCGTTTTCTAATGTCGTCCTGTAGTGTTGTTGTCTATAGAGCGGTAGTAATCCTTTGCTGTGTATTCGCTGTATTGATTGATGGGTTTGTTCCTAATTAATGAAATTAATGGTTTCTGATTAATTACATTAATTGTTCCTCATTAATGACATTAATGGTCCCTATTTAATGAAATTGATAATATTTTCAGGTGTCTTTTATGCACAACTCTATTTGTAACTGTAATATGATTGTTCGGGGAATGAATGGTAGATGAGTTCAAAATTTCTTTGCCTTGACTCTGCATTTATAAATTCTTCATTAGATATCTTTAATTAAATAATAGTAATTAGTGAGTATGTGAGTGTATTTGCTATTTAAGGGAGTTGACTTGGTTTTGAGTTTGAGTAATGGTTAGCGTGTGTGCCTCACATTCAAGTGGAATACGTCCCAATTTCGGGTCAGTCATCGAGAAATAACCGAATGTTCCGAAGATTAATTGAATATCTACTATGATCTGGAATCAGGAAAAAACAAAACCATAAGCAGAAGAAAATTACTCTCTAAGCGAAAACTTTTGTAGTATGGGGATCGACAAGAAAAACTTGCAATCCATGATGACATGTAGCAATTAAAACTATTTTCAAACGGAAGATCCGTGTGTAATTATTGTGAATGTACTCTGTGTGACTGGAGATGTTATTTAGGCATAATTCAATCAATCATTAAGAAATTAACGTCCGGTTCCTCGCCATAAGGCAATGTCAGGGACGTTAATTAATTAGCTTTACCGAGATTTAAACGCATCTCCGCTTGAGGTTAGAGTTGTTAAGTAACTAATTCCTAATGTAGAGGTAAATACATGTGAACGTAAAAACTCTTAATTTTATACTGTTTTATGCTAGTAGTTGTTTTATGCTAAAAAGATTTATTGTTACTGACATTGACAGATGAATTTGATATTAAATCAAATATTTACTCCATACAGCCTTATTTCGTACTTTGAGTTACTTCATTGCGGTTGGTTTAACAAGCGCTCAAGAAAGGATAAAGATAGACGACTAAAGTCTAGTTTAACGTCAGTTTCTGGATTGGTAGTATTTCTGGAATAAGGGGAAAGCACTGGATTTGAACGCTGCATACACCTACTGATCCGTTGTCGAAGAACTTGCCAACGAGCCGCCGGCTCAGCCCAGAAAGGTTGGAATACTAATGAAGAACTACGACTCGCGAAGAATCCGTTAAATTATTTTCGATCCACTGTATGAATCACTGAATTGGTCGATTTAATTGTGATCGATTTGTATTTTTGGTCTCTTTGTTGCTTTATTGATGATTTCTCGGCCATCAATGCTGCTCTGATATACGAGTATAATTATATAGAGACAATAAACTAAGATGTAAGATTTTAAAGACAATTGATACATTTCTAGAATTGGAATGCTTTAGAATTCAACTAACCTTTTCATATCTTATGACGATATGTTAAAGTCAACTGAGGGAAATTGAGGATTTTAATTAAATTAATATCTCTGATTTCTTCTTTCTCTTTCTCTTTAGTGCTTTACGAAATGACAGGTTCAAGATACAAAGTTCTCTTCTTTGCTCTACTCACGTGCTTAATTAAAAGAGTTCAAAGCCTTTCATCTTATCAAGTTTATCCCGCCACAAGAACCTGGCCTCTGTAGCATATCATAATCTAACATTTAGCCTACCATAGTGCAACATTTAGCCTACTATAATCTAACATATAGCCTACCATAATCTAGCATATAGCCTACCATAATCTAACATAGGCCTATTGCCTGCCACAATCTAGCCTTTAGCCTGAAAAGACTACGATGTTTTGACACGTACAACAAGGTTCTGCTGTTGTCTTGCGCACGTATCCATATTTTATCTCCATTTAACACTTATGCAACTGCTAGTGGAATACGTCTCGAGATTTCCAAGCATCTGTGTTGTTACCTCTTTCGACATGATTTATACTCGACTGGTCCTATCTCTTCTGGTCCGGACACAACACGAAAATTTTAATGACCAAGGGTAATACTTCCTGTGTTTGCAATATTTCTGAACTGTGTTTTCATTTGTATTGCATAAAATCGTTTCATGTTTCACTTGAGCCATCGCCAGGGTGACAGTGATATCGACACTTGCGGGTATGTCGTTAGCTTGTCGAGACGTGAGCGTGGTAACACTGCAATCAATACTGCATTATGCTGTCACGCTCACAGGCAAACAATGTAGGGAACAGTCGGTGTGTTGTTAGAGTTGTGTTGTTAGACTGGGGCCAGGCTATACTACAAAACACTGAGGCCTGGCTGCAGTCTGTTCC
>CAJHZI010000005.1:162500-172500 GCA_905160935.1 Enchytraeus crypticus
GTTAAACATATCGTGACTTGCTACCACTATAAATATTATACTGTATATATTAAAAATCCAAATAATTTTACTTTTTCTAAAAAAGGTTTAATAGAGATCAAATAATAGAATAATAATAATAATAGAATTAAAATTCAGAACAATTGTCAAATTAATGGTCATTAGCCTAAGGCTTTTTGAAATGGTTTTTAAATTGTTGTTTAAGTCGGTAGGCCCAACATAATAAACATACAGCAGAATGTGCAGTGAATCAGTTGCTTAACGGAATCTGTAGGATGGTCTAGATATATGTTGAACGTTTGCACAATATTAAATTGGAGCCAGGGAACGACTGCAGCAGCGGTGGCGTTGTTGAAGTTACTGCTTAATTAAACCGTTGCATCTCTGTGTGAATATATCAGATTACTTTAATAAGTTTCTTTAACCATTTCGTTATAAATGCCTCAGCAGAAACATCCAGCTTAATGGAAAGGCAGCAAGATTCTAAAGCCAACACGATATCTTCTACATCGGAAGAGTAGGAACATAAAAACTATTGAGCGCTACTCTAATCCATGACAACATCGAGCATTATTGAGACAAATCCAATCCGGTGAGCAAAATGAATGTCCAAAACGATGCAGATTCGAAAATCCGGAAAACCAGTCCTAAAATTGTCTAATTACATTTATAGGATGATTCAGAATGCACAATAGCTCAATAATTGGGGAAAAGGAAGGAGGAATATCCCCGGCTTCGGGGAAAGAAAGAGGAAGAAAAGAAAGAAAGTTTTAACGAGCCACCACCGGATTAGGACCAGCCTAAACCAGAAAGAAAGAAAGGATTCCCAGTAGTCAGCGATAGAGAATCGTGCCAATGGCAAAGGCATAGGCTGGGAATTCGAACCTGTCTAAGAACCAGGAGGAGTTGAGCGAGGAGCCTACTAATACCTATACTAACATATATATATATATATATATATATATATATATATATATATATATATATATATATATATATATAAGACGAGACCAATTAACAAATAAAAGTATATTACAGAAACAGTTCAAATACAAATAATAATAATAATAATAAGCGCCGTAATCAGTTGTATGAAATGTACTACAAAAAATACCTTCAGTTACCTTCACCAGTCTGAACAAGAGCCAAGACCAAATCGTAGAGACGAGAACTAAGTCTGAGACTAACTGAGACTCAAGAGAAACTGACGGGAGACTAGGACCAAACTAAAGAACAAGAAAGCAGGTCCTTAAATAGACAACAGAAGGAGAGAGAGATACTAAGAGAGAGATAAGGAGATAGAACAAGAAGAGATACACATAGAAGTATAGAAACAAATACACGAGCTATAACAAACTACTAATCAATAATAAGGAAGCAAGATAGAACAAAGGTGAACATTCAAACTTGTAATAGAAAGAGAGAGAGAGAGAGAGGAGAAAGGATAATGGAATAACAAGATAATCAACTAATTATGGGACAGAAGGACAAGGGTTAGTGAAGAGATATCGGTGACGATACGATTTCACTACTCAATATGCAGAGAGACAAGTAACGTCAATACATACAAAATGACTGATCCTGAGATGCGTTGAACTAATGTGACTTTAATTCCATTCTGAGACATTCATATGACCGGTAGATGAAGGAATAAGAATATAAAAAAACAATGTCTTAGAAACATGTGACATTAAAAGTGCTACATAACATCATGAATGAGCATTTAACCACATATTTGGCTTAAGATGAATTAGGGTTAGTCAGACGTCAACAATATTACCATACATTCACTGCTATTTGTGTTATAAATGTCGAAGTTACCGCATATACTGTACATAGTCTACACTATGCCTACAGAACGTCATAGTAATCCCAGCAATGTCGTTGAATATACTGTAGAATTAATTTTTACAAATCATTAGCATTGTTTAATATTGTTAAAACGATTACCTATAGCAATACATATCTCTATTGTTTTGTGTAATACTATGTTGGACAGAGATAAAAGATGGCGGTGCACAAGCGTCATTCTCTTATGTCTCAGTACTGTTTCGATTTCATCATTCCAGCAAGAACTTCCAAATCATCTCGCAATGCATCAGGCTTTACCGTGACAGACACCAGTCGACCTGCACAGGATAAGGAACTCCAGGATCAAGAGGACATCAACCACAACACGACTTCACTGGGTGCCACTCGAGCTATCATCTCGTCGCTTCCAGTTTCTGCAGACGAGACAACGGCAGGGTCCCATTTAAGGGAGTCATTTGAAAGCAATAACAACAAAGCAAAATGCGTCAATTATCCTAATCAACCCGTTGACGGCTTTAATAACTCTTCTACAGAAAAAGATATGGAGGAGGATTCAGACGATGAGGTTGACGATGATTGTCAGAGAACATTGGAACGCGCTGCCTCAGTTCTTGCCAGCGAAATAGATCCGACAACTCTACTGATTTACCACGAACGACGCTGTAGAAAGGAGAGGGGCACAAGATCTTACCAAAAGCCATCTAATACCTCTCCACTCAGTTATGACCAGATTCACAGACAACTTAAGAACATAATCGAGCAGACGTCAAGTGAAGACTTTCGTCTATTTTCGTCCGTTCTACACTCCGTCGAAAACTCGAAATACATTGCAACGTTTTTCGATACACTGGGAGCCCTACGACGCCTTCCTCAGCATTTAGAAGAGGACTGCTACAGTCCGACAGTAGAAAAGACTTCAAATAATTCCGTCCAACCCACTTCACATATCTGTGGATGTTCTAGAGTCGTTAGGTTAGAAAAGGACAGCAGATCTAGAGTAGCTAGTACGTGTACAACTTTAGACGTTCAGTATGTTAATCGTCATACAAGAGCAGTGCAGAACTTTAATAAGATTGTGGAGATGAAGAAGCAGAAACAAGTGGAGAGGCTGACTGATATCTATTCGAATCAGATAGGCAATGATAAAGCTACTACCAATTACATTGGATTAACTCTAGAGACATCACTTGACGTACATGGTAGAGAAAACAATTGCATAAGTAATAAAAATACACAAAATACACCGAAGTATATTCAAGAAAGCGATTTAATCAGAAAACAGAATAATTCAAATGCTAATCAAGATATAAATCATCAAAATAGTCCATATAATAAGCGCGTACATCGTGATACAAAACTTGACCTGTCTAATTCAAACAACGGACACGCTAATCATATTATAAACCATGATGCAAGAAAATCAACCAACAGAGCCAGATTAGCGGATGATAGATCAGATCTCTATATTCCAGTCTCATCAATAAGGCTACATCACAGGTGCCTCTGTGATCGCTCCATGAGAAGCCTGGAGCAGCTACTGGAGGACAACAGCTGTGTGAGAAGTGTGTCACTAGCTGGAGCCAGCTTCGACGTCCCGGCATTGCTGCGTATCTCACGTGTCATAGAGTGGACACAAGGTTAGAGGATCAGCACATATACGAGTAGATTATAGCATAAAAGACTAGGGGTGTACCGGATTCCGGTTTGACCGGATTCGACACTTTTTGCAAATCCGGTTCCGGTAAATTTTTCCAAATATAGCCGGATTTGTTACCGGATCTAGCAATCATTTTAATATAAAAAGTATTAAATTAACATTTCATAATTTGCTGAAAACACCCCTACTAAAGACTGAAGCTAATGCCCAGTTTAACGCCGATTTCCAGTCTCAAAAGCGTTTAGTCGAAAAAAATCATAAAGCATATACATACAAAAGCATACACATACAAAAACATACACATAAAAGCGTCGGAAACTGACGTTAACCTTAGCTTTAACTTTTTTACTTTTAGTCATCGTCACCATTGTATTTCAACCTCGCAGCTACAGATCATCAACGGGACTCTAACATCAGTAAAGAAGAAATCTAAACCCTAATTTAACGTCAGTATATTGCCTAGACTGCACATTAACATCAGCGCAGTAATGCAGCCCAGCACATACTGAACAGCAATCCGATATTTAAACGTCATGCTACCAGATCATCCCATTAATTAAAGTTATACATGTATATACAAGTATATACATGTAGGACCCACTTACACGAAGTTACGGGATCCAAAACGGATAGTAACTAAGAAAGTTAAAATAAAATAGAGTCAAACAGAAAACTAAAAATCAAACAACCGTTCGAAATACTAACACTCTAAATATCCTACGGAGTTTTTTGAGGAAAAAAATGCGAATATTGATTGGTTCTGCCTCAAACTTACGCTAATATCTAGTAATATACTACGTAAATTCATTTACTAAATTACGTTATATATTACATTCGTAGAAAACTAAGATGACCCGAGATAGGGAATTTTCAATGACACTACTATACTTAGAAAAATAAATATGCTGTCCATCTTACTATAACACATAGAAGTATTTAATGTATGGCTTTCCAAATGGAAAAGTCTCGAAAAGGGGATTGACTGATGAATGATTTGATGTAGGACAGAGAAGATTTGAGACAGTCTATTCGTATCCCTACCCTAGTTAAACTGGGATTCAAGGGAAGATGATTATGATGATGATAAATGTATGGCTTTCCAAAATGACGTGCTTTATATTTACAAAAGCGCTAGAAATATTCAAGGATAATCATTTGGCTGTAGTGCGTGATTTCTATATTTTATGTCTTAGGCCTGCAGGAGGTTGTGCTCAGCTCCTCTGAGATAGGTGACGATGGAGCCATGTTCATAGCTTCAGCTCTCAGGGTCAACCAGACCATTCACACGCTTGACTTGAGCAACAACAACATCACATCGATGGGAGCGAGGTTCATATCTCGCGCCCTCATGAGGAATCGAACCCTATCCTGTCTGAATCTCAGCGACAATTCTATAGGCAGCAGAGGCAGTCGTGCACTGGTCGATCCTCTCTCCATACCAGGCTGCTCACTCAGGAAGCTCAACCTCGCCAGGAATAGCATCATGGACGACGGGCTGAGTGTTGTACTGAAAGCACTGAGACGTAACTTTAAGCTGCTGTACCTGGATGTAAGTGGTAACACTGCGGGAGAGAGAACGATGGTAGCACTGCTAGACGTGATTAGAGTAAACAGAACTCTGAGGGAGATCAGAGCTCAGGGGTGTAGTCTGACTGAGTACAGGTCAACTCTATCCACGCATCCTCAGATCATCTTCATGGATCAGCTGAAGACACAACCGTAGTTCACTTGCCTTACTATTAAACTGTGCAGTTTCGCAATTAGATAAACGCTTGAGAATTCGTTTTTGCAAATTATATATTTCGCTTGAAATTGAGTTATATGTCATAACAAATGAAAAAATACAAAACGTTGGGAAATGATATCACTAGTTATGCTTAGCAATAGGATGAAAAGTAAGCTATTGCGCAAGCTTAACGTCTCTCCACTCTACAACGACCCACACTTCTGTTCATCAGTCAAGTATGTTATCCACTTGACCATGGCACAAGAGAATTACAACACACCAATCAATACACAGATATACAAATAATGACGAAATAAAAGCTAAGAGCTCATAAAGATTAAAAGCACATATTTACGCAATAAATAGATGTAAACGAGGCACAATAGGCTTCAGATGTAAACCTAGAATTACCTCTACCTAGCTAACTAAAACTGTACTCCTTAGAATGTACATGCAGCCATTAATTGACAGACACATAATCTTCAAGACCCTTTATATGGAGTTTTAAAACATGATCATCAGATAATTAAGGAGAAGCTAAGTACTATGATAGGCTCAGCTGCTGCACGACCTAGCTAAGTACTCTGATAGGATCAGCTGCTGCATGACCTAGCTAAGTACTATGAGAGACTCAGCTGTTGCATGACCTAGCTAAGTACTATGAAAGGATCAGCTGTTGCATGACCTAGCTAAGTACTATGAAAGGATCAGCTGTTGCATGACCTAGCTAAGTACTATGATAGGATCAACTGCTGCATGCCCTAGCTAAGTACTATGAGAGACTCAGCTGCTGCATGACCTAGCTAAGTACTATGAAAGGATCAGCTGCTGCATGACCTAACTAAGTACTATGATAGGATCAACTGCTGCATGACCTAGCTAAGTACTATGATAGGCTCAGCTGCTGCATGACCTAGCTAATTACTTTGATAGGCTCAGCTGCTGCATGACCTAGCTAATCAGCTGCTGCACGGCTGATTGAAGAACTGATGTATATATACAGAGCACTGACGACCCACAATCTCAGCCAAATCCTACAACATCAATTATTAATATTTTTTTGTTAATACACATTAATATATGAAATTAATATACCATATCACGCTGTTACTTGTGATGCTTGTAACTATGTGTAATTAATGCATTTAGTTTGTCTTATTCTAGGTAATTTTTGTAAGGTATAGAGATGTCATGACATGATATCCTCTATAGAACTTTGAACATATATACTATAAAATTTCCATGAAAAGACACGAAGAAAAACAAGAATTGAATTTATTCATGCTCATTATTCTTTATTTACACATTAATCTTTAGACTTCAAATTAAACACTGACACATATACGGTATGATATACCAAAATTATTATTTTTATTAATAACATTAATAGACAGATTTTGAATATAATGACCTTTTTCTGAACAGAATGAATTCAGTCTATCAAATAACTATTACATCTTCATACTTATAGACTGAATTTAGGAGTATCTTAACAGATAGAACTTTCAATTTGGAATGATTCAGCAAGCTCTAACTTTTTCAAAAGATTATGATAAAAATATAATTTAGATTTTAAAATTACAAAGAGGACAAAAACAAGCCTAAAACTTTAACTTAGTTAAATCGCGGACTGCACCAAGAATAAATGGTGGAATAATAATAAGTACTATAAATAGCAGTAGTGCAATATATACACCTAATCTATATTATTCAAAATATTAAAAAGTAAACACACATTATAGTGAAATGATCAACTATGGCGCTATATATCACTTTTAATACCAAATGGTTAAACCGTTAGGCAATTTAGACCATTTTCCTTATAACCAGTCCAGTGAATGTCTGAAATTTTACTCTCAGATCAGCGCGCCTGGGATTCGAACCTATGAGGGTTTAATTCACCTCGGGATCTTTCATTTAACACTTCATGATTTTACCCCTACGCTATTGAGACATTCAATATATATCACAGCTATGATAAGCCTCCACACATTGTGCTGACGAAGTAAGAAATACTAAAGCATTTATTAACCTGTTGTGAGGCATTGCAGATTTCCTGAAGACCTGAAAGAAAAAAGAATAAATAATATTACAGCAGATGCATTATTTAAATTGAAAATAAAAAGCTAGAAATTATACAGTATACATGTAGATGGCTATTTGCATCACTATAAAGTCTAACATATTGCCTTACAAAATAATTGTTTAAAAGGCAGCAAACTACAATTTTACATTTATCAGAATTAAATAGAATAGCTGCTTGTTTAATGTAAAATATATTGACTCATTAAAGAACACAACCTGAAATGCACATGTGTGCCAAGTCGTTGCAGACAATTTTGACCAAACAGATACAAGACATTTGTATACAAATATTTGAAAAGACTTATGAAAGCAAATGGAACACGGGAATCAGCTAATAAATAATTCTTCTCAAGCTAAATGTTACACTAGATGTTACTGAAGACATAGCCTTTGTGATCGGATCAATTTGTTGGCTGAGAAATTAATGATCAAAATGGTGAAAAGACTGTGAGTAAGATGACCCTGAATCAGATATTTGGCTGAACTCTAAACACAGAAATCAGTGACTAACCTCTGCTGCTTCTATTTCAATACTGTGCTGTGTTAGTCTCTTATCAGTATAAAACAATTCATACCTCAGTCTATTAAAGGTAATATCAGTGGCATTACGCTAGACTGAGCAGGTGGCTTGTTGATATGTTTTTTGACAACGAATCAGTAGTTGAAGGATTTAAATCTAGTGCTCTCCTCCATGACTAACATGCTATCGTGCAAGAAATTAACATTAAGCTTGGATTTAGCTGCTAGATTTCCGCTCTCTTTTTTGCATTAAATGAATTTAACAAAGGCTTCAACAGTTACAGCTGACTAGACTCTTTTCAGTAATAAATAAATAAGGATTGATAGAGAGACACTGAGGAAGGCAACGGCAAACCAACGCAGAAGCCATACTTTTCCCAAGCTATAGGCTACATTGTCTATAAGCAACTTGTTGAACTAAGGAGTGCTCGTATGGAGCGAGAAAGTAGACTTTGAGTATGAATATGTACCTTGAACCTGCCACTTGGCAGTGCACTGAAGAGAGAATAGAAAGAGAGAGAGAGATAGAAACATGACGAGTGTAGTACTGACTAGGAAAGCGTTGTAGCAGAGCCCTGGCCTTGACCTCACCCAGACGTGGGACACACTGGAGAGTGGACAGCAGTGACTCGTCCACGGGTCTGGGCTTGAGCTTCTCTCTAAGCGAGTTCAGGTGAGGCTGTGAGTATAGCCTGGCCTGTGATAACAACAACAACACTTCCTTGATGTAATAAACAACTTCCTTGATGTAATAAACAACTTCCTCGATGTAATAAACAACTTCCTTGATGTAATAAACAACTTCCTTGATGTAATAAACAACTTCCTCGATGTAATACATTCAGAGCTTTTGTCTGGGTACGGCAGTTTTTCCCGATGCTGTGTCCATGTCAATTCTCTTTTGGAGTTGACTTATGTACACACCAAGCTCTAACTGCATATCGCAGAAGGGTAACTTTAAAAATATGGAAGATAATGGAAAACCACCTCAAAAGCTATATTCCGAAGTCTATGGCTCCTTTAAGGTTTTGAAAAAGCAACTGTCATTGTGCTGGGAACAATTTGTTGCTCAATGGAGTGCTTTACTGAGCAAGAAAGCTTGATTTAAGTAGGAATACATACCTTGATTGCCAATCAGCAAAGCACTAAAAAGACTTAATGGAAGGCAGTTAGTTGCTGGTATATTTAAAGTTCACACTCAACGGTAATAGTCATCTAGAAAGTGTGTTTAAACGCTAGCTGGTTAGTTCATTTGATCTTAGTTTGTTCATATAATCAATCATTCAGTATATTCTCATTTACTATCATTTTACAGCCTTATAGGAAAAACTGACTAACAGAAATGTTAAATCATAGTAATTCACTGGCTACGTATACAATTACAGTATCAATAACTTAAATCTAGCTTATTTTGTCATAAATTTATAATTTTATATTAAACTATTTGCTAAAAAATTGTAAGTCAGAAATTTAAAACTTCTAAGTTTCATTTCTAAAGAATTTTATATAACTTTTTTACATATCATTTCAGAGTAATCTCTTTTTGACCCCAGTCAACAAGTTAAATATAATTAGAAAACACTTTATTGAAGTGAGCTTCAGTTGAATAATTAAAGTAAAATATATATACAACGTGAAACGACGTGAGACAATGTGAAAGCTAAGTCAAATAATTCTACTACGTCAAAACATCCTTCACATGAATGTAATGAATTCAGCGTAAACCACTCACCATCTGTACTAGAAGATTAGCGGCATCGGATTGAGTAACCACAGGAAAAAGAACAAGGCCAAGGTCAAGAACTGTGAACTTCTGCAGAGCAGAGAAATACTGAGAGGTTGTGGCAGTACATTCAGCCAAAACCAAGCCCTGAACCTTGCCACACTGCACACATTACCCAGGAATATAGTTCAGACACACTATACAATATGAGATACAAAATATGACAGTGTCATTGCTATTGGATATCAAAATCCATACAGTAATTTAATTTCAACTGATTTACCAAAAAGGTTCAACCAACTATGTTATATAACATATAAAAATTGTCTTTATACGTAAATTATAAAAGCATTAGAAAACTGGAATAGAATATAATAAGTAAAACAAACCATCAGACTAAAATAACAACTATAACGCAAAAATTTACAGTAAAGACTAATAAAGTAAACAGGTTGAGTTCACAATGCACATTTTATTT
>CAJHZI010000005.1:177500-260000 GCA_905160935.1 Enchytraeus crypticus
TGTTACGAGTCTTTGTGACTTCCTTAACCAATATAATTATGTTAAGTTAAGAAAAACGTTTTGCATTCCGTTTGAGGATCGCATTGGATTGTTGTTGTATGGCAACTAGCCAAAAGGATGCTAAGGTGTAAAGACGAACGGTGTGGTAATTTTGCGATGGTAACATTAAACATGGCTGCTATTTGTTGATAAGTTTCATTGTGTGTAAATTGGCTATCATTATTTCGTGCGTATGCATATACGAAGTAGTTTTCTCTGATACTTCGTTGATTTAGTGTAGATTATTCATTTTGTGTATAATGTTCGTTTAAGTTGTTTGAAATTTAATGAAAATAAAGTCGGTTTTCAGTAATTAATTTAATTCAGTTATAGATTTGTATTTTGACTTACGCTAATTATAGTAGAAAGCTGAATAAATTAAACGGAATACTAGGCGTCACTCGAGTTCGACTAAGAAACGTAACTGTTCGGATTGTTTCAACTGTCAGGTGAGATCAAATTATTAAATATTTTAGATACATGAGTATAAATATTTCGTAATACAACGATGCTAGAATGTCTTAATATCGTAGGGGTAACGTCGTGAAGTTTTAAATGACAGATCCTGAGGTGAATTGAACCATCGTGGGTTCGAATCACAGCCGCGCTGATCTGAGAGTATAATCTCGGACATTCACTGGACTGGTTATACGGAAAATGGTCTAAATTGCCAAACGGTTAAGCATGTGGTAAATATAAAAAGTGATAGATATCAACATAGTTGATCATTTCACTATAATGCGTGTTTACTTTTACTTTTGCTGTGATCTTATATAATTTTATTTCATTTTAATAACATTTTAATAACACATAGACGTCCGTGCCATGTTAACTTAATTTCTTTGGTCTGAATATTGGATTTGTACCGTTTGGGGCCCTTTGTTTTTAGCATGCCAGGTTAAATTTGGTTGCATTATGCTCGATACTGTCTTTGATGATAGTAGCATTGCAATTGTTGCTTTTTAAATTTACTTTTACTAATTCTAAAATATCAGCTGCTCTTAATTATTATTCAGGACTACTTCAGTGCAGTGCATCTTGTTGTCATTTTTGCTTTCTTAACATAATAATAATAATAATAACTAGCAAACTTAGATCCTCTGCAGTTCTGACATAAGCTGATACATCTTAAGTTGTGATAGCTATCACAGTAATTTTCAAATATTACTGATGACTGTTGATTTCAGAACATTGGCATCATTAACATGGCTTATATAATTCATGATATTGCTATTTTTGGTTATTAAATGCAGATAGTTAAATATGCCATTATCTTCAGCTGAGGCGGAAATGAGACGACGAGACAGAGAAAAAAGGGAATTGACAAGAACTTCTATTCGCGACAGATCTCCCGTGAAACAAGAAGCTGCAGATTACGACAGGTCTCCGGTAAAGAGGGAATCAAATCATCGACATCACAAGGTAGAAATATATATTAACATTAATATTAAACTGGAATATAGTTATGTATATGTTTATCTCTATTTTATAATGATCAATATTCAAAGCTGATTGATTAAAACTGGTGTTCGAAAGAACAAAATTTTATATTACTATTTTAATAGTAAATATTTTAAGATACAATGTCACTTATTAACTTCATTGGAAATCAAATGGGCTTACTGAGCAACTACTAGGCAATTTAGCGATCGAGAAATAGAGTAATTTAGAAGGAAAGGAATATAAATATTGCTACAGTTGTTGTAATACGATTGTAATAGCTATCTCGATCTAGTAACTGACTAGAAAGCTTAAAGTTATAGTAAAGTTATATGATGATAATTAAGTAATTAACACTTTAATTGAATTTAAAATCTAAATATTTAATAGACTTGTATACTTTGTCACTCTCATATAAATGTTTTATTTATTTGTATTCAGATTTTCATATTTTGACATTTAGTTTCTGTAAATAAGAAATTTTCAATATATCTGATAAAATCAACTTTGCAAGATTTTTAGTTTTGTTGTTAACTTAATATTATTTACTGCACACAAGTGTTTCTTATCTTTTTATTTCTTGCAAACTTCCAATTAAGCTATAGCCTGTTTGAAACATGCTAAATATTAAGATATTTTGCTAGAACAGAACATTTGACATCCTTATCACTAATTAGACGATCGGGCATAATAGTGAAATTCTGAAGATTCATTATTGTTTACTTTGAAGGCCCTGTAATATTTCATAGACTGATCAACGTGGCAAAATTATTTAGTTGATCAGAAATTTCAATTACCAGTACTGTATTGTTATGTAATATTTAGATGAAATATATTACTGGCTGATATATAAATAAGCTACTGATTTTGTTAATTTTTAGTAGTAGAATAATAAAGTCTGTCTTTTTATAATTCTATAGAAGCGAGATCGAAGGAGCAGTAGCAACGAGGAAATTTCGTGGGAAGAGGAACAGAGACTGTACGAGAGGATTAAGGAAGAGGCGGAGGATACAGGATACGACATTAAGATCAAAGAAGAACCTCTGGACAGAAATCGTGATATGAGTGGAGCGGTTGTTAGTGATGAGAGACATAATGATAAGAGAAGTCATAGACATAGGGATGGAGACAATGAGCAGAGAGAAGAAAAGTCGAGAGATCACCACAAAAACACTGAAACAAGTTCACGTCAGCCGTTAGAGAAACTCAAGAGTCATCGAGGTGATGATCTAGAATTTCGTCGACCGGACACCAGAGGGAGACAGCCTGCTAATGTAAGCAGAGATGTTCGTCCTCCACACAACGACAGGCAGACAGACAGGGACAGTGATAGAGACTTGCGCAGAAATAGGGATGAAGAGGGAGAAAGAAGCAGAAGTAGAGATAGAGTAAAATATGAAACCAAAGGTAGAGAGAGAGATGAAAGAAGAGACAGAGATAGATTTGATGAAAGAGAAAGTCAAACTGATAGAGATAGACGAAATCTGTTTGAGCAAAGGAAAGAGAGATATCGGAACGATAGACAAAGATTAGAACATAGAGCAGAGAGGGGGGTGGATAACGAGAGGGGAGCTAGTGAAGTTTGGGGGAGGGGAAACAATGAAGCCAGCACTTCTGCTGAAGCTATAGATGTGAAAAAAGAAAAAGAAAAGCCAACGCTAGAACTCTCTGGAAAACTTGCAGACGATACAAATGTTTTCCGCGGTGTCGTTATAAAATATCAAGAGCCGGAAGAGGCAAGAAAACCCAAGAAACGCTGGAGATTCCATCCATTCAAGGGAGACGAAGCTTTACCCATTCTGCACCTCCACCGACAGAGCGCTTTTCTATTAGGGAGAGACCGTAAGATAGCCGACATTCCTGTGGACCATCCTTCCTGCTCCAAGCAGCACGCTGTGCTTCAGTTCCGCCTTGTGGGATATAAGAAAGCAGATGGCACAACTGGTAGACGTGTCTCTCCCTATATTATTGACCTCGGGTCCGCAAATGGGACCTATGTGAACAATCAACGGATTGAGGCGCAGAGATACGTGGAACTGTTAGAGAAAGATGTGATTAAGTTTGGCTTCAGTAGCAGAGACTATGTGCTGCTGCACGACTCTTCCGATACCTCAGAGATCACTGGGGAGGATGAGGGCGTGGCTTAAGTGTTTAATTTTAAACGGCATAACGTAAATGTACAGTATAGATTATAATTGCGCTTTCTAATCCACTATCATCATCATCTTCCCTTAAATCCCAGTTTAACCAGGGTCGGGATACGAATAGACTTTCTCCAGTCCTCCCTGACCCACACCATATTATCAGTCAATCCCCTATTTTTCGTGTCCTTCCTAATTACCTACTCTAAGCTTTCTAATCCACTATACATTTAGTAAAAAGAGAAGTTGTATCAAATTTGGGATGTGAAGTTTACAAAGTGGTATTAAGTTTAGCTTTTGTGAAATCCTGTGTTTGAACAGCTTACATTGAGTTAGTAAAAGATAGAGTTGCAACAATATCATCCATACAAATCCAAAATAATATTTAATATTTTCTGGGTAAATGGAAGGGCAGTAAGATTTGCTATGATATGATTATTCTGGCAGTGGTTCAAGGAGTACAAGTGAAATGTTAAACTGAAATTGTTAACTGTTTTGTGATTCCTCACCGTGTTTTATATCAAATTAATAGCTTTAATTGCATTTGTTGAATTGCTGATGGACAACTTTCAATAGTTGAGCAATATATGGAGTGAGAAATCTACTAATCCAGAAGAGTTATCCCATCCCTGTCTCCAGTATCAGAACAATGTGCTTGGCAGTAGTGCATGTGATGTGTGTACATGTAATATAATGGCTTATATCTGCATTCTATTTCCAATTCATGTTTATGTAAATAGTTTTGATTGAATCAGCATATTTTGGAAATAGATGCTATTGAGGCATTTGGCCTTTAACCATTAGCGTTTATTTTAATATAGTATATGAATATATAGTAATAATTATAGTTTTAAAATAAACTATTTTGGCTTCGAATATGCCAAAGACATTAACAAGTTAATGCTGCCCGAGTTTAACTTCTATCTTGCTGTTTAATGAAATCAGTTACCAATAAATAAACGTATATATCAATTATAATTGACATCATTAACTTTTTGCACATTATTGTATATAGATTGATGGATTGTATGAATGTATGGACTGCTGCAGTTTAATCATTAATAAAGTGTTTACCAAAAAATTGTATATGTACTCTTTTGAACATATCTCAATATTAATTTGCAATTATATGCTCATATTTCTTGCTTAACAGCAAAATTGCCTAATACAAGGCTATGACTTCAGTTATCAATGACCACAGGAGAGATCGATTGATAAACGATGATTCTAAAAAATTTCTTTTTATATCTCGAATCAGTCAGATCAATAGGACTAAGAAAAGACTACAGCATAGAGCTATTAAATAATAAATTAATTCTAAATTATTGGTAGCTATCCTACTGTAAAAGTAAACACGCATTATAGTGAAATGATCAACTACGTTGATATCTATCACTTTTTGGTACCACATGTTTAACATGTAAGGCAATTTAGACCACTTTCAGTGTAACCAGTCCAGTGAATGTCCGAGATTTTACTCTAAAATCTGCGTGGCCGGGATTCGAACTCACGAGGATTCAATTCACCTCAGGGTCTGTCATTTAAAACTTCAATATGTTACCCCTACGCTATTAAAGCATCCTGTGTTCATGTTTGTTGCAAATGTTGCATCAATTCGCCCAAGGATGCTTTCACCCATCAGTTCAAAAAGTATGTCCACCTCGTATGACATACTCTGGACCTAATTACATCTAGAAGCCTATCTTTTAATTATAGGCTTTTAGATGTTATAAGTCCAGACTGACAGACACGTTATATATTACTCCATACGACATAATTTAGCTTTCTATCGAACATGTTATTCAGGATGGTAGGATTTAATTCGATTTCAATTTTTGAAGGATGATAATCATATGAAAATTATATATTTTCAAATTATTATAGTGAAGATAAAGAAATAATTAAGCTGCCTCATACGCAAGGGTAGATACTAATAATAAGCTGCATGTGAAACACTAATTAGACACAATTCTGTGGCTAGCCTTAACCGGGCTAAGTTAATATCGCTCAGTTAATGTTTACATTTTGTTCTTTATTTTCATTCGTGACAAGCTATTGCAGTTAATTGTTATATTCCAAATTAGAACTAAATACGTACATATGTTCTACCTATATCAATCTAAAAATCTTTTAGTGTGTTAATCTGAGTGAATATCTATTCTGATACACTTATCAGATAATTTTAAATATATATCGATGTTAAGGTGACATTGATCATTAAGTTTAGAGAACAAATGTTTCACTTAACTATTTATAAATACATTAGTATTGTACTTGTATCTATAGTCTAAGCAGCAAACTGAATTATGAAACTAAAAGAATAAAAACTACATACACAAACAATTACACAAACAATCGAGAAGTGGCAATCATCACTATAGAATTACCAGTCGCTGAGCCCGATCACAGCATGAATTCTTCTTAGTATAAATCCGGCAGAGCAGTAGTTAATTTTTAGACTAAGTTTAATGTTTTTTCACTAGTATTTTGTATGTTTTGGATGGTGGCTGACTGATCGACTATTTTATGCCATTAAATGAATACTAGGCTATACTTCTTAATTCTTGTTTGTGCATTGCTTGAAAACTTGACCTACTCAAACTATGGAATCTTGTAATTAGGAGTTTGATAGGTTGTTGATATATAGTCTACAGCAGCATGATTGTAGAATTACAACTCTTCAATCAGCTAATGCTGGGGTAATCTACATTCCAGAGGTAAAAAAAGAGTTAAGTTTTGAGGCATTCAATTCTTGGCTCCCTGTTTAGAATCAATTGCCTGCCTATCAAGAGTACTCTCTCTTCTCAGCTTTCAGAAGAAGCTTAAAGCTGTTTTATTTTATCATATTTTAATACTAGCACTACTGTAGCCTATTGCTTAGAGTAGCACCTATACAAATCCATTATTGAATGATTTCTTAATGTCACTAGTATTGAACTTACATCCATTATTGAATGATTTCTTAATGTCACTAGTATTGAACTTACTATTGCTATGAATACTAGTGTTGAACTTGTATATATTATATTTTATATTTCAAGTATAAAGGCTCTGATATAAGGCTAGTTACTTTACTTGTCGTTCTCTAATGGAGTAGTTTTGTATCTTGATTATAGGATACACTGGAAAATGTCTCGTTGTTGCGTTAAATTTTTGCTCACAGCTTCATTTGTAATGAGAAATTTCTCAACAGCTCCTGTAAGGTATATACCTGAATGTTTGTTAGTTTACTTTTTGTTACAGAAGATATGGAAAATTCATATCTCTGCCGATTTTTCGCCAGTAAAAATCTTCTTCAGTAATGTTCAATTTTATTAATTCAGTTCAGTTAGTTTTATTTTTCAAGTTCAATGATTCAAGTTCCAGCTAGGCATGGCAGTGGGCCCAGTAGAATAGAACTCTGCTAACACTTTACCAATTCTTCTTTAGTCGACACTTAGAAGGAAAGTATTCAATACGAAGTCTTTTGATTTAAATATTTTATTTAATAGTAATATTTCATGTTCGAAGTTCATTTGATCCTTCAATTGTAGATTGAAGGATCAAACGAACGTATACGAGAGTGCATATGTTTTTAAAATAAATCTGAGTATTTCATTTCATTTGTTTAGATTACAATTGGTTAAATTAAGTCATATATATATATATATATATATATATATATATATATATATATATATATATATATATATATATACACAGTCACAAACAATTAGATTAAATGTGACAAGCTCTAGTACCTCTTGCACTCAAATAAGTGATAATTATCAATATTCGATAAATTAATTAATTAATACTCAATATATATATATATTAATTACCAATAGTCGAGTATACTCACAGCTAGTATTCATTTTACCTCTCTCACAATTGAGCCTCAACTCAAGGTTGGTCCTTCATGAGCTAGGGTTAAGTTCTCGTACAAACCCAAACTGTTTCATTATGCAATAATTAAGATAAATAAGCTGATATATTTTTGCATGTTGCACAGATGCAGAGCTACAGTGTTGGATGGCAGGGCCATAGCTAAGAGTATAAGGAGAGATTTAAGGATTGAGGTAGAGAAGTGGGTGGGGAAGGGTAATAGAAGGCCCCACCTAACGGCAGTGGTGGTGGGCGATGATCCAGCCAGTAAAGTCTATGTAAATAACAAGGTGAAGGCTGCACAACTTGCTGGTAGGACTACTATATTGTAATGAATAATATTAATTTTTCTGTATTTTATAGTTATTTTGTCATGTTGCATTCTTGGTTATACTATAGTTGCAAGCACTTAGTGCATAAATATCTGTTGCTTTTTGTACATATTTCTTAAAATTGTGTAAAACAGTAAGTAATCTGTAGTTTAGTAATGCCTTTGAGCCAACCTTCATATATACATATAATCTTTAAAAGAAAATGACACAATTATATGTAGTTTAGCTGTTTACATAATATTCTAGTTTGTTACAGCCTTTATTCTTCTGATACTTGTTTCTTGTTAGTCTCAGCTATATGATCTTTTAAAGCTGATATGCTGAATCTCATGTGAAGTTTCTCTGTAAGTATTACTTCACCACTAAATCCTTCATGTTTAGTAAACTTTGCTATTAATAAACCTTCCGGATATAACTCTCATCACTTTCAGTTATAAATTTGTAAAACAAGAAGAGCAAAACGAGAGCTTTAGTCTTACCAAAAATTTAATAAATTATCTTGCCAAGAATTAATCAATCTCATATATATCTATTTTATATTAGTGTCTTTCTAGTGTAATATTTGTTTGTAATGAAACGCTATCAATCATTGTAAAATTTTCAACGTATGAAATGTATTTGCATTTGTATAGCTTAGATATTGCAGTCAGTGTTGTACTAATGCTACATATCTCAATCAATCAATATGAAGCGCTGCTGTACATGTTAGTCTCAGTCTGTACAAGTTTCTTACATGGTGACAAGTTGTTTCCTGTAGCAGGTCCCAAATTGTGGAATGAACTTCCATATTTTACAAGACATTCTGATAAAACTGATAGCTTTCAAAATAGTCTTAAGACACATCTTTTTGCTAGATAATTCCATGTAAATTCTTCTCACTGATAAATCTCTCAGATTGTGATATTACATATGATAGTAATTTGATATTGTAGTTATTTTGACTGTGTGCATTTTGTTGTTCATTGCTTGTTTTATCGTAACTGTGTAAAATATAAAGATGCCTTAACATGATATACTCTGTTAGCATTAAACATCTGCAAATCTCAATCAATCAAATAAAAGCACTGCTGCACTTCTACATATCTCCATCAATCAAGTACTGCTGACTTCTATCATAATTAGTCACGTTTGTATGGTGTAGGCATCACGAGCAGAATTGTTTTACTACCGCAATCGATAACAGAAGCTGAACTGGTTCACTTTGTTCACGCTTTAAATTACGACGACACTGTTGATGGATTCCTGGTTCAGCTGCCTCTTCCCTCGCACATCAACGAGCGGAAGATATGCGACAGCGTGGCACCATGGAAAGATGTCGATGGTTACAGTATCATCAATGTAGGGCGGGTGTGTAGCAACGTTAAAGGCATGGTGCCAGCGACATCTGCTGGGGTTGTGGAATTTATCAAACGTACTGGTATGTTTTTATTTTACTGTCGACTTCTTGAACCCTTGGCTTCTCTAACCCTTGGCTTCTTGAACCTTTGGCTTCTCTAACCCATGGCTTCTCGAACCCTTGTCTTCTCTAACCCTTGGCTTCTCTAACCCTTGGCTTCTGTAACCCTTGGCTTCTCTGACCCTTGGCTTCTCTAACCCTTGGCTTTTCTGACCCTTGGCTTCTCTAACCCTTGGCTTCTCTGACCCTTGGCTTCTCTAACCCTTGGCTTCTCAAACCCTTGGCTTCTCTGACCCTTGGCTTCTCTGACCCATGGCTTCTCGAACTCTTGGCTTCTCTAACTCTTGGCTTCTCTGACCCTTGGCTTCTCTGACCCTTGGCTTCTCTGACCCTTGGCTTCTCTAACCCTTGGCGCGTATGATGGGGTCTACCAGATGGTAGTATGTCGCGTTTTATTTGTCTGATTATTCGTTAGTCAATTGCCCTGCTCTGGACTCTAGTATCTAATGCAGTAGTACTATTATTATAATGAATTTAGTAATATAATAATAATTATCATTATATTACTAAATTCATTATAATAATAATAGTATCATTATAATTAGTATGGTAATCTAATAATATATTGATATAAGAATTAGTACAATTATGTAATATTAATATATTATAATTATTAATATCTTAATTATTGTTGTAATAATTCATTTAATTTTAATCTAAATGAATATTGTCATCAAAGTGCTGATATTTCCGCCACCTATAACAAACTAGGAATTTTATTTATAAAATGTTATTTAATGGATGCAGTCATTTCCCCGTGTTGTGTCTGGGTCGTTTGAAGAATTTGACCAACCGGTGACTGCACGTGTCGTAGAAGGCGACTAAAGCACTAAGAGCCATACCAACGTCAGAAAGGGCATTCGGTTGGTGAGCGCCTAGGCTCCAGATATTGCCACAAAACTTAAACGAATGGATAAAAGAAAGTCTATTCGTATCCCGACCCTGGTTGAACTGGGATTTAAGGGAAGATGATGATGATGAATGGATGCAGTCATTACTGTTAACTTTCTATGTTATTAACTTATTATCTTTCTGAACTACCAACTGTATTTAATATAAAAAATTCATTTTCTTGATTAAGAAGTAGCTGGATGATAAATAAATAGCTATACAATTAAATCAATTAATGTTTAGTTCTTCAAGGAGCCTGCTGCTGGTTTGTGTTAATAAATTCTTTCACTCCATACCTTAAAATTTGTCATTAAAAATAAATGAATTTTATATATTATATTTATTTTTTTATTGTTTAATTGATATTTTAAAATGTATTATTCATGCACATGTGTATATGCATGTACGTGTGTGTGTGTGTGTGTGTGTGCACGAACTTCAAATGAATCCAGGGTGATAACGTTTGAATGAAGTATACCCAGGGTGATATTATTCGCAATAGCACAGTAGTTATATACTCCAGTTAAAGACGGTGAACTTTGGGGGTTTATCTGATATTATGACAATGTATGTGTGTATGTATATGGTAGTATGTATGTATGTGTGTATGTATATGGTAGTATGTATGTATGTGTGTATGTATATGGTAGTATGTGTGTATATTAAATTCATTTAGTCATTATTCTTCAGGCATTCAGACGACGGGCAAGAATGCTGTGGTATGTGGTAGGTCTAAGAATGTCGGGATGCCCATTGCTATGCTACTGAACTCTGATGCCAAAAATGGAGGACATTTCTGTAAGTCCTAATCATGTAGCAATATTTAAATGCAAATGTTTCATTGACTGATAGGCCCTACTGTTAATAAATCCTGTCGCATTACAGGTAATTATTGAATAGTTGTACGTAATCTTATTGTACTTTTAATGCATGCATTAGGCCATTAGGCATACGTGTGCTAGGTGAGAGCTCAGCTGCCATGAGACGTGATAGCGCAGCTACTGACGCTGTGGTCTCTAGCGCCACAGTTAAAATCACATATTCATTGATTGTCCTCGTGCAGTTCATGCATTAAAAGTTCAATAACTTTGGCAATTAAGAACATATCAGCACGTAGGTCATGTTGTTTTTGAAAAGAAATGATTGCTCTTCAAAATATTATTAGCATAATTTTATCTTACATGTTTGCTATTACTTTTATGGAGATAATTTTACGCTGCATGTAACACATCCGTAATCCTGTACTGGAAATTTCGTATCTGACCACATTCCTATTCGCAAACCTATAACTTACACGTTATTAAAGATATTCAAACGAAATTTCTCTATGTTTGGTAGAATTGGCTGCTGGTCAAGTACTTTAAATTTCAAGGACATCGGTCAACTCCTTACGACTTTATTGTAAAAATAATGTGGGGTATCAGTTATAAAAAACACAGTGTATGTATATATATATATATATATATATATATATATATATATATATATATATATATATATATATATATATATATATATTATGAAACTCTGCAGAAAATTTAACAAATTGTTTTCATTCCTTTCTTTTTGCTCTGATAACTTTAATTTTTGTTTTCAAGGTGATACTACTACGACGATATGTCACCGTCACACGCCTGCAGAAGAGCTCAAGCTGTTCACAAGGTCAGCAGACATTCTCGTTGTTGCGACAGGCGTGCCAGGTCTCATAAAAGCCGACATGGTGAAAGAGGGAGCCATCGTAATTGACGTTGGTTTTACCCATGTCTTAGACAGCAGCACTGGTACAACCAAAGTCGTTGGAGACGTCGATTTTAAGGGTTGGCTTTTTCTTACTACTACAAATTTGTTCTTCCACTGAGATTTTAATATAGATTTTTATATTTTAGCATTTTTTTGTTAAAACCAAAGACAAGCCCAATTGTTTCTTTATGAAAAAGAACATTAAGAAACTCTGCAGAAAATTTAACAAATTGTTTTCATTCCTTTATTTTTTGCTCTGATAACTTTAATTTTTGTTTTCAAGGTGATACTACTACGACGATATGTCACCGTCACACGTATCTGATGGCATTTAGAACCCATGATCTCTTGTTTATCAACAAAGTGTGCTACCTATTCTGCCTCCAGCCAGCACATGAGATTTCGCATTTTTTACAGAGGTGCCGTGCGTGTACCGTGTTTAAAGAGCTGCCGTGCTTACAGAGGTGTCATGCTTGTACCGTGCTTACAGAAGTGTCATGCTTGTGTCTTGCATACAGAGGTTTCGTGCTTGTGCTGTGCTTACAGAGATGCCGTGCTTGTTGTACTGATATTGTACTTCCATTATTTCCTTTTCATACCTTGATTGTGCCAAGCTTTTACTTTGATAGCACAGATAGAAAAGGAAAATTTTTGATAGAAAACTAAAGAAAAGTAGGTTTAGGCGTTGGTAGCAACTCATGTACACTGGATGGAAACGAGAGATGGAAAAGATAGGTCTGCGTATGATAACTGCGTAACTGCGTATGATATCTATTATTATTATATTTATTATATTACAATTTATTGATATTTAGCGCTTAATACCACTTTTTTAAACTGTTAGGCAATTTTAGTTAATTTTCCGTGTAACCAGTCCAGTGAATATCCGAGATTTTATTCTCAGATCAGCGCGGCTGGGATTCGAACCCTCGAGAGTTCAATTCACCTCAGGGTCTGTCATTTAAAACTTCATGAAGTACCCCTACTTTCTTAATACATTCTTACCAGTTATATATCACCAATAGTATGGAAACAATGATAAGTAGACTCAATTACTTTAACTGTGCTAATTATCTAATTTACTTATTACTAATTGATCGGTAGAATGGAAGGAAAAAGAGGCAGGGGCAGGCCGAGATTAGGTATGTTGGATGATTTAAAGACCCACTCATATGTGGAAATGAAGAGGAAGGCGGAACACGTAGAAGAGTGGAGTCGTTATGTACCATGGACCTGCCAGTAGGCAGTGCACTAAGAGAGAGAGAGAGAGAGAGAGAGAGAGACTTATTACTAATTGATCAATAGATGTAGAAAGCCATTTAAAAAGCAACTGTTGTTTGACCTATGCCTGTCTCTCTCACTTGTCTACTGCCCACTGGCAGGTCTGTGGTATATAAAGTCTCCACTCCTCTCTGTCTTCCGCTCTTGAAGTCATCTGACATTCCTAATCTCGATCTACCTCTGCTTCCTTCTTCCTTCTATGACCTCTTTTAGTGAACTATTCCCCTTGAATGTGTCCTATCCGGCTCTTGCTATTATTTCTTTATGTATTTTATCAGCTGTCTAATTGATTGGTTGATTGATGAATTGATTTATTGTAGGGGTATCAGAGAGAGCTGGTTTTATAACGCCCGTACCTGGAGGTGTGGGACCGATGACTGTGGCCATGCTGTTGAAGAACACTCTCATCGCTGCTAGACGAGAAATAGATTTTGATGATTTGCCTTCTCGTTACGTCACAAATCAATCAACATTGACGCGCCCACTTTATGAAGCTTCAGCGAATCACAGAAATATAAAACTCCACTGACCATGAAAATCGAATGCTTTCACCTTTGATTGACAGTCTCGTGCTGAGCCTATATTCAGAACGTTGATCTCATCAGAAAACAGTGTATGGACCTATAGTGTATAGACCTATAGTGTATAGACTTATAGTCAGTGGCGGATCCAGGGGTAGGCCCAGGGGGCCCGGGGCCCCCCTTAGGCCCGACGATAAATAATTTTAAACAATATTTTCATTGTTTCTATGCAATTTCTAGGTGTAAATATGTTTTAAGGGCGTTAGGGGGGGTACAAGAGGGAACTCGAAAAGTCCGACTACCTGAAATTTTTTCAAATATGGGCCCCACTAGGGGCTCATATAATGGAAGGGGGCCCGAAAAATGTTGACAGTTTCACAAGCTGTCAATTTTCACTTTAGCCACTGTATAATAGGAAAAAAAGGTGCAAGTAAAAAATGTGAACTCTGTCCCGGAGCAGTGGTGCAAACAGCCTTGGCTGGGATCGAGGGGCTTAAGCCTCCATCTTCCGCCAAAATTAGGTCACTTTTGCAATTGGTCTAGATCCGTGGAGTTTCTTCAGAGATGACAAAATTAACCTACTTTTTCCGTAAACAAATGTAGGATTTTAGGCAATTTAGGATTTCCTCTCACTTTAGTACGGTTATGAGTGGGAGGGGAGGGGGTAAGATACGGGGATATACTCACTCTATGAGCCGAGTGCTGTATGCTGAAAAATTTTGAGCCCCACTCCCACACACAGCATTTTTTCTGGTTGCGTCACGTCCTGAAGAAGGCGGGGCGTAAGCACAAATGTGTACACTCTCAAAAGAAAAATTTTGGGCCCCCCCCTTAAAAAATTCCTGGATCCGCCCCTGCCTATAGTGTATGGGCCTATAGTGTATGGGCCTATAGTGTATGGGCCTATAGGCTCCATTATCTGCATGTTGTTCTTCTAGGGTGCCTAGAGTGTTGCACAATAGAAAATTGGATGAAGCTTTTGTTACTTAATTTTTGTGGTAAATTTTTAAGCAACTTGTTGTTATTAACATATGGAGTTATAAACGTGTTACGTGTAAATTTTTAGATTTTGCTATTCCTGATGTTGAGTGCCTAATTTTTTTTAATGTATTCGTTGTGCAGATTTCTTGTGTTTAATATTTGTCCTGTGCTCCAGTTGATGGCTGGTCCATAACATATATTTTAAAGTTGTGTCACCTGTCGCTCTCCATGCTGATCATACCTTTTGAAACCAAACATTAACTTCTGACTAATTCTTTACTGAGCTATTGTATTAGCTTTGTTGTAAATTATTGCTTCTAATTTGATATCTCTATTTATTCCTCATTCACTACTTAAGAACATTTCGTACCCAATTTTAAAAATCTTTATCCGCTCATTTATTGGCCATCATTGATTCGGAGTTGTTACTACTTGCTAGTCATCCGCTCTCCAATAGGGTGAGCTCTCTTTTGAGTATGGAACATTCTTTTAATTGTCAGTTCTAAGAAAGTTAATCTCTGGTAGTTACAGACGCACCAAATATCGTATATGACTAGCTAATTTTACTATTGATACCTCGCAATTGATTGACTGCTTATGACTAAGAAAACATTGAACACCCTTATTTTATAGGGAGCTTCTAAACAACATTAATTGCCTATGTCTATCTGGCGTTCAGTTCTATGTCATTTCCATGATAAGTATTCCTACTCGCATATTCTATAGGTGTATGTTTGTAATTGCAGAGCACGGCATATGGGCCCCTCAAAAAGGGCCCATATGTATAATAAAACTTTCATTGATTGTTATGAAGTTATAACGAGAAATTAGCAGTTGATCTCAAGTACTATACTCGTGCGCCTGCATAATAATAATGAACTTTTAACGTCCGTTTTCTCTTTCAAAGAACACATCAGAGTTATTGTACTCGTTCTTAAGTAAAAATATTAACGATTATTCATTTATTTTAATTTGTTGCTTTCTAATTTACTGTCATTTTGGTTATTGTTATTTACTGCTTGTTTACACTGGGATTATAAAGTACATGTACTTACTGTAACGTAATTGGCTCTTTTGTCTAATTTCTTTTTCTATGATATGCTTATTTAAGGTAAACTTTATATACTGAATATTATTGTCCACGTCGTTTATTACAACAACAACAGTTAAAATTACTTTAATGGAATATCAATTTTTTGGTTGGCTAAGCAGAGGAAGAAGGCCGTCAGATTTTAAGTTGTCAGTTTTGTGGATCAGTTGTTGCAGGGTTCAAATTCAGTGTCCTTCCCGTCACTGATATGCTTTCGAAGTGCGTCTGCATGATGTACTCTATTAAATATTAAGTTGAACTAGGCTTTAGCCACTTGGCACTATATTTAATAATTACTGTACCGTCAACCATCTCTCAGGGAAACCACGTGGACTCTGGTTACAATCGAGAGCGTTTCATACAAACACCTCTCTTCCCACCATAGATTTTTTCATATTGCATGACTGTTTTTTTCATCACCGGACCGGCACCGTTTAGGATCTTTTTCGTTCTCTTCATCACATGTTTTTTTTCAGATCGTTTGGGGTGAATCGATTTGTAATGACATGTGATGGGGGGACGTCCCTGACATCATCTTTGTATGAGGAAACGGACGTTAAACCTTTATTATTATTATTATTCCACCAATAATTTTAGACGTCACATGTCATGGCTGATGGGAGAGCCGACTCTCAGCTCCTGCCCGGTATATGTAGGAATTATTCCTTGAACCCTGCAGTGCAGGAGACTTGAGCAGGATCTGTTCCCCTGGCTCGCAGTCCTCCTCGTGTATGGAGCACTGACGACTCAGCGTTATCTCCTCCATCGGCTCTCCGAAGAACCTCTCGAGCTTGTTGGAGGTGGAGGACATTCTACTTGTGAGAGGAGTGCGTGAGGGACTTGGCCCCCCGGAACAACTGATAGGAGTTGTGGGCCTCGTGTGGGGGTCACAAAGTCTGGGCGGGCTGATACTGATGGATCTTTCAGTGCCTGGCGATAGAAGAGTTAAGGATGGGGCAAGAGCAGAAGATTCTGGATTACTGGAGGCGGAGGAAGTAAGGTAGAGAGATCTTGCTGGAGAGGGTTGAACTCGGAGTGTAGGGGAGGTCCTGGTAGACCTGTCCGGGGTCATCACGTAGGCTGATCGTGGTGAGAGGCGGGATGATCCTAGTGTATCCTGTGGAAACATGAAACAGGTCTTGGGTTCCTTCTTTTCGTAAAAGCTCGAGGTATTTGTTATGCTGGTAATGTCTATAATAGACGTGTCTCTTTCTGGGCAACTTAGTTGAGTCTCGAAGATCTGTTCTGGCATAGAAGGGAAGCCACTGTCTGGTCGACTCTGAGATCTTGTTAGTGGTGTACGTGGGCTCTTAGTGCTCAGGGTATCTCTGCTGACCGCTGATGGACTGTCTGATTTCTTGTACCATTTTACTTCCTCTGCAAGATCTTGAACTTCTCTCGAGAGATTCAGTGGTGAAGGCAGTCTCTGCGACCTCTTCACTTGTCTATCAGGTAAATCTGATAGAATTGCCGAGTCTACAAATGTGTTTATGGGATCTAGACGACTCCAGGAGTTGACATCTTGTTCATCTCGTTGAAAATAGCTGGCTACAGCCAGACGTCTGCCAGCTGGTTGAACCAATCCTGAGGATCTCATTCTTTCATCTGTCTTCGTTTCAGGTAGTGAGAAACGAGATTGACTTAAATCCAGCATTTCCGCCCTCGTCTGCTCTTTTATTGGTAGTAGAGAAATGTGAGATATCCGAGAGTTGTTGTTGTTAACAGCTTGTCTGATCTTTGGGCATTCAACTGATCTATCGATGAGATTAATTTGATGCTGCGACGGACTGATTTGATTTCGTTTCATATAGCAAAAGCTTCTGATCATTTTCCTAATTTCAATTCTCATTCGCTCAATCAAGCCAATTACTAGCGCCGGATACAAAGTAGTGGCCAACAGATACAGCACGGTGGTAACTGCCTGTAGGTCTGCAGTGAGTTCTACAGAATTACTCGTCACTTCGTATAAATTAAAAACTGACTGGAGTAGGGTAACAGCTAGTGGTAGACTTCCAGCAGCAATGAGACGCTGTGTGAGTGTTCTGTCGTTATCTACCTCCTCTTGAGCTGGTCTGCGAATGAAGTTGTCGATGTCTCTGAGCACAACTAGCGACACGGTCGAGAGACTTCTGTTTAGATGTCCTGGTCTAGAGACAGTGCTCACTCTGCCAGTTCTC
Organism: Enchytraeus crypticus; assembly: GCA_905160935.1. NCBI lineage: Eukaryota > Metazoa > Annelida > Clitellata > Enchytraeida > Enchytraeidae > Enchytraeus > Enchytraeus crypticus. The sequence goes on from CAJHZI010000005.1 coordinate 195,454, forward strand.
GACACCCGCATAGCCAGCTGAACTATCGAGCTTCGTCTTCTCAGAGTTTGAACTTTCGAGGCCAGGTCGTAGCACGTTCTAGTGTAGCCTCTGTAGGCCAGTAGCGCAGCCGCTATGGGCAACAGACATCCTAGCGACAGATGAGTCAATGCTGATAGAACTTCTGGAAAAGATGTTGCGTTTTGAAGATGATAAGTTGTCTCATTGTAGCCTAAGTAGTCCTGAAATATATCAAAGCTATGATATAGAAATGTAGAATATATAGAAATGGATGCTGAAACCGATCAGTTTTGAGTCTCTTAGTACAACATTAAGAGAAATTTGTCTGATTTGCGCTCAATTTCGGCATGGGCTTCCAGCGAGAGATGGTAGTCTGTGATATCAGGTACAGACCACGGGAGAAGTAGGCTATCTTGTAGGTCACTTGTTAGAGTCGCTAAGTTTTCTGATTTGTTATCTAGTAACAGATTGATTGAGAGATACTTTAACAAATTATTTATTGGAGTAAGAATACTTACTTGTGGTTGGGTGCATAGACTATAAGTTGATGTGTGGGCTAGGAATACGACGAATGAACCGAGCAGGCAGATGATCAGAAGAAGTATCGAGTACTTCCGGTGAGCCGAGTCTCGTAACAATGATGCCACTGCGCAGGTTTTGTCCTGTAACTCTTGTTCCTTCCTCTTAGAGAATAAATATCTACAAAAGAGCATTAAACCTATACGCTGGAGCATTATGTAGCTACATGTACTAGCAAATGCTGCAGTCCCACAGTTGAAAACTTACACAGACTATGTTAATTAATGTTATTTTTTTAATCAGAAATTTTGAAGACACTTTAAAACCTAAAATTTTCTGTTGAAATTAAATGGTAATGCGTATAATGTTTGAACATCATCTCTTACATTGTCGTTGGAGATAGACGTCGATGCTGCGGTGGCAATAAAATTTTCCAGGACCACTGGAAAAGTCAGGAATTTTTAAGTGGTGTGGAGAATAAACGATATTCTATTGTAAAAGATATTCTATTATAATTGCTAATTTAGACTTACCTTTCAACTGCGTAGTTGGCGGTTGCGAAGTTATTGTGTAGACAAAACCAAACGATTGCTCGCTTGTAGAAAGTGTAGACGGCACAATTACTATGTCCTACTTGGTATAGGTTACTCTGCTCGACTTGAGAATGCCTCTGATGAATGTGCTCCCCGGCCACCAAACATCCAAGAATAAGATTGCTGATCAGCTGACTGGTCAGCAGCACATAGCGCGATGACATCATCAGCACATTCCGATGACGTAGTAGAGGAATGAGCACAGTTAGATGAAATGCTATGTTTGGAATTAGAACGGTGTAAGCGAGAGTTGATACGGCATCAAGTTGCCGTTTTAAATGACATGTTTCGGCAGCAGACTGCAGCGCTGTTACATTAGTTAGAGTCATATTTTCAACATCCACCGCAGAAGTATGATTAAACATGATAGGCAAGTCTAAGTGGGAAAGTTGACTCTCGCATTCATTGCTAAATGATATAGCCAATGTCAAGGAAGTAGCTGGGGTTTTGCGAAATGATCCGTCTTTAGGATGCGATGAATTCAACAGTTGAGCTATATACGTAGCCTAAATTATTTTCTTGCCATGCCTACGCGGCTTCTTTGAAGCCTTAAGTGGTTAACATTAGTGAAATGCCGAGATCGCATGTGATCTGCGATCCTGGGCCATCTGATATAAGACAATAAAGATCCATCAACAATTTTGTTAAATCTCTATACCGGGATCTCTTAAAGGACTTAGACTAAATTGGTCTATTCCTAATTAATTTTAATATATAATTTGCCTTAATGTTAAAGGCTCACAGAGCCACACATGATGTTTCGTAGTAATCGCAAGGACCCGTAGTCAGATTATTCGTGGCCCGAAATAAAGACAATTCGTACCTTAACCAGTGCGTAGGCCTATAATGTCGTACTAGGCCTACTCCAATATATTAAATTTCAGTTGCTATTCACTTGATATGATTTGTTACTTCCTATTCGTGGATTCTTATTTAATTTCTATGCTACTAGGCCCATTTTAAATTTTCTTATAAAAGTAAGTTCTATTCGATAGTATGCATGCTTTAGGACGCTAGCCCGTAGGTCTATGTATACTGATGACATTATATACTGTATATCTATTTCTTATATTTTATACTATGGTTTTATTTATATCCTTCAAGAATTATAACCAGACTAGGCCTACTACAGGCGCGTATATAGCCTACGATAGGCTACTCTTTAAATAATACAAAAAATTACTTGCTCTCCTTGATATTCTAGCAATTCTCTCGATTTTTTTAGCAATTATCTAGGCCTGATGATGAAACTTATTTTCGCGGTGACCGTACGATGGCGAAACGGGCACGGCTGTAGAGTAAATGCAGACTAACCCGACCTACCTACAAGTACAGTCACGTTGTAGCCAAGTTATCCTCCTCATCCGTACTGTCTACGGTCTATCAGTGCATGTCCAAGCTCATGCTGGAAACTAGTGTCGTTAAGATCTATATCGTGTTCAGCCTCAGGTTTTTTTCCTCTTACAACCTCTGCACACATATCAACTCTTGCTCGTGATACGTTGTATTCGAGCGCACAACGTGGAAGAGCCAATTTAACGTTCTGATTTTATTAATGATTTATGATGCTCCTATGTTTTTAATTCGAGCATCAATTATTTATATTGATAATAAAGTTCTTTACAAATATAGTTAATGGTTTTGCAATGGTTGTAAAAATTAACGTTAAACTTGAATTATATAGTAAAATGCTCTTCTCTGATTAAATTTAATATACATGTATGTAATTAATCCATCTAACTGAGGAAGGCAACTGGAAACCACCTCAGAAGCCATACTTTTCGCAAGCTATAGGCAACATAAGGTATGGCTAAGGCATAGACTTTGAAAAGGGTTAACTTGTTGATCTAAGGAGTGCTCTTATGATGTGAGAAAGCAGACTTCGAGTATGAATATGTACCTTGAACCTGCCACTTGGCAGTTCACTGAAGAAAAATAAGATATTATCACATGTTTAACAATTAGGTAGTTTAGTTAATAATGCATGTTACCAGTCCTGTGAATATCACAGATTTTACTATCTGAACATCTCTCGCAAGAATTGCTCCCAGGACACCAAGAACGGCCAATTAAAATTTTACGACATTTTCTAACGCACCTACTCACTGAGCTATTGAGACATTCTACCGTTAATAACCGTATATACCATTTATTATACATTTATATTACAAGGTGTATGCCAAGGCCATGTCAATTTTTCACATGCTGGCTTGAGTAATTACTTGAATGAAATTCATTGCTATATGGCATAGGCCCTGCACCTTCTTCTCTCATGCGTTTGCAACGCGTTCAGAATTCTGTAGCACGTGCTGTCTGTCGATCCTCAAAGCTTCATACCACCTCTCGTTCCTTACAATCTTCATTGGCTTCCTATAGTTCAAAGAATTAAGTATAAAATTGCTCTGTTAACTTTCAAAACACTTCTCTTTGGTAAACCTTCTTACCTTCCTGATCTTCAAATCCAATATCAGCCTTATAGTAAGCTTTGTTCTTCCGATATCACACTGCTCAAAATGTCTAATATTCTCACTTCGTTAGGTAGACGTTCATTTTCTTTCTCAGCTCCTACTGTTTAGAACTCTCTGCCACCTGATCTTCGCTCATGTTCTACTGTTTTCACTTTCCATTGTAGGCTGAATATACATCTCTTCCCACCTTAGAAGTTTTCATCTTGCCTGTTTTTTAAAATTCCCGGATAGGCACCGTTTAGTCTTTTTCTTTCTCTTCAGCACGTGTTTTTCAGATCGTTTGGGGGTAAATCCATTTGTAGTGACATGTGATGGGGGACGTCTCTGACATCATCCATGTATGAGGAAACGGACGCTAACCTTTATTATTAATGCTTGATGCGTTGTATAGGTATTGCTTCAGCACAATGATTTATTCAGGATAACATCTTTGACTTGTATAACCTCTGTAATTTAGTCCTCGGTATTATTGAATATTTTTCATGTCCTACAATCAGCCATTTTACTCACTGAGCACCAGACCGTACAGTTTGATGGCAGTTCTCTGCCTCGAAATCATGCTAGTAATGAGGTAATAAATTTGAACCATGGGCATGCTGATCTGCAACCAAAGAACTCATCGATACATTATCAGCTTGGACTCATGAAGACTTAAGAAATACCAAGAGATACTCGACCGCGGATCAGTATGTGTGGGGTTCAAATCCTGGGCTTGCTCGTCACTGACATCGCTTTCGATTGAGGAAACTGGTGTTAATCGTAGCTTTACTTCATGACGTAATCCTCAAGAATAATGGTATTTCACAACTTCATGACTGGTAGATAAGCGACAATTTTAAAATATTAGTAGATACTAGCAAATGTCTGATATATTTGTTGAAATACATGTATTTGGTAGCAGCTGTGGCTGAGTCATCAAAACTCCTAATGGCATTTGTCCCAGTATGAAATATAGTGTTAGTCAAAAGAAATATTATCTGTTAGTTAGATGCCTAGGCAATCAGACATTGAGCGGAATGGTTTGCAAGCCTGATAATCATATGACCCATTTGAACTGTCTCGTAAGCATCCCTTGTGGTACTGTAGTGGCTGTTAAACTACGCATTTTGTAAACTCGTTAAAAATGCCCTAAACTCTGTAAGCACTACTTAATTTCATATTCAAAAAGCCCTAATTGAAGTTCTTCTGTTGGATAGAGTTTAAGAACCTAATAAACCTCTTTAACATAAAATAGTCTGTAGTATAAAAAGTTCTTTTCCCTATCATCTTACCCCCGGGAATAACCATAATATTTATTCTCGAAATACTATGTATGAAGAAAGAATACTATAAGCACAAAATAAAGATTAATACCACATTTATCTGTGCACATATTTATTCTCAAACCTGTATCATCAATGTACACATTTTAACCGCATAAGCATCACAATTAAATTATGTCGCACGCAGTTATCTAATTCCAGAAACAGTCCATACTAAATATTGTACACAGGTTTCTTTGTATAAATTTTCTGTGATGGATTTATCCCGTTAAACATCTACTTCTTGCCCGAGGCAGCCTGAGCCTTGATTACCTTGGCAACAATCTTCTGCTCCTCAATCAGGAAAGCTCTCACGATCCTACATAATTCATACAAAATAATTTCCACACTCTAGTAATTATGCAGAAATGTTTGAAACTTTGGTATAAACATTTTCTGAACCAAAACAGATAAGTTGACAATAGCTTAATAAAATTATCTCAGCTGTAAAAGAATTATATTTATATTTTTGAGCCAGCTCAACTAATGGTCTTAGTTTTCTTTGTCTCTTATTAGGTTTGAATACTTTATAGTTTTCAAAGGACTGCTACAATAAAATTTTTTAATAACGCTACATTAGTAACATAATACAATTAAGATATTAGAATATCATGATTTATCTACTTGAATACATTCTTTAAAAGAAACTTTCTTTTAGCGTGCCTTATCCCTATTTGGGATAAGGCACGCTAAATACGGAGGGGACTGGATAGGAAATGGAACATTAAGGTCGGCTATTCATCAGCCTGACACCACCAAGTGTACACGACTTGGTTATTATTAGGCCCTCTGAAGAGAAAACCCACGTCGCTACGCAGTCTTGAACCCGCGACCTCTCATTTTAGAGGCGAGCTCTCTACCCACTGCGCCACGAGACGTTCCACTTGAATACATTCATAATTAGGTAAACTTGTTTGAATAAGAATTAGCATTAGCTGTAAGAGCAAATTTATTTAGACACATATCAGCGATAAATATTTACATAAATCATCAAGATTGCTCAAACTTGTCACTAAGAATTCTTAAAAGACCAACAAGAGACGCTTGCGAGCTTCATGCTGTTTACAGAGCACTATTGTCTTGAAAGAACAATTAATTACAAAAATTGTCAACAGTTCCAAATATATTCAGTTATTTTAAAATATCCTAAAACCTGTCTTTCATTTGGACAACTGTTAACACGATAGGTTACAGCTAACCCCTGATAACAAGTTTGACGCAAGTTTCCTGCCTGATAGAATGTCAGTGACAGGGATATCGCTTCATTTTAATTCAGCACCTGCTGCTACACTATCACACAACTTGCCAACTGTTCAGACCAGACTAAGTTTTCATCTGTAGATCCATATGGGTAGGATTCAAATCCAAGTGCTCATCTATACAGACATGCTCTCGAGATAGAACTAAACTAGGCTTCAGAGCAATACGTTTAACGAAGAAAAAGCGTATTACTCACCTCTCGCGCACACATCTGTGGCAGCGGGAGCCTCCGTACGTGCGAGACACAGTCTTGAGACGCTTGGTCATGCGAGTCCTCTCGAGGGGACGAGACGGTGTAATCTACAGCAACGTTACAAAACAAGTCTATAGAACAAGTCCATCGGCTATGTTGAATGTGGAGTAAAATAAAGATGAGGAACCTCGTAAATTTACTGCTTTCGAACAAACATAAATATAAGTGGATATATTATCAAATTGATAAAATCTTCAATTAACCAAAAACAATTTAAAGTGTTTAGCCACAGCTTTTTTAATTCACAACAGCTGTAAAGGCGGTTGGATTTCATGTACTGGTGCAGCATGTGTCTCAAACAAACACGAGCATAAGTAACGCCGGGCCTGTTTACCATTTAGATGGGCAATCACTTCGGAATACTGGGTGTTGACATTCTACATTCAAAGGCGAGAAAAGTATATATAAGAGGCACTCATTAATGTAGGAAGTTTATTCTTAAACTAATGCTATAGCCTCTCTAACAAATAGAAAAATCAAAATAGACAATATATTTTATTAAAAGTGGTCAGATATTTAAATGTGACAAAAGAAAAAAGTATACCATTTTTGAAATGTATTAAATGAATCCATCTATATATCAACCAGTCCATTTATGAGAAAGAGGAATTACTTTCAAGTAATACAAGAAACTGCCTTTTGGTGTTAAATATGCACATATATTTAATATGCTGCATGCATGACTATACATAGGGACTCGAGAATCAAATAGTTATTGTCAACAGAAATTGAAAGATCACATGCAAAAAGTATCAGTAACTGAAGTACATATTTAAACAATTTATACCATATACACATCTACAGTACAAACAGGTCTGTTGACAAATACACACCCCATGGAGCTTCACTTTGCAGTCACCACACTTCGGCACTGATCCAAGCTTCTTCTTGTAGTGGTATACAAGCTTGCCTCCTACACGACAAAAGCACACAAAATAGACACCTAACTCCACTATCATCTGCAGCCTTTAAAGCTGGTAAAGCTAATGTTAACGCCAGTTTCCTCACTCAAAAGCGATGTCAGTGACGAGCAAGCCCAGTATTTTAACCCCGCATATACAGATCTGCGGTTGAGTACCTTACCGACATCACCACTGGCTCCAGAAAGTGGTAAATGTAAAACATAAATCATAATCTTATCAGTTAAATATCAATGTACTTCTATTAACATTCTTCCTGTTACATTTGCTTGTCTGTGTGTAGTGTATTTGAACTCTAAGGGTTTGAATGACTCCTTTGGTGTTCTTATTAAATTGAATTGAATGTGTAAGTTATATTACCACAAGAAAGGATATTGCTTCAAGCATTACATACAAATGGTACATTGCATAGCATGCAATGTTTGAAAAATGAGCTGAAATGCACTGTATTTATTACATGCAGGATCAGCATGAAAAATTGGTCCAATTTCATAACTTAAATCAAACTACTTTTTGCTTTAATGCTTAAATACAATTATATTTTGTATACTGCATGCACAATTATACTTAGGAGAGAACAATATAGTTGTTTACCAACACAAAAATGTTCTTAATGTCAGATAATTATTCAGCTCAGCATTACATGTAGAGATGATACAAAAACTAATTTCCATCTTCACTGAATAAAGGTTGGTTTCTAGCAAGAAGCTCTATATTACGATCGATGCTGAAACTTGTCCGTAGTTAATAGTGAGATAATTAAGTGTTTAAACATCAACAGTTGCGTAAACTACTGATTAGTCACAATTTGATATTCTGCAAGCTTGAATCGCTGTGTAAACTAATGCATAGCTCTGCGCGCCTATTTTCAGGCGTTTAAACAGTTGATAAGTTACATCATTGATTAAAAAATAGTATTCTGTCTTTGTTTATGTTTATGAAGTAAGCTGATTGGTCGATCAGCCTGAAGAACAGCACTGTGATTGGCGGACCAACATAATTTCGGTGGTTGACATTGTAGTTAATAATGACGCAACTTTTTTAGTGAATACCAAAAATTCTTAATATTAGTTTAACCAACAGAGGCGTAAATTATCAACTGATCAAAGAAGTTGGTAAATGCGGGTATTAGTGTATATAATAAATTAGGCTTATTAAATACATATCATATATTTATTTCTTGGTTTACCTAAACATGACAGAAATGACAAATTTTAAGTAATACACAAACCAGGTGTCTTCACACTGCAATTTACACATCGATCAGGTAATGTGATTCCAGCAGTTTATGAAACATAAAACAAAAACAACTATAATAATTGGTAAAGATTTGCAACATTGTGGATCATTTTGCTGATGACCCCAACTTTCAGACCATGTAGGAATGACTTCTCTCTTTTTGTTTTCGCAGGTGTCTACTCTGCAGGTGAGTACTACTTTAGTTCATTCATAACAACTTTTCACAACATTACTTTGTGGCAGTTCATATAAAAATAATACTACAAAAACAGTTCAAATCTAAATTTTAGCACAAATTATAAAATTTCACTCTATTCAATTGGCAGATCTATGGAACATATTTATAGTTCCGGTCTGCCATCACGCTCCATTAGGTTTACTCTATCAATCAACTAGTTAATCTCTTCATTAAATGTTATGGCTTGTTCACACTTGATGTAGCTACAACTAGGTCATAATGGTTTCTGAAGTTGCTTCCCATAGACTTCCTCAGCTTCTGTTAATGACCTGGTCTGCATGGGATTCCAAATTTCCAATGAGCAGAATGTGGTTGGGCAATAAATGGATAATCAGTCCAAGGAAGGGTAATAGTAGAATGGAGGAATAGACCAAATCGTAGTACATTATGAAACTGTTTTGGATGTTGTAATCATGTATGATTGGGGACTGAAATAAGCCCTTGGCTTCTTTCCTTTTTCCTGCTACCTAAGTTTGAGGTAAGTACGGAATAATGAAAGATGGTAGCAGTTCTGGCAAATTCTGGTAAAACAGTTTTAATTCAGACTACCGCAAGGAACAGATAATCTAAGGCCTGCATCAACTCTAAGCGTAAATATGCAGTCAGGTATTTTCAAAATTATTTTAAATAAAACTAGACGATTACTTACATTCTGCGTCTGTTTGAGTTAGTGTTGTAACACAATCTCCTGCGGAGAGTTAGTCTTTGCGCCATATCTAAACTTGCAATTTAGCACTGAAAAGCAAATCGAAAATATATGTATTAATCACATATATAAAGACACAAGAGCCCTACAATTTGATATTCTTTCAAATATTATAAGATTAAATTGGATTTCACAGTGATTAATTCCATACAAAAAATATACCTTGTCAACAAATCCCAAGACGGAAAGAGAAAAGAACGAGCTCAAGATTAATGAAAACAATCAGTGTTAACCATAAGCTTAGAAAGGTTATTTTCTTTGTAGTCTGTAGAGCCCAACGCGAAAGGATTATTCCGTGTTTATTAATTAATTCGGAAATTAATTTGATAATTACTCACATAATATAACAACAAATCGAGTGCTACTGTCATTAATGACAACATCGAGCATCATTGAGTTTGCAATCAATCTCGCAATATTCCTTTCATTCTTCAGACATGATGTTTTCATTAGTAGACAATAAGATCCTTAACTGAACAGTTGTTTTGGTTAAGGAACTGCATTGTACTAAATATATATTTATCAAAAAATTAAATATATATTTATCAAAAACGAGAAAATTTGTCCAGATAAAAATATTGGGAGGTAGTCACTAATGCAATTAATGAATTAATAATATCGGTGAAAAGTGAAAAAGAAATGCAATGACCGAATAAAATTTGTCTCAATTTGAAAACAAGAGTTGATATTTTATGATTTCCTTCTCTCTTAGTGAACTACAGCCTGCAGATTCTTGGCATATAACGCCTCAATTCACTTTCTTCTTCAAGTTACATATATGAGTAGATCTTTTAATGATTTAGGTAATACTCCTAATTTCGGTCTGCCGCTGATTCTCGTTCCTCCATTCTATGAATTCTATCTTCCATTACACTGCCCTTCCTTAGAATATGTTACATTCAGCTCTTCGACCTAGTTCCTGATGCATTTATTAAGACTGGTGTTACAAATCTTTGGATTCCTGAACCAGTTTAATTACGTTAGGTCAACCTTGAGTTAATTTTATTATTTATCAACTGTCTATCTCTAACAACTCTCTCAAAAATTTCTTCAATTGTAACTTTTGGGTTTAATTAAGCATTCCCATCCGTTTCCAAATCGACAGTGCCAATGGTTTCCTGATATCTTCTTGTCATTGTTGGGATCATATCTTTGGTTGGGCTCGATATTAAATTCTACTGGTACTAGCTTTCAGAGCTAGTTGGCAACTTTGTAATGTTTATAATTTGTTTGTAAGAGCTTTTTTAAATTTGTTGACTAACAAAGTGAAAATATATTCTAGGAAGAACTAATTTAAGTAAGTTCATGTCTAACTCGCTCCCAAATAATTTTCTTAATAACGGAAATATGATTGTGTGATCTTTGACTCACTCCCGGTGTCAATATTTAATTGCTGAACTGTAACATTTTCTTCATAGTTTCAGGATAAAATGAAAATTCTCTACAATTTACAATTTACAGCCTGATGTCAGGTTCACTTAAAACTCAGGCGGCCATTATTTTTTTTTAATGTGGACACCACTGGCTAAGCCAACTATTTGACTGTATCAAAGTACTAGTATTATAAGAAACTCGCGTCGCTGATGCTGCCTTCAATCTCACAACTCTCCGTTGGAGCACTGCACAGGACGTTTGTTCGGTCCGTGACTGTAATTGAATGCCTAGGCCTGCTCTAAGTAGCACACATGAGATGGTATTTCTCAGAGGTGTGTGGGACTCCGATCTGTCATAGTTGTGAGGATCTCTGCAATTAATCCTTACTGATAAAATATCAAAGTCAAGGCAAAGATTTCTAAATCGTATCTCACAATTTAATAGTAAATAAAAATAGCACTACAATTGAATAAATTTAATATGTACGAACTCTAAACTTAAAACTAAACATAAGATTTAAACACACAGTTCCTGAAATATCAATGATCCGGATTCGACTCCGGTTTCGGCCCTCGGCCTACGCCGTGTGGACTTGCCCGTCCGGCTGCCACAACTTGAATATCTCTCTTCCACGAATCTGCCAGTATTCTCCCACAGGTGAAGCTTGGTCATTTCATTTGGTAACTGACCAATCAGATTCAATTACTCTGCAGCTCTGACTACTGTCTGGACAATAGCAGACATGCATCACAACATAAATTATATCCATAATAATTAATATTAGATTAATTATATATGTATAATTTCAAGTTCAAACAGTATTACTTAAAATTAATTGCTGTATATGAACATATAACTTTAACACTAAAATGGCTACTGATTTAAAACCAATAACTTGATTTAAAACCCAAGGACTTTTTCGCTTTCTCTTTAAATAAATTAAGAGTTAGCTATAAGTTGATTAAGCCTGGATTTAGACACGCACATGGGCAAATTTTTCCATCATAGGGTGATTGATTTATAGATTCCTTTGAGCGAGGATGTCATTAATACAGTGTTGGATACTAATTTAATACTAATTTCTTTGGATAAGCAGGATTGTTTTTGGATAAACAGGATTGTTTTCTCAGGTAATGACGCCCCTGCCCAGTAAATGTTTGTCGAAGCTAAGCTGAGTAAGGCATAGGTGACCCACGTCTTCGTAATCAGAATCCCCAAGTATAATGGTATATCAAAAGGAATGTCATAGATGATTTAAAGACCCACCCGTATGTGGACATGAAGAGGAAAACGGAAGATAGAGATGAGTGGAGGCTTTATATAGTAATATATACTATGAACCTGCCGGTAGGCAGTGCACTAAGAGAGGTTAATAGTTTTCAGAATAAGTTGAATCATGCGAATATGTTTGATCTGGTGATTGAAATAAGCTATAAGCTTTTCTTTCTATTCCTGTTACATACGTATATTATAAGAAACTAATATAGGCTTGAGGTAGAATGGTTTTAGTTCTGAGAAATTCCAGTTCTGGTAAATTCGGTTTAAGTTATTATGCAAAAGCTGAGTTCTGTATGAAGGTTTCTAAATAGAACAATGATCAAGGTAAGAGGGATGCAAAGAAAAGCATTGAATCTAATTGAGGTCTTCATTGTTTGAAATTTAAGGGTAAATTAAGTGCAGTTCACTAAGCTATTTATAAGCTAAATGAATCTACTTAAATTAAAGTGGATAGAGGTATATTAAATAGCGTAAGGGCTTGTTGATTATTATTATTATTACAGACTTACAGTATTACTATTGTTATTATTAACAATGAAAACTTATATAGCAGTGTCATGGCCAAAAGCAGGCTACGAGGCTACTTTACAAAGAAAGTTCAATAATAATATTTAAAAAAATTTGCATTTAAAATTGCATAACTACATAAAATTTGCATTTAAATTTAAATCTAAAAATATCTACATATGAGTGGAACTTTAGATTGTCAAGCAACACTTCTACTTGTTTTTATATATCATAATTATCCTTATAATAAACACACATATATTGTAATTTTATGTAGAAAAACTACTCGACCACATTTGTGTTTTGACACCACGATGTGGACTCAATGATTTTTTGTGTTTTAATTTTGTAGCCTTATAGGTATATATGATTTGATTAAGACTAGAGTGGTAACTCCTACTGGCAAATTGTTTTTCCAATAACATGATAGAGTTAGGGAATTTCTTGAGTAGGCAGTGTAGTGTCACAGAATAGTTAAGAATGAATTATCTTTGATAGCTAATTCTAACTGGTGTTGTTAATTTTTCAAAAGTTGGCCATGTTTAAATACTAAAATAAGGTTATTTCCTATAGGATTTAAGATGACCAGATTCTGTCAATTTTCGATTCTTCATATATAGCGTCATTATAAGTGTGTATAAAAAGTTTGTTTATTTTTAGACTGCCATGGAGCTTGATGAGACAACAGTCAAGATATTGACAACAGAGGAGTTGATAAAGAAACTTGAGTCATGTGGTGAACGCACTGGTCCAATAACCCCATCCACTAGATCACTTTATGAAAAACGTCTGCTAAAGAAACTCCGCTTGAATAATGCGGCTGCTTGTACGCTCATTTATAGCACTGATGAGAGCCCATCGTCTAATCCTAATAGTACAGATTCTCTGAGTAAACCTTCTTCAAATAATTCTACACCTTCTACTCCTGTGAATAATAAAAGTGTGACAAAATGTGAAGCAAATGATGTGGATAAAAACAGTGCAGGACCATTCTATGGGGTTAGGCCACCTCCAGCTAGTGGTGCCATCGGAAAGATTTTTACTGATCGCACGGAAGCCTTAAAATACGTTAAGCAGAATGCCAATTCTCGATTTAAATCATTCACTTGCTATGCAGATGCGGAGAATTTTTGTGCCAGTCTCGAAATGGAATCCGAGGTGGCTCCATCCACGCCTCAAACTCCATTCCCGACAAAATCTGCTTCAGGTGAAGGGTCACCGTTTAAGAGCGTAAGAATGCAAGAGTTGGTAACACTGCGGAAGATGATTGAAATGGGTGAAGCTGAAAGGTTCAAGTTGACGATTTGGTCTAATCCGCGTTACCTGGTGGGGAGTGGAGACACTCCAACGATTCTTCAAGAAGGTTCTAGGTATAATGCCATGCACATTTGTGCCCAGAAAAATCAAGCAGAAATATGTAATATACTGATTGATACTTTAGAAGATCCTGCGTTCCTTCAGCTTATGTACCCTGATATCAAAACCGATCTCGACGATAGAATAGGTTTCCTTGTGGATCTTTTTCTTAATACTCCCGATAAAAATGGTTGTGAGAGCCCGCTGCACTTTGCGTGCAAGCTTGGCAATGTTGAAGTTGTTGCCATTTTAGCTGCACATCCTAGAGTCGATAGAGAATTGAAAAATAAATATGGAGAAACAGCTGCGGACGTGATATGTGCACGGGTGCCGAAAGCTGCGATCAAGACTAAGGAAAAGATCCAGCAGTTATTAGATGAGCGTTACTATGTAAGATTGTTTAGAAATGAAGATCAGTGTGTCAGAATTACTAAACCATGGTCCCTTAGCCGTAACGATTCCAATCAGTCGTCGATTGATTCCTCTCAAGCTAATCCAATAGAATTTTCAAACAGCCCCCGCGAAGCTCCAATGGCAGTCAAAGCGTTCGCTGGGCCAATGACAAAGGTTGCTGCTGAGGAACTTTACAATCGTTGGACTGCTTCGCCCCAGAGAGTCTCTGCAGCAAAGACTCACTGCGTGCTACGTAGGACCGACCCCCTGAAGGGTTACGAGAGAATCGGAAGAGAGCTGACGTCTGAGGCGAGTGTGCCGTGGAGAGAGTATTGGGCCTTCCTCGGAACATATACTGATCTTTGTACAGAGGAAGGTTTAGGGCTGCTGGAAAATCACTTGGAAGAGAAAAAGAGATTAATTGAGGAGAAAAGAGAGAAAGAAAGGGTGGACTCGGAATTCTGCGAGATGTTTGGTAGGTTGAAACTTAGAGATAGAAGTTTAGATAGTACTTTAAACTCTTCTGTTAATGTCACTGGTGGTGATGTTAATAATGAAAATATTTCTCTTGATATACCTCTGAACAGATCTAACAATACGAACACATTTGCCTCTGTCTCATCCGAAGCTGTAACAACTGAGGCAAACTCAACCGATCTTTCTTCGAGTAAAAAAGTAGAACAAAACTCTAGGGCTAATGACACTGCTTACAGTAAAATAGAAAACAAAGTATCTCAATCTATATCGCAGAATGTTTTTTGCACAGATTCTGGTGTTGGTGAGCGCGACAGTGACGACGGGTCCGATGCGGAAAGTTTTGTCACGGCTGCCGATGACATAACGGTGTTGGCAGATTTTGACGACGACGAGATAGCGGAAGACTCGTACTGTAATAGCAGCTCTGTAATGGACTCTAGCTGGTCTGAGCTTGTTACGTCTACTGCGATATTCATCGAGGGGGATCAGCCGACGAGGTCCGACTTTGATGTACTCAGAGCTCTCGAGGGTCTGAATATCAACATCAACGACTATCCGTTCATCGTCTTCTGGCGTAACAGAATTCTTTCCTACCCCGAGGCCGAGCGAAATCGATGGCCACTTCCTCGTTTAAAGAAGAATTTTGAATCGCCCACTAATTGGCCGAGAACTGAAGCAGACCGTTTGATAAGGAGTATGTCAGGCGAAGGTATGGGATTTGAAGATGAAGACTTCAGATTTCTTGCGGGTCAGTTCAGAATTCTTACGGGTCAGAGAGCTTCGTTGTCTCCAGATAGAAGCAGTGAGAAAGTTCGTAGGACTTTGTGGTGATAGAGAAAGACAATTGTTGAGAGGAACTGTCACTACATCATTCGTCTTTCATAGAGATTCGCTGATAACATAATCTATGTCAGAGGAAGTGGCTCTGACTTTACTCCATAGAGCTTTGCTTTCACTTAATTTATGAGTGACGTCATTTATTTAATTTTACATTTAATCATCTGGCACATTAAGCATATTTATTTGGAGGTCGGCATATACTCATTGAAACCAGAATAGATTCCTTCAAGACTCTGAATGCAAAGTAGCTAAAACATTAAAGCAGTAAAGCCGATGGTAACGTCAGTTTCATCTCTCAAGTGCGATATCAGTGACAGATGAGCACAGGATTGAATCCACACATGCTGATCCGTAGTCGGATAGCTTGCCGACATCGCCACTGGCTCCAGCCAGTAGAACATGTAGATTTTTTCTTATTCAAAGATATTAAATGAAACTTGAAGCTTAAAAATGTAAACCGTTAATAATGGAACTCATTTCTTTGCATAACTATCTGTTTTATGCAAAAGCCGAGTAATCAGTTCATAATTAATATATGTGTACTTTTTGACTTGTTTGATTTAGATTTTGCGATGTGTTTTCGTGGAAGAATTATTAAGCTGTATTGATTTTGTATTATCTTTCCAAACAGAGTTTTC
This sequence comes from Enchytraeus crypticus, assembly GCA_905160935.1. Taxonomy (NCBI): domain Eukaryota; kingdom Metazoa; phylum Annelida; class Clitellata; order Enchytraeida; family Enchytraeidae; genus Enchytraeus; species Enchytraeus crypticus. The sequence continues at coordinate 211,814 of CAJHZI010000005.1, forward strand.
TCGGGCCGTAGATTCTGATCATTCGACCTATGGCTGATGATAGATATATGTCGGATTGGCCACTGAAAAGGATCCTAGAGATAAAAGAGCCAGGATGTGAAACTTTCGCTGGGCTGCAGTTTTGGAACCTAACCGCACATGCTACATGTTCAGCGAGTACCAAAATAAATAGTAGATTAAAACTAAAATTATTACAGTAATTATTACAATTATTATTATTATTATGTTTACATTAATATGTTTTTTGTATTTAATTAAATATTTCATCAATGCTGTCAAAACCACTGATCAACATTTAAGTAAATTTACGCATAGAATCACACATCTAGTTAATTTTTAATAAATAGAAATGATCTAAAGTGGACAATAATGTCTGTTATTGTTTGCAATTTACAGAGCGTGGTTAATATTAGTAATTGTTTTTTCTGTTTGTTTTTCTTTGATGGCTTGCTCGTCATTGAAGTTGACTGGAAGCCGCACAATTGGTTTTATTCAGGACGAGGCTAGGGTCATGCAGTAGAGGGGGCTAAATGGGGGCTGGATGCTAGCTGCTATATTTTTATGTGGACAAAGGGATGAAAGTTGAGTCGATGAGCTCCGAAATTAGGGGGGCTTACCCCCCCCCCCTCCGGTCTAGCCCTGGCTTTACATTCATTGTACAATGTCTCTCGTTGGAATATATCATGTTATGCTTTTTAGTTTACCAACTAATATTGATAAAGCCGAACCAAGTATAATATCAGTTTGCTGCCTCTAAAGCATATCATTGATGGAACGAGTACTGGATTGAAACTTTTCAGCGTTTGATTTGTGGTCAGACTCTGAAAAAACAATCATGTCACTGTCTGAGCTCAATTGACATATCAATGAACCCTTAATGCTGATTAATGACTAGAGCAATTTATCAAGTTAATAATTAATAATTCTAGTGTAACGTTAATTTTGTGTTTTGATGTCTTTGAAGCATTTAAATTGCATCATTTATTTAAAGAATACAAAATAAAATAAATATTTAGAGAATATTTATTTATTTAAATTTCTTAACATCATTTGCAAGCATTCTGGATTTTACTAATAAAATTTTGATCATATTTGTCTGGTTTGGAAGGTTATTGCCTTGGAATAATAAAATAGTCTATAAAATAGCATTTTGATTAGTATTTTTGAAATATAGATATCAACCCTAATGGACTTGAGTCTGACGAGTCTGATACAAACTTTTTTGATGTTTTTATTCCCTAATCAATTTAGTATGTATTTTGTTTCTGATGGTCTAATTCTATACTGAACTAATATATTTCTGCGTCAGGTCAGTTGCCTCTTGGTTGCTCTTTATTTGAAATTGTTTCTACATTAATGTTTTGTGCTATATATTTGTCGCATTCATTACTAGCATTTAACTACACTACTCACATTGTCCTTACATTGTAAAATTATTGAGCTAAACAAATTAAAAGTGTGTATACGTGTAATGATTATATGTGTACTTATCTTTCTCTTCAGTGCACTGCCAAGTGGCAGGTTCAAGGTACACATTCTTACTCAAAGTTTGTATTCTCGCTCCATGAGAGCACTCCTTAGATCAACAAGTTAATTCCTTCGCAAAGTCTATGCCTTATCCACACCTTATGTTGTGTATAGCTTGGGAAAAGTATGGCTTCTGAGGTGGTTTACCATTTCCTTCCTCATTTAGATGGATTAATTTTTATTTAATCCTGGGGGAAAATATTTCATGGTGAGGTGGGTACCCTCTAGCCTTCCTCATTTCCTGCCTTAGTCGCCTCTTACGTACACGCAGCAGATTGTTTGCCGTTGTTCTATTCTGCCGTGGTTCAACCACAACCGAGCACAACACGGGGAATGTGTACTTATATAGTAACTTATATTTACTGCTTCTATTTAATAGATGTAAAGAAAGAAAGATCTTATTGTAAATGGATAAATACATTGTTGAGCATTTACGATAAAAAATAGAATATCATCAATAGTTGATGCTGCCATTAATTAATATCAACAAGTGATACTATCAAGTTAATCAGAAATTTAAAAGCGACTGTGTGTGTACCATAGGAAGGCCAGGTTTAACGTCAGTTTCCTGCTCGAATAGCTTGTCAGTTATGGGGAGAACACTGGCCTTGAACTCTTCCTCTACTGATCCACTGTCGAACAGGATGATATGCATTAATATGTTACAATAATACAATAAGACATCTCTTATTGCATTATTATTTTAGTGATGTATTTGATAAGTTAAAACGTCCGTTGTGAATAAAAATGTTTATTTTATCATCAGTTAGATTATATTATTAATTGATTTAATACATTGAAATGAGAATTGTGGATTTATAGACTAGACATTGAAACCTTCAATAGTTTAAAATAATGAACCTTACAGTGAACTACGCAGAAAATATGATATTGTAAGGTTATTAATTGCAAAATAGCTATTTTTATTTTACATATTTTACTTAACAGAGTCTAGACTCCTTGTGGACGCCGCATCCTTAAAATTACATATTTGCAGATTAACTGATTTTGTATGTTCACTTTTGTACAGATGTGATGGAACAATAACACCAAAGAATATTGATAATTATAATCGCTTTGTGCCATTGTTTATGTTTGTGCTTAGTTCGTCACGCTTTTGTAAGTTTTGCTTACGTTAATTAGGCCTATGTTGTTCAGTTAAACGGTTTCATCACACTATCTGACTGACAGATTTCTGCATTTACTCAAGAACACAAATAGTTAAATGTATAGAATTGCATAATATAATTTAAGTAGATATGTGCATTTATATGCGTAGAGAATTCTGCGGATATTATTATATTTTAATTATATATTAGAGCTGTCATAGTACGACATGTGAATATGATATATACACGTATATATCATGTGTTGTCTGTGTACTCAGTCGTCATCGTGTGGTGCTTTGGCGCCTGTTTATGTATAGTCTGTAAGAGACGTTCCTGACATTGCCTTATGGCGAGGAACCGGACGTTAAATTCATATTGATTGATTGATATACGTGTATTGATATACAGGGTGCGCATTAAAAAATATCCTCCTAGCACAATTGTGATAGCGTAGGCAATTCTTAATATTTCGCCTTGAAATTTTAAGGTTCTCTTGTGGAGGAATTTAGCCACAAGCTGATCAAATTTTGTAAAAATATTTTTAAGGGAACCGGAGTTATCCAAGTTTTGCGAAAAAATTGATTTTTTTCATTTAACACGTAACGTAAAACGTCAATTAGAATCAATTCCTTTTTGAAAATGTGCTGACCCTGAAAAAGGCGCACCCTGTATATGTATTCTTTAAAACTGTATGTATTGGTTTGCTATATTTAAGTTTATAAAACGCATGCTCCTACATAGTCTGCTTTGGATATTATTTTACTTAATTATAACACGGCAACAATGAATTAGAATTTAAGTACTACAAATAATAGCTATAAGTTGAAGCAACCTCACTCGGGTTCATCGGTTAGACATTTCAGGCGAGTTCCATTTATACATTTCTCTACTGTCAGGTTGAATCACTCATTCAGTCAGCTTTTTGACTGCGAAACGCGTGTCGTTTTTGAAATCAAAACTTACCTAGAGTTAATGTGTTACAATTTATTACGATTAATCACATATCAAGTGCTTTATCAGATAGCAGGCCCACAACAAGAATTTCTGTTTGCTGCCTGCCTTCCTGGCTAGTATTTGGTATTAAGCATAATTTTGATCAACCTAGCAAGCTTATCTCATCCGTACGGGTTTTACTTTTTCCGTGTCTTGAATGATGTACAACCGGAAACTATTGTTTCTATGGTGGTTTTCCGTTGTTTACCTCATTTCCACTACTGCATTTTCAAATTATGTAGAGATTTGTGTGCTTAACTACTAGAAAATTTACCAGGTTCAAAATAGATTTAAGAGATTTTCGTATAATATGATGCTAATTTTCTCTAATGGTTTTGCTGTTAATCGATTATATATCGGGTCACAGCATCATTGATGCAGAAACAGGCGCTAAACTCATACTTTACGGGTTTATGGGCTTTGCCAGTGGCTTGTTGTCATGTTGTTCGCAGGCAGATCTGTAGGTGTAGCGTTCAAACCCAGTGCTCTCCTCGTCACTGACCTACTATCGAGTAAGAAACTGATGTTCAGCAAAGCTATATCCATTCACAATGCACAAATTCAACTGAGGCATATTAATAGAAAGTACATGTACGTACAAGAACACGATTTAATTAAACTTCATGAAAGTTTGTAACATTTTATGTTAGAAAACGTTTTCAATACACATATTGTATAGCTGAACTCTAGTTAGCAGACTCTAGTACTTTGTCTAACTTTGAACAGTTATTTGAAAAGTACTAGCGAGAAAGAGTGTAAGACAGAGAGAGATAAAAAGGTCTACATCAAAATTTGAAAAATATGAATTATCATCTATCATGATTTGTTAAATACTAAATTCCAAGTTTAAATCATAATTGGAGTGTTCACTGAGTTCAGTCAGTAATAGTTATCATTCTTAACTGCGGATTAGTAAGTGAAGGCTTCAAATCCAGGGCTCGCTCAAATACCAGCTTGATTTAGAGACATTGAACTGACATTAATCTGGGATTAAATTATAAAGTATTCTAAATAGTGTCGAAATAAAGTATACAAATGTTGTCCTTATACAACAATATATGATATTCACTTACAGAGTTTATTTTTCATAACATGGACCTGCCGTTAGGCACTTTACTACACAGAGGAAGAGTGAGAGAATTGACATTAGATTCAAGGTGGAATTTGCACTGTATGTGAAGAAAAATAAGTTCTATTCTACAGTATACATGCACATACAACTAATTCAATAGCTATCACAGAATGAGTTTAAAATACAATACATGCATACAACAGATAATTCTCTCACACTCAACCAATAACAGTTAAAATTAAAATGCATAAAATCTTAGCATTATACAATATATCAAAGACCAGGCCTGTACAGTACAAAGCGTAATAATGTAAAATAAGTCTTTACGGTGTGAACTGTAAAAGTACAAGTGTAATTCTGATCTTTGAAAATGTAATATTTATTATTTTACTATAAGTCTGATAGTTGTAGTAGACTAGTACATTGTACAGTTTGGATCATAATTCTGAGTAATTACATAATCACTGTTTGAATAATTGCTATTAAGCTTATTGCATTAAAGTTACTTTAATTGATATAAAAGTTACATTAATTGTACTTAAAGTTGCTTTAATTTTTATTAATGTTACTGCAGAAACAGAAGGCATTAACAAAAATGCCATAAATGCAACTCAGTTCAAATGAATAGAGAAATTCTGACCTAAAGAACAAATTACTATTAGCAACAACAAGCAGGTCATAGTCACTAAGTGAATCAGACTCCAACATTTCAAGCATTCTGTATAGTACAAATCCTTACAATTCTAATGACCCTAGTTCACAATATCGAACTTGACATAACACTGAATTCGATAATTAATTCAATACAGTGCATACTCAGTGTTCGAGGCAGAATACTGGTGCGGTGCTTGTTCTATACATAGTAATACATGTATAATAGATGAAAAGGAAATTTTAGTACAAATCGTTAAAGTACAGTAGATTTAGCTTTTAAGTTCATGGAACACATCAGTGGAGTTCAATGGATTTCATAAGGCATACAATTTTCTATATATTGACTGCTATACATTAAATATTATTTTATAACATGCATTAAATTTAGATAAAATAAGAACCAATTTTAATATAGTGTAAATATACATTATATCAAATCGTTATCGGTAACAAATATAGTTATGTATAAATGCTGCCAAAAGGTACAGCATATCATATAAGATAAAGTTTAAATTTTTGTTTCCATAAATATTAACAATAATTTAAACAAATCTCGCCTAATAATGATGCCAGAACAAATATTACCAGTCCAATTACTGTATATCCGACATGAGACGCACAGGTTAAGATATTAATGCAAGTCAGCTATCTGCAATTGTTTGTGTTGATTTAAAACATTCAAGCACTTGCAAGTTTACTTTTAAAATTTCTACATAACTTGAGAATAAATATAAGAATATGAAGCTACAAATCAACAGCACAATATAATCTTACAGAAAAATAATATCAATGTTCTCACAAAAATATTGAAGAAAATATATTCTTGCAATTATTTAGAACATTTCCTGCATATATGCAACGATTGAAGCTGAGCTCTGGAACGATCAAACTTATGCAAATACGCTCACAATAAAATTTATAACAAATGCGATTTGGGTCCAAGACTAGAACCACATCAGAGATCAATTATAGTGTCTTTCAACAAATAAATCAGATTTAGAGTAAACCTTGTTTAGTAAACTTCAAATTGAGTCCTTTTTGACTCATAGTACATTTCCAATGATACATCATGGGCGGCACAAACTCAACTTGTGCAATTGCATCTTTTTCTAATTTTCTTTCAGAAATTTGGTCAACTTTTCTACTGGCAGCTGCTACTGTTGCAATTTGACGGATTTTATCTGAAGCTGTCAGAGATGAATTATCATTACGTCTGCTTTTAAAAACAGTTTTTGATTTTTTACTCCTAACACTACTTAGGCTTATTTCACATTTAGATTGAGAATAAGCTCTCACTGCGGCTGCACTGGTTACTCCACCTTCAGCTGTACTGCCACCGACACGCTGCGCTTCTTCGTATATAGCCCTACTGACAGCAGTCTTATTTCTATATCTGCTGTCGTAGGTTAGAGAAACTGCTGCATCAGATGAGTGATTCTCGAGTAATCCTTTATCAGATATTCGTTGGTCCGTGGAATGTGAAGTTATTGAATCACCACGACAGTCAAGCCTCAGTTGCTTTGAGCGTTGTGGTTCTACATTATTTGATATATCGCACCATTGCTCTGTGACTGAGACCACGTCGATATCAGATCCACTCGATAATCTCTTCTTAGCCTTCGAGCATGCATCGCTTTGCACTGCCTTGGGATTACTTTTGCTGTCGCAGAATTTGTTTCTACTGCGACGAGATTTCACACCTGGTTTAGTTTTCACAGGAGTATGTCTCAGATACCCACAACTTTCCGCTTCCTCAACTTTACTCCTGCGTGCCACTGCTCCAGTATCTAACGTCCGATCTCCATTCTCAGCTGATTCCACATTCGCATATTGACCAGCATCATTCAAATATCTTCTCCAATCCTCTCCAGAAACAACTGGCGCAGATACAAGCTCTAGTAGATCGAGAGAGCTTCTATTCACAGCCCCTGATTCTTCAGTGGAGCAATGCCAGCCAGTCACAGATGTCATAGCTTCACCCACAATGGATGACAGACCCGGACTTACCTGCTCCACTTTGTCCTCTAAACAATGGCCTCTTAGTGCCACTCCATCGGAGCTCCTATCACCAGCGGGCTCCATCTTACTAGACAAGAGCGGTTCTGAGGCTCTTGGCAAATTACAATTATTAGCATGAAAATTAGAATCTGCACATGAAGAGCTTAAGGCACTGGAGGAGGTAAACTCTCTCGAGGAGGTGGAGGCACTGGAGGAGGTGGAGGCACTGCAGGAGGTGAAGACACCGGAGGAAGTGGAGGCATTGGAGGAAGTGGAGGCACTGGAGGAGGTGGAGCCATTGGAGGAGGTGGAGGCATTGGAGGAGGTGAGGACACCGGAGGAAGTGGAGGCATTGGAGGAAGTGGAGGCACTGGAGGAGGTGGATGCATTGGAGAAGGAGGCACTGGAGGAGGTGGAAACACTGGAGATGAAGACACTGGAGGACGCTTGAAAGGGAGTACAGGCAGAAGTTGTGGATGATTTGTGTCCAGATGTACTCATTGCAGTGTTCGTATATACCGCACTTTCCATATTACGAAATGCTCCCTCGTAACTCTCAGATATCGTATAACATGTTGGATCCGATGGAACGCACAAATTTGAGTCTTGTACAGTAGCAGAAAGGGTAGATGAAATTAAACCATTCTGCGCACCAGCATAAGTCTTGATTATGGCTTTTGTTTTCGTAGCTTCACCTAGTTTCAGATCAGATTCCGTACCATTGTAACCATTAACTAGAGAATGACAAGTGTTTTTATCATCAGGCAGATTCTTCTTTGTAAAATCTCTCGACGGGTAGCCTATGGAGTCAATATTTGTAGAATGAGCTTTCACAGAAGACTCAATATTCACTAACAATGTTTCTGGATGTTCCTTTAAATCGCTTCTTGTTTTTGTAGCAGTATTTACGTGATTTGAGTATGATATATCTAACAAACTTTCATCAGCCTTTAAAACATAAGTAAAATATTTTTCATTAGAAGATTCTCTACTCGACGTTTCCATACTAACAGAATTTGGTACATTAAAATGCAGTGCAGTAGATGAGAGGGCACTCAATCTATTCAATGACTCATCCAAATGATTTCCATCGAGTTTTGACAAAGATGAAAATCCTAAATTACATTGTGTGACAGGAAATTCCGAAGTTTCAAACAAAGGTGACAGAGGAAAGCTTTCAACGGCAGGTAGTTGGTAGATAGAGTCAACAGACGATAAATAATGTGGGAAGATAGATGAATGCGAGTTCACTAGAGGCGATCCAATCAATGAGTGTAGTTGTGAATTGCCCAGTGACTGTTCATCGTGACAGAGTGGTGGATATGTAGGTGAAGCTGTTCTGTGATTTGATTCACTTGCTCTACTATTAGCCAACAGTTTTGTTGGTGCTTGAGCGTTCTCTAGCTCAGTGTTAGTTACAGTGTTGTCAGTATGATTTATTTCATCAATTTCATACATAAACGAAACAGTTGGCACTTCATCCACAGCATCAGATGTACGAAAATGATCAGCTTCAGAAGCAGCAATGTCTGCTTTCGATAGAATCGCTGGAGCACCAGTAACTTCACTATCGACAGGTGCTAAAGGTATTTCAGCAGCAAGAGCAACTTCATCAATTGCTACTGCATCTTTCGTAAAATCTCTGTCCACAAAACAAAAGCCGCTATCACATTTGGCAATAGCAGTAGCAACAACAGCGTCTATAGAGTTATCAATGTCACACTTTTTAGCAGAATAACTGCATACAACTTCAGCCAGTAAAGTATCAGCAGCAAGAGTAGAATTCTTAAAATTAAGATTTTCAGTGGAGGTGATATCAGCTGCAACTGTGAAACATGCAGCAGCTGCTGAAGCAGATATATTGCTAGTAGTGGCTACTGCTGAATTATTATCAATACACTCAGGCATATTAATAGAACCAGTTGGTGTTGTTACAGAAACACGCTCACATCTGGTAGAAGTGCTGATCATATTTTTAGCACAAATATAATTATTATCAAAGTCCACCGGATTACAATCTGCAAATTTATCTGAGATATTGTAAGCAACATTTGAATGTGAAGCAGAATGCCAATTATAATTTTCCGTTGAAGTTCCGTTTAAATCTCTCAACATATTGAGAATGTTTGTAGGATCAATTATCCCATCCTCTGAAATTGACACTACAGGTTCGTAAAACGAGTTACATACATTGTTTCCAAATGTATTTTCACTAACGATAGTTTTTCTATCAGCAGTGTTATCATTACATACACTTACATCGATTTCTGATTTCAGTTTCGCTTCATCAACATATTCTGTTGTTCTCTTAGTGTTCAAGTATGTGGCATTAGTCAAAGTGTTTGCGAAATCAAGATTTGTCAGACTGTTACAACAATGACTAGTTGACAGAGAAGTACTGTAGCTCGGTACATCTTCATTTAACGTCTCCGCGCTAACTGATACAGATGCAGAAACTGATGAAAGACTGTTCACAGCATCCATAGGGTCTATTAATTTATTAGCGAGATTACATCGACCACCCGACAGTGAAGTAGGTACTTCTGAGGAATTACTATTAATAGAACTTATTTCAGCAGTTGCAGTTGATGAGGTATCAGATGCACATGGAGAAACAACTGAGGTGTTAATTAAAGTAGTTAAAAATAAATCAGAACTGGTAACCGGAACATTAGAAAAATTTAAATTAGAATCACTGGCTTGCTTGATCAGTCCTAGGTTTGGTATTTTATCATCTGTAATACAAGAGCTTTTCAATTCCTCATTTTCAACAGAATTAATAGATGTGTTCAATTCAATTATCACACGATTATTTAGCTCCTGAAAATCAGAAGACGCTTCACTACCTGGAAAGCGCTGTAGTAGATTAGTCCTAGTGAATTTGCGAGATTCTCGACTTGAATTAATATTCACACTTGCACTGAAAATTTGATTATCTTTAACAGGAGTTGTCATATTTTCATTACAGATTATGTTTTCAAGTGTCCCAGGTAAAATATCTACTCCGCTGTTGGATTGTTGTTCCTCAAAGCAAATCAGTTCTGGTGAGAGTGTAAAATTAGTCGCAATATCATGTACCCTACCAACTTCACCCTGTAAATTGGTAAAATTTAAATTCAGGCTTTCATGGTTTGGCAAGACAATATTACTTTGTTCTTCAATTTTTTCAAAAGAGTGCGCAACTGTTCTGTTGTCAACATTCATAGTCAAACAATTCTTTGTTGCCCAATCTTCAAAGTTACAAAATGTAGTAAATTGCTGATTCTGCAACATTAATATCTGAATACTATTATCAATACTACCACTAGCTAAAGAATCATTCGGAGTTCCTTTATAAATTCCATGGCAGTTAATGATACTGCCATCTGTTCCATTAGCAGTAGCTTCAGGAATGTAAGTAATTTTTGATTCCTCTAACGCAGTTTGCATATCGTGACACGTTAAATGACCATTCTGATCGCTTTGATTTTCATTTGAACTATCAACAACAGGCAGAGCGTGAACACCAGTAGTTAGTTCTGCGGCATCAACAACTGGATTGCTCTCGACTAATTTTCTAGCACAAGTCACTCTGCCCGCAGACCTACACCTGAAAGATGGGCTGTTCTCCCATGGTCTAAAGCTGCTGGGTGTTACGTTGCAGTAACTAGAAGCCTCTGAGATAGGCTCATACACACATCTATATGGAGATGGTGCCACTACTGCGGTTGTATTCCTGACAGATTGTGGTGTAGCAGTCAAGTTTTGTTCAGATATCAATTTATTATAGCTAGAAAGAGGTGTGGTAGAGAATACTTCACACTTGTTCTTACTAGAAAGTGGCGTATTGGTCAAAATTTGTGTGTCTATATTACTGGCAAAGTTATTGTCAAAAGAAGGAAGACATTTCTCATTGGCAGTTGGCATTGCTCTGGGTGAATCTGAAGTTTTACTTTCAGTAGTGATTAACGTATGATGATCAGAGGACACCACTTCATCTGTAGATTTATCAGCAGCCGATCTCATCAAAGTGTTACATGATTCTTTTGCATCAACTAATTCATCGTATGACGGTGTAAAATGATTTAAAACACCTGCTGTTAAATCAGTATCTGGATAACCGTTTGTCACATTACCACAATAGGGATTAAATGGAGATACCAAATCAAAGGCTGGTGAAACTTTATCACCTGTTTGTGAAGCATTCAGAAGACCTTCATTGCACTTGAATTCACATAGTCGAATGTTCTCTTCAGTTACAGAGGTAGTATTTATGAAATGTGATGTGTTCTGCAGTGTGTGATCAAAACCATTGTATTCCATTACAGCGCCACTGCTAGCACACATCTGTACAAAGTTTTCATTAATTGCCTGACCAGAATTCCCACCAATTCCAGTTTCAAAGTTTTGGTCTGGTCTAGAACAATCTTTCACAGTATTATGATCTACTCCCATAAACATTTTACCATCTAGATTGTCTACGAAGTCGTTACAAGCTTGGCGAGCTTCAGTGCACCAATTAGACGAGTCTTGACTAGAGCTGTCAAATACAATCAGAGAACTCTCTCCAAGATCTGAGCCTTCATCATTCTCACAGATTGAATCCTTATGCTGACACCAATCAAGCAAGCTGTCCGCTCTATCGTTTAAACCCACTAAATCTGTTGTAAATGTCGCAGTTGTTGATGCAGCTGCACTACTAGTCATAAATCCAACTGCTACAGCTGTTGCTGTTTCAGCTGCAGCTATTTGAGCTTCATTATCCCCTGCTTCAGCTGCAGAAACTTTAGCAAAAGTTGAGCATTCTACATTGACAGTAGCAAAAGTTCTGCAATTTGTTTCAGGAAAAGGTTCAGTAGAATCTGAAGTTCCTGCAAGGGTCACAGGTTCCACAGGAGTGCCATGAATTAAAACTCTTTCTAAGGCTTCTGCTACTTCTATAGTAGCCTTAGCAGCTGTGAAGACTGCACTGGGTATGATACATTCATTTGATTCAAGATTTGTTGCATCGTTAGGGCTTCTAGCTTCAGCAGAAGATGTATGAGATAGAGCACCTACATCGGCAGTATTATTTTCAAATTCTATGGCAGGTAGCGGAAAATCCACAGGTTTAGCTCGGTTCGTAATATCATCCTTCTCAGAAATCGTCAAACCAGATCTTGAATGACTATCTTTCTCATCACTTATATCAGACGAAATGTCTTCAATGCCGCAACTACCTGATATACATTTGTCATAGGTTCCTTTGGTTAAAATTTGTGTTGCATGACATCGCACACTATCACAGTTTTCACTAGAAGTTGATTCTGATTTTGAATTAGAATATTTTCTCGAGGCAGGGTCCAAAATTAAAGCAGAACAATTTTTTCTTCGGGCTCCATTAGATACCTCACGTGCTTCTACATTTTTAATTTGCTTACTGCAACATTCTGAAGCATCTGATCTCAGATTATCTGTTAATATGCGCCGATGGAAGATCTCGTCACAATCTGGCATTAAACCACTGATTTCTACATTCTCATTGCAGTCCATTCTATCTTGATATGTGTGAATGCAATTTAGTTTCAAGTTATTGCCTAGCATAATGCATTGTTTGCAGCTATCAGTCATGATTTGAAATGTTTCTTTAGACTTGTTCAATTCACAATCTCTACTACCTGAATTAATTTTTTGTGTACAACTAATTGTATCAGAGTTTTGGATTAACACATCAAGGTTAGAAGGGTCTCTTCTACAAGCCATACTTGCAGCCATTTCAGCCAACAATTCAAGTCCATCTATATTTTTTAAAGTATTAGGACAGTTTTTCATTTCCTCACCACTCTTGCATAAATTTGAATCAGTCATCTTATAGGTCTCTGCATTATTATTGCAACTAGCATCACGCGCTAATTGAACAGAGGAAATAGTTTCAGCATCAGCAGCAGCATCAAAGTTGATCCTGTTTGAAGAAATTTCCGTGCCTTCACTGCTCGCATCAAAGGCCGGATCATTACTTGAGAAGCTACTACTAGTGTCCTTATTGTCATTAAGCTCTGAATTATCAATTTCGCATGAAAGCTTCTCACTAGAAACATCAATAAATGTTTTTAACTTAGGTAGACAATCAATCAGTGAATCTAACTCTCTGAAGTTGTCTGCTGTGTTTGAGAAACGAACATGCCGTCGGCTAATCTCATGTCGAGTAAGGTCAGAAAACTGCATCTCACAAATCTCACAGTAATGAAAGTTTTCCTTCTTCTTTTTCACAACCTCTGCAACAGGTTTAGTATCTTGCGAGCCATCATTCCGAGACTTTGCAACGGTTGCTTTAACAGCATGTTGCTCAAATGGTCCATGTAGGGCATTTACGATGAAATGAAGTTTGGGAGAATGTGTTAATGATAAATGAAGAGGTCTGTATTTACAAGAATCATCTTCTATTTTTATACATTTACCCGCCAGATTCTGAACCTTTCTCTGAAGACATGTTGGAGCATAGATTTTGACAGGATTCCGTTGTAACCACCTTAAAGCCACCTCAACATCTACAACAGGTATGTTCCAACACTGAGCAAACTGTACGGGGTCATTTGGAGAAGCTGCTGGCTGATTGGCTAAATTGAATGAAGCTGAACGCATTAGCAATGCCTTACCTCGAGAGAGAATAGGAGATGGAGAAGGTTTTGAAACTGAAGAACATGCTAACCTCTCGTCACATCTATCGCTAATAACACAAGTAATATCTCGAGATAAAAATCTTTCTATAGCCCCACCCTGTGATGTGATATCTTCCTCTAGCCTCTCACGTCCAGAAAATGGTTTCACATCAAGAAAGAATTTCTCATTTTTACATTTGAAGCTAATCACGCTTCTTGAAATTTTATCAAGATCAGACTTGATAGCCATCTCTGGAACTTTAGATAAACTCTTTACAGAGTCAACCCCGATACGATCATTTCCAGCTCTATGATCTTTGATACAAGTTGAGTGTGGACGTTTAACACCAGAATTTATCTGCAATGTATTAGTGGTTTTCATTAGATCCATTCTATCAATGTATACACTCTGTTGCTGACATATACTTCCAAACTCTATATATATACACATAACTTTCGAAAGTAGACTAAATGCATATATATTTCTAGTCTACGAAACTTTTGAAATATTCCAATTTCACACTATTGCTTGCTGGCTGGGAAATTCACACAAATAAATTCTTTAAAATCTGAAAAACACAAATAGCAAAGAGTTAAATACATGTACATCGTACATACATACACACTTACATACGTATCACTCTCTCAGTGCACTGCTTACTGGCAGGTCCATGATACATAGCGCCTCCACTCTTCTCTGTCTTCCACTTTCCTCTTCGTATCCACATATGAGTGGGTCTTTAAATCATCTAACATACCTAATCTCAGCCTGCCCCTGCCTCTTTTTCTTCCATTCTACCTTCTATGACCTCTATTAATAGACCTTTCCACCTTAGAATGAACTTCTGACGTGATCTATCAAGTTATCTTTGATAACTTTATAGATAATCTTTGATAACTTGATAGATCATATCATTTTCGTTATAATCGAAAAATCGTTATTAGATCACGATTGCACACAAGGCATTGCGTCATGAGACAATAACAACACTTTATAGCAGTAAGAGTATCGGCTTCTGCTAGATAGAAAATTATTAACGATCTTCATCGTTTGAACTTATAATTAATACATGTTGGAAATTGATGTAAATATGAACTAAATGCGGAGTAGACATACCAACTATACTTCAGTTAATGAGATAATCTTAATGAGTCAATTTAATAACTTCTAATTAATAACTTGCCTTACCTATGATAGATAAGGCACTAGCCTTAACTACCTATCCCATATCTTCATTCAAATATGTAGTGAATATGTGTACAACAGGAGTACAAATTATTTAGAATTTCAATGCTATACCCAGAACTGCAGACCTTATTGAAAACCTAACTACAATGATGCAATCTGAAATGCAAAGAATTTGTACACTATTACTTAATCTGACAGTATACAAATTAAGAAAATCTTGCTTTCATATCCTATTGTTAAATTGCGCTCATTGACAAATTTAACATTAAGCAAAATTGTCTCAGCTAAACAGAATATCATCTGCGAGTAGCTGACTCCAACAACACAACTATGACTCTTCGAATCCAGAGCGTTATTCTCTGGTATATTGAGATTGAATAATTATAGCAATCGTATAGATTACGTTTGGCAATCCATTGACTGCAAAATTAAATTAAATTAAATTCCCCAATAAAGAATTTGGGGTTTAAATTTGTTAAATATACATGTTATTTAATAATGGAATCTGAATACTATGTTTTTAATATGCAATAAAGCTCATTAACCCTTGAGTTAATTTATACTACCTTTTAATTAAACGCGAAACTAATAAGTATTACAAATGGCAATGTTCTTTACGATTCTTATTTTTAATCTGGAACAAAATAAAATTTCGTTTGTTTATAAAACCCTCGCTGCCATACCATAATCACAGCCTACAATCCTACTGTTTCCTAAATGAAAAGCAAGTAATAATAGTAAAAGTAAAAAAGTAAACAAGCATTATAGTGAAATGATCAACTGTGCTGATGTCTATCACTTTTAATACCACATGTTTAAACCGATAGACAATGTAGACCATTTTCTGTATAACCAGTCCAGTGAATGTCCGAGATTTTACTCTCAGATCAGCGCGGCCGGGATTCCAACCCACGAGGGTTCAATTCACCCCAGGCTCTGTCATTTAAAACTTCATGACGTTATCTCCACCTCTAACCATTACGATATTGGGACATTCAACTCAACTATTTATGTAGTTACTTAACTGTTATTTAAATGCAGACATTTATTTGCTAATATAAAGGCAGCAAATTAACAAATTATATATTCTGAAATCTTAAATAAATATATATTTAGAAAATTGCATGAAATAACCATGCAATTTCGAAATTTTTTAACAGATTTCGATTAATGTACATATATTACTCTTGTAAGAATAATTTTATTCTAGAATGACTACGCACGTGCATAAGCAGCACAACTCACGCAGTGTGTGCGTAAAGTGGCAGCAATGGCGGCTTTCCACCGCCATCTCGTCTAGTCCCCTCTAAAAGGGTCGTGTTAACACGATTTTTAAAATTAATTTCAACTATTCGTAACTAACGGCGCTCTAATTAAAGTATATTGTATAAAATTGCATAACATAACAATTTGTGAGTTACTGTCGTCTACGACAAAATCGTTTATTATTAAGACTAAGCCAGGAGCAAAAACATCAATAGGCAAAAACCAAAGATATGGCCCATACGGTGAAAATTCCAAGATCCATAAAATAAACCCAAAGATATAACGTTACTTTATTTAGTTTATGCATTATATTTAGCATTTAGATTTAAAAGTAGTTAATTAAAGTATTTTGTTAGCATAAAAAGAAGCTTGGTTTATTAGTTCAATATTGTAAATATAAATTACAGGTTTATATTTTGAAATTGTTAAGCTTAACTTGCTATCACTCCTGCGATCTTGAAGCCCACAACTTGATCCTTGGATGAGGAAACGTACTTTATAGCTTTTGTATTACCTTCATTGTATAATTATTAGTTAGAAATTAATAGAAAGATATTCATGGCATGCAGCATGCACGTAAGCATTACAAAATTTCCATCCATGTATTGCGACCAGCGGTTTAATTTTAAAAACACAAAACAATCGTTTTCAATGTGTTTCTTTCTTATTAGAAGATAGGAAATGGAGAAATGCTTTGCAGGTTATGTAATAATCAGCTTCTACGGAAAAATACCAATATATATGTAAATTTAAGGAACATTTTATAATTCTTCTGTATTTATCATTGTGTTCAATGCATTGTTTATCAACAAACGACTGTCAGCTGTCGCATCCTTTAACGTAATGACTTTTATGCCCAATTGTTGTTGTCCTCATGACAGTAGGAGTACGTCGTTGGCCTGGGAATGACTGGTAAACAAACCTCTTATCAGCTGATCAACAGAAAGTTAACTAACGAAAAATCGTTTAAAGTTAGGATTTAATTAGAGAAAGCCATTGACTAATCCTTTATTATGTCACTCAAAATCGCCAGCGGTGCAGCCGGTCGAGCTCTTCTGCGCAATGTAGGCAGCACATCGACGCTTTCAACCACTCAACGGCGATATCTAGGTGAAGACCTTAACGTCCCAGGTGTCCTAATCGCTCAACCTGAGGTTAGTTCTGCATTAGTCTTTATAAAACTTTTAGTTTGTTTTGGTGGCTGTTTCATATATTATAATTTGAAGTAAATTAGCAAATTAATATTGAAACAATGCATTTGCAATAGTGTTCCTTTTGCCTCCTATATAGTGCCTTCATCGATCGATTTTGAGCGCAAACTTCCTTTTCTTGCGCCTAAACCTCCTTTTTTTATTCCTCCTACTTTGGACTGATTTTCTGGATTTTGGAATATGCACCATTTATGGACCTTCATTTTGCTAGCTGGCTTGATTTTGGCTCAATAGTGCTCGATATTGTCATTGATGACTGTAGCACTCTAATTATTATTATTATTGCCATTATTATTATTATTATATAGTGCCTCGATCGATTTGTCCCTGGCCTAGACTATCTGTGGACTGGCTTACTGGATTTAGGAATTTGCACTGTTTTGAACCTTAGTTTTGCTCAATGGCTTGGATTTGCCTCAATAGTGCTTGATGTTGTCATCATGGACGACAGTAGCACTCTAATTGTTATGTTATGGAATAATCAAATTATTTAATTTCTTTCTCTTAATTTAAAAGGACATTTGCTCTGGGTTATACGTATAAGTCATAGCTCTTTAAAATGCTTAGTCCGTATGAATTCAAATTTTTAATGTTACTGATTAGTTAGAAACTGCATGTGCATTTTGCATTTTGGAAAGGAGTGCTTTTTACAATCATTCTTTTTGAATTTCAGTCATCAAACTTTTGAAATCTGCACTTCAAATTAATACCTGTTTAGTGTTGGGTAATTAACTGTGGCCACAGCAGCACTTGCTGTATAAATTTTAGTCTCCATTGTTTGTTTTAGTTGAGATCATTGATGGAGAGATGCATGAGAGCTGTTGTTTGTTTTAGTTGAGATCATTGATGAAGAGATGCATAAGAACTATTGCTTGTTTTAGGTGAGATTATTCATGGAGAGATGCATAAGAACTATTGCTTGTTTTAGGTGAGATTATTCATGGAGAGATGCATGAGAACTGTTGTTCGTTTTAGTTGAGATCATTGATGGAGAGATGCATGAGAACTGTTGTTTGTTTTAGTTGAGATCATTGATGAAGAGATGAATGAGAACTGTTGTTTGTTTTAGGTGAGATTATTCATGGAGAGATGCATAAGAGCTGTTGTTTGTTTTAGTTGAGATCATTGATGGAGAGATGCATGAGAACTGTTGTTTGTTTTAGTTGAGATCATTGATGGAGAGATGCTTGAGAGCTGTTGTTTGTTTTAGTTGAGATCATTGATGGAGAGATGTATGATAACTGTTGTTGTTTTAGGTGAGATCATTCATGGAGAGATGCATAAGAACTGTTGTTTGTTTTAGGTGAGATTATTCATGGAGAGATGCATGAGAGCCGTTGGCACAAAACCTGCTCACAGTTCTTCGCTGTCTGATGTGGTAGGTAGAGATTTTAAAATTTTTCTCAAGCTATGATATTTTTATCAAGTCTGTCACGTTACAAATGTTGAAAATAAATAGCTATAATATCTATTATGTCTGAATTCAGATTTGTAAATGGGGATTGGAACAATTATTAGCTCCTATAAATATTATACAGTTTGTGGTTTTAATTGTTTAACAATTTAATTTTTTGGGTTCTTATGTGAAATAAGATAATGAATGATAAGCTATACAATTTTTGTTTTTAATTGTTTTTAGTTGTCTCTTTCCTATTTATGACTTTCTATGAATATTATCTTGTAGGTCCTTAAGTTAAGGCTGTCTTTTGAGTTAGCTTTATTTATTTCTGTACTAGTCAAATGCATTTATTTTGGTAGGACTTGTTCTTCAGTGATAATTAATTTCAGTAATAATTAATTTTTATGTAATGTTAACAGCTATTTGCATCGGAAATAATTAATTTTAATGTAATGTTAACAGCTATTTGCAGCGGACTACAGAGGTCACTTCAGTCATGGTCTCAACAGACTTGGTATGTAATATGTAAATATTATCTTTACTCTGAGGAAGTTTCTATTTTCTTGTCTATAACGTAATGGTGATTAGCAGTCAGCAGCATTTGTTGTCTGCTGTAGTCGCCTGATTATACTTTTATCCGAGCAGCTATGAGTGAGATTAAAATCTGGCAGCCAAAAACTTGAAGTTGGCAGTAGATCTTTTATATTAACTGAAAATAATTTTTAAAAATTAGATAAACTTCTGTTTGTTGTAATAGTTGTAGTGAAGTTCTACCGTTTTGTAAGTATTTCTAGAGTTATTTAAAGAACATTGACTATATATACATATAGAAGATAAATCTTTTACATGTACTATATTATTGTTGTATTTTGTATGGTATATTTCTATTTGGCTATATTATGATATGTGTATTATACTGTCGTGCTATATATGCATTGTTGTGCTGTAATTTACTCGTTATATTATGCGTGCAATGTTATGTGCGCTTATACAGAGATGTATGTGAAAGACATAGAGGCGGGTATTACTCGTAGCGACACGGAACCATGCATTGTCAAGGAAACGGTTGCCATGGCGCACGTGGATGGTTCCAACGTTCTCGGCCCAGTAGTGGGCAACTTCTCCATGGATCTAGCCATCAAGAAGGCCAAGCAGGCTGGCATTGGTCTGGTGGCAGCAAAAGGTTTTGACATATTCATCTCTATTTGTTGGGTTCGACAAAATGTCTGCTCTAAGGCATATATTTCTATATACAGTGGGCTCTGCTCACTGTGGAAAACTTTGTCAATCAAGATCATTGATCATATTAAAATGGGCCATTTTCTAATTTTTAAAAGCACTGGCTTGATGCATTTCTCACTGACCTGTATTATTACTATTATTATTATAATTTTTTACCACGGTGTAAAGAACCTGGGATATGATAAAAACGATTCGAGCAATACGTGCTGAATCGCCGCCCGGCTACTCGAGGTCATCAATCAGCTTAAAAGAATTGTTGAAGCAGACTGCATTAAATCTTTGCAAAGTCATGGAAAGCCTTTGACAAAGAAAAGATGTCTCTCGCTTATCGCCGGTTTGCTCTGCAATAAGTCTGCCTATGCCATTAATAAACTCAACTCCTTCGGGATTCATCGGGCCCATGGTTTCAATGGCCACCGGAACAACTTCATATCCTAAGGACAGATCACGGTATTTATCCAACGTCCTAGAGGCGGCATGAACAGCAGCACCACCGGCTGTGACTGAAGTCGTATTCAGGTAGGAGTTTGCCATAGTGTCAATGACCGTGACGTCCCAAACGGCACATTTACCGTTGCACCAGGGCACTAAAGTCATGCCGTCCGGACGCTTGCCGTCTGATCTGGACAACCCACTTGGTTCCTTAGAGGAAGGGATGCTTGCTCTCGAAAGTGCTCGCCATATTATGTCATTTAAATTATGATGGCGAGACATTCTACCTGAGCTTCGTTTGCAGGAGAGGCCGTGGAGACCTAAAGCGTCGACTTCATGACCGCAGGGGCACATGTGAGGCTCGCAAGTTTTCGCCCCTAACGGAAACTAACAGCTACACGAATTGCCTCACTGTCTAAAAAAGCCCACACGAAGCAACAGGGAGAGCGTGAAGCCAGTCACTGCTTTTTTTGGTTGATACAGCTAGGAGTCATGCTCTGTCTACCGCACTGGACTGGGATTCTAACAGACTGTTATAAATCCGATCCACTATAGGACGGTCCCATGATTTCTGGCTACTGACTGAGGTAGAAGGTGGAGCACGGGAGGTGAGGCTTTTGGACCAAACTGACAACGCAACGTCAATGGAACTATCGGCAGAAAGGGAGCACTTATGAAGGATGGCGTCTTGCAACTGCCTCGTTCCCATCGCTGATGCCAAGAAGGCTGAAGGCGCGATATGGGAAACAAGACGAATTCCAAGACCACCCATGCTCACCGGTAGACTGGATTGCTGCCACTGCAAAACAGACAAATCTGCGTTGATAACGGTGCACAAGCATTGCCTAAGAGCCTCGTCGTAGTCTAAAAGCCGCGGATTAGAGAAGCTCGGACTAGAGCGCAGAACGTGCATAAGTTTAGGTGCACTTAAAGAAAAGCGAAGGATTGTTAAAGCATCATGAGCGGCTAGCGACTTCAAGCGCGATACTGTACGTTTGAGATCCTCCAGGCGACTAGATTATTATTATTAGTATTATTATTACTCTTTTAATTTTTTAATTGCCCTTGGCTGTAAAGGGCCCTGGGCTAAAAAATAAGATAAAGAGACTTTATTTATTTAAAGTTAAAAAAGAAGCGATTAAAATAATAATTTCTCTACACTCTGGTAAGCCACATTAGCCAAAGTGCCACTGAAACAGATTGCATTGAATCGCTGAAGAGCAATAGACAGTCGCTGCCAAAGAAAAGCTTTTTTGCATTGATCACTTTTATTATTATTGCTTTAATTTATTTATTTAATTTTTAAAATTTGTATTAATATTAATATCATTATTATTATTATTATTATTATATATCCGTGATCTTCTTCGAATACGTCCATATTTCAATATTCCATATTTCGATTGCACAAGAGCATCACCAATTATTATTATTGTTTTTATTATTAGTATTATTATAATTGTATTATGGCCTGAATGGACTTCTTTTCTACACATTCACTTTGCTATGACGTGCCTCAAGGCTCTGTTCTTGGTCCTATCCTATTCAATCTCTACAACACATATTGCATTGTGACACATAGCTTTGTTGAGTGACAACAAATGATCCATTAAATGAGACATTGAGTGACATCAAATGATCCATTGAATGAGATGTTTAGTGACAACGAATGATCCATTGAATGAGATGTTGAGTAACAACAAATGATCCATTGAATGAGATGTTTAGTGACAACAAATGATCCATTTAAGGGGATGTTTAGTGATAACAAATGATCCATTTAAAGGGATGTTTAGTGATAACAAAAGTGCTATTCGGGATGTATGAGACTACTATGGTGACTAAAGCGGCAAAGATTTGGCTACTGCTTGTGATTACTAGGCTGCTATCAACTGCAGGCACTCTCTGGCAGTGTTGAAGTTTATTGACTATACTGCAAAGGAAAGAAGAGTCATGCGATCTGTGGTTTAGCGTGGGCGATATTGAGTTTAGCGTGGTAGATATGTGCCCAAAGGCATTAGAAGTAAATTATTGGGCTACAGATTTACTCAGAATTTGAATCTTTGTAGTATCTTACAAACATTCTTGGAACTAAGACTTTGACTAAACGTTTTGGATTTCGGTTGGTTACTGTTTTCACATAAAGTATTGTGCATGTTGCTTTGTAATACTTGTATGTGGTTTGAGAAGCTATGACATTACTTTGTCTTGTTTTAGGTTCAAATCACTACGGCATTGCAGGATTTTATGCTATTAGAGCTGTCGAGAAGGGACTTCTGGTTTGTAGGCCAATTATAATTAAATATTTTAGTATTAATTATTTTATCTCTTTAAGGAACATTCTGGATTTTAAAGCGATTTAGTGAAACATGAGTTGTGAGCCATAAGAGATCGTAAAGGTTATTGGAGTTCAACAGCTGTCAGAATAGAGGGTTTAAAAACTTAAAGTATTAATTTATTAATTAAAATTTAATCCTTTAACAATTAATGTTGTTGAAAATCAGCATTATTTTACTGTTTTGTTATTGAAAATCTGCATTAGTATACTTTTTAAGTTTTTACAGGCTTTAATTTCATTTAAAATATTTCATTTGTGTAAACAGTGATGATATATTTCTGATTTAAAATTGACAGGTTCTCACTGATAGTCAGTAATCGTTTTACTATAAATAGTTGCATTCAATACCAATTGCAAACTCATATGCTAAATACGAGTCATCTGTTAAAGAATATGTACACTTATTTTATAAAGATGATCAAATTTTGATTTAAAGTTGATATTTAGCGGAATGTTGAGTTGTACTATTAAAATTCTGTGTTTTATACGTTGTTACCAGGGACTATCGTTCACAAATACCTCACCACTAGCATTCCCAACACGAGGCCGTAAGGTAAGAAGATCTCCTCTCTACCCATCTTCTTTGTTTCACCTAAAACTTATTAAATTTAATTATATTATTTTGTCTTAAACAAATAAGTGACTTACTCTTAAACATTTCTTTCTGTACTAGACAATAAATTTCAGTTCAATTGATAAGTTTTCTGTGATAAAAGTAAAAGTTGTATTGATCTATAGGTTAAAGCAGTCTAGATGTCTGATATGACTTTTGATCATTCAATCAATCAATAAGAATTTAACGTCCAATTCCTCGCCATAAGGCAATGTCGGGGACGTCAGGCAATGTCGGGGACGTCAGGTAATGTCAGAGACGTCAATGTTAACTATTCAATTATATTGTTTGATGATGGATTCAGGTTATGTTGGGAACGAATCCGCTAACTCTAGCCGCTCCTGGACGTAACAAGGACAGCTTTGTATTGGACATGGCCACAACTTCTGTTGCTCTAGGAAAGGTCTCTCTCATAGTGTAGTTTAATTAGACATGGTATAGATTTAACTTTTCAATTTAATTCATAGATAAAAAAAACGTTTTTTACATTCTTTATATCTGTTAAAAAAACGCATTTTTTTACGTTTTTTTTCTATCAAATAAAAAACGTAAAAAATACGTAAACCGTAAACGTCAAACGTAAAAATTAAGATAAACCCTGTGATCTCACCTCTGATTATTTCAACTGTGAGCCAAAACAGGAAATTGTAAGAACATTTTATGTGGCTGTATGTGACCTGAAAGTATTTGTTTATTTGTATGGAGTCTATGGACATACTTTAGAACTTTAGAACTTTAGATCAAGTCTAATTGTAGTAAAATTGTTTAGTGTTATGTAATGAAGGTATGGTAATATATATGCAAGCCCACGTGTACGCTACTAACGTTTTTTCAACGCTTTTCTATTTTTTTTATTTTTTAGGGAAAAACGCTTTTTTAACGATTTTTATTTTTGGTAAGAACGTTTTTTTCATCTATGATTTAATCTATATAATTTACATATTTAAATGTATCTATTTGTTGCTCAAATGCTTTAATCCTCTCGGTTATGTATTCATTTCTTCGTTCTATTTTTTGAACATTCATTTTTGTGGCAGAGTTTTAAGGCTGGAGTACATTTTTATGTATTTTACTGAAAGTGCTTCTGAGATGAAGTTAAGAGCCCCTATGCTGAAGTTTCTGATATATTAAAAAATTTATTAATTATATATTGTATAATATAATATATGTAATAATTAGATTAAGATAATATTTCTTTACTTAGTCTTTGACCAACCTAATTGCTACACTACCAACATATGAACTTATTTTTCTAAAAGAAGGGAGAATATAATACAGCTAGTAATAGATAATAGTGATAGTAGAAGATAATAGTGATAGTATTAGTGCTTATGTAGTTGTCTAGTGCTATTAAATTTCCAGTAGAGAATAGTCATCATCATGATTGTACAATATTTTTATATCTATATCTAGCATAGTCTATTGTATTTTACTAGATTGAATTAGCCAGTGTTAAGAAGGAAAAAATTCCAGCTGGATGGGGTGCTAATTCAAAGGGGAAGGTATGTCTATCATATTCTGTGTTGAGAAAATAATAATAACTTAATAATTCCTCAGTATTTGTATAATTTATTGTTTACCTTAAATTTTTCTGTGGTTATGTGCCCTCTACAGAGAACTCAAAAATATTCCCTTAGCAATTATCATCAGCATTAGAATCGCAGTTAAACTTGGGCAGGGATTAGAAAATTTTGTAGCAATTTCGTGAGCCTAGGCGCCCACCAACTGAATGCCATTTTTGACATTGGTTTGGACCTTAGTTTCTTTTACCACACTTGCAGTTCATGGTTGGTCTGGTCACAAAACGGGATATAATTATTCCTCTAGCAAAATCAAATAACATTTGTATCAAAATTATAACTTGAAATTTAAAAAAACATAAAATATAACTCTTAATACAACTCTTAATTCACTTGATTTTAAAATCTGAAGAGCTTTTTTGGAAAGTTGTGCCTTTAACCGAATACCACAAAAGATATATGTATACCGCTCTGTTGATGCTATAGCTGGAGTTGGTATGTTACTCTTGTATGACACGGTATTTCTTTCACGGTATTGATTTATTGGTCTGTTTAATGATGATTGATCTGATTGAACCACGTATTGATCTCTGCAGGAGACGCACAACCCGGACGAGGCTATCAGTGGAGGGGGGTTGCTGCCCCTGGGCGGCTCAGAGATATCTGGAGGCTACAAGGGCTATGGACTGGCTATGCTGGTGGAGATATTCTGTGGTATACTGGCCGATGCTAACTACGGACCAAACATTCGTCGCTGGAAAGACACGGACAGGGAGGCCAACCTGGTAATGATTCTTCTTCATTCTTCACATCCCTAACGTCATCCTTGTATGAGGAAACGGACGTTAAACCTTTATTATTATTATTATTATTATTATTATTATTATTATTATTATTATTATCAGTCTTGGCAGTAGTAATACTATTAAGAATAATCATCTTCCTATCTTCCTTTGAATGCCAGTTTAACTAGGTTCGGGATGAAACTTTTCCATTAATAATATATAATAGTAATAATAAAATCATCATCATCTTCCCTTAAATCCCAGTTTAACCAGGGTAGGGATAAATAATAATAATAATACTAGTAATAATAATAAGAGTTATTTTTAAAAATCATCGTCATCATCATATTTTCTTCGATTTTAGTTTAATGAAGGCCAGAAATATTATTATTACTATTACTATATTTTGTTAGTATAATAGACAATAATAATAGAGGTTTTTATGTTTTTAGAAGTACTGGTAATATTTCTTGAACATATGGTTACAGGGTCAATGCTTCATCGATACATGGTGTATAGTGAATTACTGGTAATATTTCATATGGGGTTACAGGGCCAATGCTTCATTGATACATGATGTATGGTGAATTACTGGTAATATTTCATGTGTGGTTACAGGGCTAATGCTTCATTGATACATGATGTATGGTGAAAGACTGGTAATATTTCATATGGGGTTACAGGGCCAATGCTTCATTGATACATGATGTATAATGAATTACTGGTAATATTTCATGTGTGGTTACAGGGTCAGTGCTTCATCGCTATAGATCCTGATGCAATCGCTCCAGGCTTTCCTGATCGTATGCAGAAACTAATGGACTTGTGCAGAGCCTGCACTCCAGTAAGTTTATCAAATGAAGTCTTTTGATGCTTACTAATACTGGAAGCAACGAAAATATATTAGTAAAAATTACATTATCTTATGCTCAGTCGAACACCGGTACTAAGTAGTTCAATGAAAACTCGTTTGTAGCCTTTGTAGTACAGTCCATTGATTTAGTTGATCATTTGCTCAGTAGAGAGCTAAAGGCAGACTGTGTATGAATATGTGCAGTTGATATTGTATTTGATTCATTGTCATCATCGTCTTCCCTTTAATCCCAGTTTAGGTCGGGATATAAATAGACCTTCTTCACTCCTCTCTGTTCCATACCATTGTATTTGATATGTATTGTATTGATTAAACACAAAATAGAATGAATAAGTTGAGTTTTTATCTTGTAAATGTTGCTCTTGTCAGTTTAGTTTATCGTAGACTAGAGCATAGCTCTCTTGCACATAGATATCTGATACAATCTACCAGGATAGTGCTGCTGATACAAACTTGACTACCAGGATAGTGCTGCTGATACAAACTTGACTACCAGGATAGTGCTGCTGATACAAACTTGACTACCAGGATAGTGCTGCTGATACAAACTTGACTACCAGGATAGTGCTGCTGATACAAACTTGACTACCAGGATAGTGATGCTGATACAAACTTGACTACCAGGATAGTGCTGCTGATACAAACTTGACTACCAGGATAGTGATGCTGATACAAACTTGACTACCAGGATAGTGGTGCTGATACAAGCTTGACTACCAGGATAGTGATGCTGATACAAACTTGACTACCAGGATAGTGATGCTGATACAAACTTGACTACCAGGATAGTGCTGCTGATCTGTCGACTATTCTGGGACTTGAATCCTATACTCTTCGATCTTCTCCAGAAATTATCATCATTTAACCACTGAACTACAGATATGGGTTGAAGTTCAATTCATTACTTATGATCATTAGCTCTCTAAATAGAAAGCTAAAAAAAGCTAATGTTAACGTCAGTTTCCTCACTCGAAAGCGATGTAAATCTGTAAAGTTTATACATACTATTTAAGCTATGGCGGATATCAATGTTTGCGTGAAATATGTGAGATATATGCAATGTGTATAATTATGTGAAATAGGTAATGTTTGTGTGACACGTAGGCAGAGGGAGAGACAGGCGTACTGGTGGCGGGTGATCCAGAGAGACTGCATATGGAGAAATGTGACAAGCAGGGTGGCATCTTGTATCATCCCAATCAGATCGTTCTTATGGTTAGATCTACATTTTACGTCATTTTCGTACACTATTTTTAACATCAGTTTATATCGTATTTAGGTTATTCCTGTGTAAAATAATTGTTTATTGTCCATCATATTTGTGACATGAGTTTTCGCTATTTTCAAATACATGTACATTTGTACATATACCATAGTGACAATCCAATGAGTTCATCCCCGACTTGATTTTTCTTTGATACTTTGCCGTTTTTCTCTAATACTCGGCCCTTCTTCTCTAAAATTTTGCTCTTTTTCTCTGAAATTCTGCCTTTTTTCCAAAATTCTGTCCTGTTTCTTTGGCGCTTAGCCCCTTTTCTCTTATACTTTGCCCTTTTTCTCTGATGCTCTGCCCATTTTCTCTGAATTTCGCCCTTTTCTCGCAGTTTGTCTCTTATCTCTTTATATTTACCTTTGTCTAATTATTAGCGCTGTCTCTCATTATTTTTTGTAGCTCTTTGTTTTCAAAAATAATTTCTATATATTTTTGCATATTTAGCAAAGCTATTTTTATTTACGATTAGTGAGAACTCTCAAGCTGATATCGAGTTTTCTTAGCATGTGCTGTTCCTAAACATTTGGTATATTATTTGGATTATTTTTATTTCGATTATGTAAATCTGTTTATGAAAATTTTATTAACTGTTCAATTGATGTACTTTTCTATTGAGTTCTCGAGCTGTTTCAATGACGGCTATTGCAGTATAACTAGAATTACAGTTGTTTAATGAAGGACAGTATTTGACCTTTAGTGTGGAATTAGTTTATGTAGGATGATGCATTCGAGATTCTATTAACATGTATAATTGATATAAGTGAGTAGACGCCTTCGAGACTATTTACATGCATAGTTGATTAATAATTAATTAATCAAACAACCACTACAGATGCTGCAATATTCTACAAAAAACTGGTCAAATATAGCAGAATGAATCATCTCTACACTGTACAAAGTGTATCATCTTACATATTAGACCTAATACGTAAGATGATTTGTACAGTGTAGAGATGATTCATTGCCTGCTATATTTGACCAGTTTTATGTAGAATAATGCAGCGTTTGTAGTAATACTTTGCTGTATTTAGATACGATACATTGCCCTAAATATTTGACTGTTGTTTGGTAGGATGCACTGGCAGATCGGCTAAAGATTGCAAGGATGCCGAGAAAGAACTAGAATGGATGAGTCATCATGGATGAATCATTGTCATCTTTACCGTTATATGGTCTTCTGTTATATATAAAAGATCATAACACGGTTATAAAACGGGCGTAAATTTCAGTTGTGTTATAATCTCGATTGTCATATTCGCTTATCACCTGTAGTCATTTTCCTCAGTTCAACTGAATGTGTTCCACGTTGACTGCGACTCCTTATGAATAAACTGTTATACATCATTTATCATTAAAATCTCTGAATATAATAAACAAACTATTGTGCATCATTTATCATTAGAAACTCTGAATATTATGAACAAGCTTTAGTGCATCATTTATCATTAAAAACCATGAATATAAGTGTTTAAACACTTATATTCATGGTTTTTAATGATAAATGATGCACTAAAGCTTGTTAACTACAATTTTGTCGTAATTATAATTATTCACACCAGATGTAATATTTAAAATGCTTTTTTACTCAGGCAGCAGTTGTTAAACAAAGATTAAGTAGTAATGTTTTGAAGGACACAAGTTAACAGAAGATGGGAAATGTGGAACAGAAATAAAATGTAAAATTGCTGAAGCAAAAGAGGCCTTCAGCAAGAGGAAAAAACTACAAACCAAAAGTTTGAAGAAATACACGAAGATAAAAATTGTAAAGACTTTAGTGTAGGCCACGCTACTGTACGGTTGTTAAGCATGGACGTTAAGAATGGAGGATGGTTGGAAACTGGAAGCATTGGAAATGTAGCCAGGGAGGGGAATGGAGAAGATCAAATGAACTGACAAAATTACGAACTAACAAGTTCTAAATATGGTTAGCAAAAATGGGCAATTAATAAATAATATAAGGAATAGAAAGACATTGAAAGAAGAACTGAATGAGTCGTGTCCTGAGAGGGAATGGTTTACTAAAATAGGTGATTGAGGGAAGAATGGAATGAAAAAAGGTTAGAGAAAGACAGAGACTTGGGATGCTGGATGATTTGATAACAAATTTGTACTTTGATATGAAGAGAAAAGCAGAAGACAGTGGCGGATCCAGGGGGGCCCGGGCCCCCCCCCTTAGGCCCGCCGAAAGAAAATGTAACCTATATTTTCATTGTTTCTATGACAATTTGTATGTGTAAATATGTTTGTAAGGGCTGTGGTTGGGGGAGGGGTACGAGAGGGAACTCAGTTCCACTATAGCTCGAATTTCATATATTTGGTATACTAGGAGGCCTGTATAATGGATGGGGGGCCCGAAAAATGTTGACCGTTTCACTTACTCTTAATTTTCACATAAACCACTGTATAAGAGGAGAAAAGGGTGTCAGTAAAATATGTGAAATCTGTCCCAGAGAAGTGGTGCAAACAGCCATGGCTGGGAGGGGCCTCCCTACTGCCAAAATTAGGTCACTTTTGCAATTCGTCCAGCTCTGCTGAGTTTCTTCGAAATTGAAAAAATTAACCAATTAATGCTTTTTTCTAAAAAAATGTAGAATTTTAGGCATTTTAGGTTTTCCCCTGACTTTAGTACGTGTAGGACTGGGGGGGGGGAGATAGGCCTACGCGAATACACTCTCTCTATGAGCCGAGCGACGTAGTGAAAAATTTCTCACCCCCCTCCCACAGAATTTTTTCTAGTTGCTTCACATGCCCCGAAGAAGGCGTGGCGTAAGCAAAATTTGTACTCTCAAAACAAAATTTCGGGCCCCTCCCTTAAAAAATTCCTGGATCCGCCCCTGGCAGAAGATATAAACATGTGGAGGAGTTATATGCCATGGACCTGCCAATAGTCAGTGTACTAAGAGAGAGAGAGTGAGAAAGAGAAAGATTTTGAAGCTTAGATAAAACCGTTATCTGCCTAAAGCGAAATTATGAACTTATATGAAGTGCCAATTACTTGCCAATGATGTATATTTTTAAATGTTAATTTGTACAATGTTAGTTAAAGTTGATAGTTTATACGATGAATATATTTCAGCCAATGTCTTTGAGATTTTCTGCACAGTGCATTTCAGTGAATTTTAATTAAAAGTAAAACGTCCTACACAAGGTGATGCGCTCTCATATGTTAACTTGTAATTTAATACTGATATTTGATTTAGTTAATTTCTAGTTTTATGTTGTCGCTTCTTCATCTGTCTAGTTTTATGAGAATTGTGGTGATAAGCTCACGCTTGTGTGATAGGACACGAACGTTAAACTGAGAGTAATTAAATCGATATACAGCGTTTGTATCGTTCTATAGGCCTGTAGCCTAAATTTTGGGCGAAACTTGGAAGTGTTCGTCGATTCCTTTAAATATCTAATTGTTTGTTGCTGGTTAGCTGAACAGAACTTTTAGTCATAGTCCTAATAGTATTCCTATAATCCATAATTATAATCAGTATTATTATAATCCCAATAGTAGGAACGCCTTGTGTTGCGGTAGTTGAGAGCTCGCCGCTTGAATCAGAGGTCGCTAGTTCGAGAGTGTATTGTTCCATTTCATATCTAGCCCCCACCGTGTCGACCCAATATAAGGGATATAACGGCACATTAAAACGAAGGTTTTTTTTATTATAATAATCCTAATAGTAATACTTGCTGTGAATACTTTTGTACGCTAACAACTATTGTTTCTGTGTGTTGGTTCAACGTTCTTCACTCGTTTTTTTTGCTATGTTGCATATTTGCTGATTTATTGTGATTTGAGTTATCCAATTCTTGATCAATTTTAGCTACCTTAGCTAGCAATATTTGTCCAGGTTGATTTTTCCGATTGAATTTGCAAGTTTGTTTACTGTTGTTTCGTATTCCTGAAGGTATTGTTGACCTGATTCACTTTTCATATTTATTGTGCCTTTAATTATATTAATATTTCTACTTTGTTACTTTATATAAGGAGTCTGTGTGCAGTTTTTGTGATATATTTCGTAATCTACATCAATTAATCTGATAAGTAATTAATAAGTAATATATTATTGGATTATTATTAAAACAGATGTTATAAGTTTGCAAACAGTAAGTCAAGTTTGAATTAGACGTCAGGATGACGTAACTCAAAGCGTGGATGACATCAGGATGACGTAACGGAACGCGATTAGTAAATGTGAGAATCATATGCATGTAGCTTCAGCAAATTAAACAGTTCAAGATAACACCCTCAAGATTGGGGTATTTATTAATTCGGGCAGCTAATTAAACGTTTTTATTGTAAACATGTAAATACTCAGAGGGCAGAACTTCAGTTATTGAAATTTTCGTCATCAAATTTTAAATGGTCGAATCGGAGTTAAACTTAAATCCTATCCCGTATGTTCGATTCCCAGGCGAGCATAATAGAGAGTGAATTCTTAGACATTCACAGGATTGGTAACAAATTGACAAAATCAAGAATAGTTAAAGCTAAGCTAAAGCTAAGGTTAACGTCAGTTTCCTCACTCGAAAGCGATGTCAGTGACGGGCGAGCAGTGGCGGAGCCCGCCCCCTTAGGTCCGCCGAAAAAAATTTAAAATATATTTTCATTGTTTCTATGGTAATTTATGTGTAAATGTTAGTAACTGGTTAGGGGAGGGGGGCCCGGGGGGGGTACGATAGGGAACTCAGTTCCAATAGCTCAATTTTTTTCTAGTATATACTAGGAATCCGGTATAATGTAAGGGGGCCCGAAAAATGTTGACCGTTTCACTAGCTCTCAATTTTCGCTTGAACCACTGCATTAGAGGTGAAAAAGTAGAGAAAAAGGGTGTAAGTTAAAAATTAAAAATGTGAACTCTGTCCCGTAGCAGTGGTGCAAACAACCTTGGCTGGGGGAGGCTTAACCGCCTAAATTAGGTCACTTTTGTAATTCGTCGAGATCCGCAGAGCTTATTCGGAGGTGAAAAAACTAACCTATTTTTCAAAAACAAATGTAGAATTTTAGGTTTTCCACTGACTTTAATACGGATATGAGCGGGGGGGGTGGTAAGATACGGAGATACCTCACTCTATGAGCCGAAAGCAGTAGTGAAAAAATTTTGAGCCCCCCCACCGCAATTTGTCTGGTCGCGTCACATATCCCGAAGAAGGCGGGGATTATCAAAAATGTGTACACTTTCAAAAAGAAATTTCGCCCCCCCCTTAAAAAATTCCTGGATCCGCTCCTGCGGGCGAGTCCAGGATTTGAACCAGCACCTACTGATCCGCGGTCGAATAACTTACCGACTTCGCCACTGGCTCCAGCCGGCAGGTTTAAACATGTGTTGTTCATATGAATTGATATAATCCTTAAAAGTTCGCTGTATGTGTTTTTGACTACACAACTGCATACATTTACTGTAACCGAGAAGTTCGTTAAATGGCAATGTCAATAGACTTATACAGAGACAAACATTACTTGTTAAATAAAACGTAATTACTACTTATACAGATTCTGAAATATTTAAAACTATACAGTGCGAGCTATTTATTAAAATATTTATTGAAACCACTTAAATATTTATATTACTTTCAATTATACACTAACACATATCAAATTAACCAATAGCTTTGGCGAGTCTGAAAAATTTCTTATACCTTAGGTTGTGGTGATAATATTCATATTTTGTGCTAACATAAATAGAATTCAATAGATCCTGCTATTTACAGCAACGATTATGATTAATCGCGGAATGAGAATAACAAAAAGTACAAAAAGAAACTTAAGCAAGGCTTAATCAGTACATGTAAAATACATTTTGTCGCATGAGCAATTAAACAAATAAAAAGGATTAAAAATAATAACCATACAGATGGCTGCAGATTCAAAGCACCCTAGCTTAAAAGTTTTAGCGATGTTTGTATGTCTTGCAATCAATCATGTATGTGTTTCAAGATAGATTACTCTTACTGTATAGACCTCTAACAGTTTTACACAAACACAACTGCAAACTCACCATGTATTTGGAAACTAACAGTAGAAGTAAAAATCGTGTACCAGTTGAAGAGAAGATAGTGGTTTAGAATTGCGCTATTGGATTAACATCATAATCACTGACATCGTTCTCGGGTGAGATAATGAATCATTATTCTTTCGTGCATTTTGAACTCTATTCTCACCCGTTACAGACATCCTCGAGAGATGAAACTGACGTTAGCATTCGCTCAACATCCTTGAAGACAATGAAATCAATGTTAGATTCGATATTCTATCATTTAAGTTATCAATTATATTGATTACTGATTAGATTATGGCCTTTAGAAAAGTTTTCTTAGAGAACCCACGGATGGTCATAAACAGAATTAAGCCTTTTCACAGATTCGAATTCTCAGCTAATGATTTAACCAGTTGGAAGACTACTAAAATAAATAACAAATAATAAAAATTAACACCTATTTTCTAATCTACAGATGATATCATGATATTGAACAATACTATGCACATGTTCATAACGTATAACGTATAACGTAACGTATAAGATATCACTTAGAGCATTATGCACTTACAAGGTTTTAACTTACTCAGTATGAAAAGATTGTTCTATCGAGAATACAAGATGTCTCAAAGAATCACAGGGACACAGCAGCAGAAGCAGCAATATCTTTTCAGATATTTAATTAACTAACCGCTTCAAGCGTTCCCACAAAAACCCAATCAAAGCGAATGTCCATGAACCTGAATCTCAAAAACTGTAACGTCGAATTTACAATATCTAATTTGCGTATACCAAAAGTGTAATACGTTTAGATTAATATTTTACAATTTATAAAAATTACTTTAAAGATCATTCAAATTAGCAATTTTTACAATAATTTTAATAGTCATTGTTTTCATTCAATAACAATACATTTTATGGACTTCATCAGTATTGCATGATTAGGAAAGTTCTAGACGATGGGTATAGCGTAGGCACATCTACTTTCGATGCCCAAGTTGTACTTGTTGCCACTTCCATCCTTGTACAAGCTTGAAACAATCCTAAACCATCCATTCTCTCCCTAAATATTCAATCAATCAAGCGTCAATCAATGGCCAATTTAATAAATTAATCAATCAATAAGGATTTAGTTATGAATTGTTATTTAATTTAAGCTCAACATACTTTTCTCTACTATAATCAATTCAGCAATCAAGCAATTCATAAAAAACAATTTTATAGACTTAGCGTTTCATATAAGTTCCAAGAAACATAATAAATTATGATATTGCCAAATGCGTAATTTTAATGAATAGCACTAGCACTTGCAAAACATTTCAAAAGATAAACTGTTCCAAAAGCCCTATTAAGGACGCGTCCAATTATCCTTAAGCTATTGCCTAATACCACTGCCATATAATCAACAAAGTACAACTCAGTAGTAAAGAAAATTCTTTCATCTGATATACAAAACTGTCAATACACAGTTTCTATAGACTCATTGGCAAGCCATCCATCAATATAACTCATCCAGAACTGTACTATTTAATAATCTGATAAAAAAAATATGCAATTATTTCTCAGTAGCAATATCCATAGACTCAACTTTGTCTACACTCCTTTGCGCAGTTATGAAATTTATTCTCATAGTTAAACAGACCAGCGAAAGCATACACAATTAGTCAGAGACAAAATTATATTTCAAAAGTTTTATCTACTGCGTTGTAAGGATTGATTGAAGTAGAATTTTAAAATTCTGCATAAGAGATTAAAGAATTCCTACCCAAGGCTGACCCCAGGAGTTTCTTCCTATCCAGTACTCCACCCCATCCTCAACACCCCATCCAACAATAGACACTATGTGATTTATCTGAAACAACAACAACATGTGCACAATCTGATTGGTACAGCAAAATATAAGCATCAGATTATATTGCTAAACAAATAGCACTAGCAATTGAAAAAAACACTGCATGTAGATAAACTGTTTCAAAGGCTCCATTTAGGGCGCATCCAATTATCCTTAAGATAAATTACCTAATAAAATTGCTCTGTAATCAACAAAGTAGAGCTTAGCAGTAAAGAAAATATTATTGCAATATTATTTTTTATTGTATACACACATTATAAATATACAATTTGGAAGCTTGTATCCACTATAATATATAGAGCACTTTGAAACCAAAGTCTAGTTATGCACACATGTATATGTATATGCACACACACAAAATATATGTGCACGTTAATATCTATAAGATTCTAAAAACTATTAAGACGTGCAAAACCACAAAACAATGAATTGAAGGACAGAGTGGTGAAAAATAAAATTTGAGCCTATTAATAGCATAACTTACCATTATCATTATGTAATAATTTTATTTTAAAGCAATTTTAAAAGGAGAGGATTGCTATTAAATCCACTCCTGAATGCACACATTTAAGTATTAAAACTAAGAATGTCAGAAAACAAACAAAGTGCAATAGATGACATACATATCCAATAGACAACATACTAATTACAATAAATAAATATACTAAATGATCTCTATACATACACCAATATCTTCAGAATACTCCTGATAAACACCACCATTGTATTTATCTTCAAATGTATCCGTTGCCATAATGCCACAACTACAACAGTATAAACACGAAGCATGCAACGAGGACATCAGTACAAGCAAACACTAACACAGTCACTTACTAGAGTAAAATAGTGATGCTCGCTATAAATGCCTCCTGTGTAGGCGTCAAACTTTGTCGTAGCCATTATACCGCAGCTATAGTAAAACATCAAAAAGAACTTTGCGATAGCTAATGTACAATCTAATGTTGCTACCTTTATGAATATATATTACTTTCATTGTCATCATCTTCTTCCCTTAAATCCCCGTTTAACAAGGGTCGGGATACGAATAGACCTTCTCCACCCTTCTCTGTGCCATAACATATCATCAGTCAATCCCTATAATCTCTTCTAATCTTTTTATACAATTTTGTAGTAATTTCTGGAGTTTAGACGCTTACCAACCGAATGCCCTTTCATTGGTTTGGATCTTAGTGCATTAGTCGCCTTCTATGACACGTGCAAAAACCGGTTGGTCTACAATTCAAGCAACCCGAAAACAATACGGGTAATGAATATTTAGTTAATATAAACTTTGGCAATTCATATAATCATTGATACTTTTCAAACTAAATGCAAGATTGCTCGAATAAATTTTTTTATTGCAAAAAGTGCAGTAGGATGTACTTTATGCTATCCCTATAAGAATATATATATACATACAGTGCGTCAACATTGTGCAACTTAACTATTAAATACATATCTACAATATAAAAATTAGATATACTTCTAATCTAAATATTAAACAAATTCTTGAAGAAAATAATACTAAGTTAAATGTACAATTCTAAAAGTCAAGAGTTACTTCAGGCAGAAATTTCAAATACAACTGTTAACATACAACATTTAGGATTCCCTCAGGAGCATACCATTGATTATTTAACATAATGAATCTAAAATACAGTATCAGCAATAGCACCTGATACCTGATTGGGCCATTCTGAGAGATCTCTGCCATCATCCTTTCTCTCCCACTCACTGTAGCAAACTCAGACACTCTCCAGCGAGTGTAGTTAGCTATCTTAAAACACTTACTTCCCTCACATGTGCCGCATTCATTAAAAGGAGTGCACTCTAAAACATTTAACATATCTAATTAAATATAATTACTTAAACATATTTAAATAATTATTTAATACAATATATATATATATATATATATATATATATATATATATATAGTGCAAAGATGTTAGGATGATATCATACTGTTGACTATATTATTCTCTATCAATTAATCAATACATTAAACAAATATTATCACGTCTACAGTCAAACGTAAATAAACAATCACAACAGTCTGCAAATAACTAAGAATGAATTTTTTATAGTAATTTAAGACGTGACATTTTAGGCCCGAGATTCACATCCTGTAAACTAGTTCCTCCACTCAGGTCAAATTGAGAATTCATGATGACATGATTCATATCTAACAAGTCAAATATATCACACCAAAGCAAAGAACAAGGGTGCCTCAAATTTGATATCGTTACCAATCTGTCTGTCCATAACAGCTGTTATAGCTGTTTTAAAATACATGTATAGTTTACAATTTTAGTTACTGTTTTCAAAATGAAGTTAGCCTATGCCACATATCAGACACAGAAGCCTAGAAAAACTTAGCCAATTCTTTTGCTAATGTTAAAATTAATATTCTTAATCCAATATTTGTTCTTGATTTCGTATTATTTCGAAAGAAATTACTTTGTTGAGATATTGTCCTACTACTTTAGAAAAATTTAGTGTCGTAACAGTAATTACTAAAACTGAACATAAGGCTTTAACCTAATTAGACAGTAGCAAGACAATGCACGTCAATCATACCCTGATTCTTGGCCTGATAATTGTTACAAGTCTCATCAGGTATTCCCTTATCATGAGCATACTTATACACAGGCATATCATCACCGCCGCCACAAGATCCAGCGTTACCGCAATCTATCACATTCTGAACAGACAGATAGGCTGATGGCCACGCCCCCTTTCTCTTGATGTTGATTCTGTCAGCCAATGCGCTGGTGGCTCCCATGGCCCAGCAGGAGCCGCAATCTGTTTAGAAAACAGCAACAACAACAACAGAATTAACAAGATATACGTTATACAAAAAGTTTTGTGTGTGTGTCCAGACAAAGTATAAGCCAACCGTAGAATGCATATGTCTTTAGAGGTGATTTGGCAGAAACTAAGGAAAACAGTGGGAAACTACCTCAGAATATATATTTTATAAACGATATATTGACATGGTGGCTGAAGCCAGTGGCAACGTCGTTAAGGTACTCTACCACGGATCAGTAAGTGTGGGTTCAAATCCTGGGCTCGCCCGTTACTGACATCGCTTTCGAGTGAGAAAACTGACGTTAACATTAGCTTTACCAGCTTTTTTATATTAAAGATTGGTAAAGGCTTGGATGTTATGAAGGGATACACTTGTCCATCAATGGTGTGGTCCTACTGAGTGTGAAAGCAAAATGTGAGTAGAAATATGTACCTTGAACCTGCCACTTGGCAGAACACGAGTTGGAGAGAGAGAGTCAGAGATATTAGAAGTTATAAGTTAAATCCAAGGACTTTAATATCCTAGACTGTAACGCCCTATCATATGTTCCATAGCAGAATGTAAAGAGATCAATATTAATTTAACCTTACAAGCGACAACAAGCCTTCACAGTTTTAGGAAGAGTACATAATAGTATTTGTCAACTTTGGATACATTGTGCTCCAAGTTAAGTCGATAAAGCATACAAAGTATAAAACTTTGTAACTTCATGATCAATTTAAATACAATAAAATATTGATTCTTACACTGTGGTATATGCTGATTGCGAGTCGTGCTTACATAGTTAGTACCACTCACATTTCTCCAATCCCAAGACTTAGGCAAATCTTTCAGATCTATCTTAAGCCAGGATGGTACAGTCTTTCTGTAAACAGCACAATAAATCATTAAAGCCACGCAAAAGAAGAGATAAGGTGCATACACATTAGTGCAAACCTACAGATAATTCTGATCCTGAATAAATTCAACTATGCAATACACCTGGGATTGCAGACGATGAAGTTTCTAACCCAACTTTAAAAGATATAATGAGTGCAATCTCTTTTGACCTTCAAAGCTGTTTTATTTATCTACCTTGACACAAATAGGAACAGACACAAACATATCAATAGCAAATAAGCAAAAAAATATATGAAGAGGGTTACCACAAAAGTGCCTAAGATGTTTGAGTTAACAGTATATTGTACCTTGTAAAACTTACCAAAATGATGACTACTATTCAAGAAGTCATTCATTTATTGATTCCATGTTGCATTTTATACCAATTAACAAATGATAAATATGGAGGGCTTTGGCCGTAAGTTTGTAACAATGCCTCATGAAATGTCGACGGAATGTTGAGACCTTCTACACAAAACTTGACATCACCTGGTCAATGCATACAGCCAGTGAGCAACAGAGTTATTAAAAAGTTGCAATAATTTTTACCTTGTTAAAAGCAGCATCACTCCAATAACAGCATCTTTAGTTCCAATTTTGTAAAAATTGAGCTAAATATTTATAAGCTTACTGCACGATGAAATTTGAAGTATATATTAAATTCATCACAGATATACAGACTGGGGCAAAAATAATCCCTAGCAAAATGCCAATAACTTCAACAAAACTCAATATATTTGTACAAAATGTGTGGAGCTTCTAAAGGAGTAATTTCGCCATATAACTTGCAAATTTGATGAAAATCTTTTGAGCAGTAACAATATTACAGTGTTTCTATGAAAAAAATGCAAAAATCAATCTTAACAAGGTTTTTTTTATCAAAAATCTTAATAACTTCAACAAAACTCAAAATAGTTTAACAAAATTTTCGGAGCTTCTAACGGAGGAAGTTCTGCACATAACCTGCAAATTTGGTGCAAATATATTCAGAAGTAACACAAATACAGCGTTTCTTCGAAAAAAGTGTTAAAATCAATTTTAACAAAGCTCATTTAAACAACACTACCAGAAATTTCCTTCAAAATTTTAAAATAATTTTAACAGAAGAACGACTTTTATGCATCTTTTATTGGAGCAGCTAACAAGGTAGTGTAGGCTTATACTCCACCACTTAAGTAAACGGCCCCTTTCAGCGTTATTATTTTCTTAAAAAGGAACGACTGACATTTCGGAAAGCCTTGTTGAAATTGATTTTTGCACTTTTTTCGTAGAAATGCTGTAATTTCGTAACTACTGCAAATATTTTCACCAAATTTGCAGGTTATACGCAGAAATTCCTCCCCTAGAAGTTCAGAAAATTTAGTAAAGATATTGTGAGTTTTCATGAAGTTATTAAGATTTCGCTAAGGGATTATTTCTTTTTGCCCCAGTCTGTAGTATAACACAGTGAGACAATAAAATGGGACTTACATGACTGGTTGAATATCTTTACCATAAGATGGATCAAAGCATCCCTTTCCAATTCGGCTAGCAGTGGCAACACTGCAGAGGAATGTAGCTATTACTAAGACTGCTATGTATGTCTTCATCTTTATTTCAATCTGTAAAATATTCATGTAAAGATAAATTTATTGAAAACAACAACAACAAATAGAGTGCTACTGTAGTCAACAGCACTCAGCACCACTAAACCAAACTATGGCATAAGTAAAAAACAAAAGGATCAAACTTGATATAACAGTCAGAAAACTAGATTTATATAATTATATATATATATATATATATAATATTATATATATACAGTCATGGCCAAAAGTTTAGCACCGATGAGCATTATTCCCTAAAAATTTGTATAATGTGACTTAGTAACAATATTTCCCAAGTGAAAATCGGTCAATCACTAAAAACATGATGCTGGGCTGTCACTTGTTACTAAATACACTTGTTTGATTAATACAATGATTATTTGCTTGAGTGATTAGTGTCAGGCATGACACACCCTCTGTGAACCAGGCAAGGTAAATATTCCAGTTTGCAGACGTCCAGCCAGAGACTGTTCAAGCATAGCCGTAGACTTCAGTAGTGACAGTCAAGTAACTTGTTGGTTGTTAGGAAGTTATTGTCTGTTACGTAACTGAACTCTTGTCCACTATTTGACACTTACGCCCTCTTTTGTCAGCCCAGCTTATGTATGTATCTCTCTCCTACTGGTCATTTGATAAATCGACTTGAATAGTTCACAGTGTAGGACAGGAGTTAAGCCATTTATTGAATTATCACTAGAATTCCATTGTAGTAGCCAAACAGCTTAGTTTTTGACATTTTTGCATACAATATTATACTCATAAGGTAATAGATATGAAATTGTATCAACACAAAGGGAAAATCCAAAGAAACTTCTCCTACAAAGCGTGCACAAATTGCGGTACTGCATGAGCTGAACATGTCTCATAGTGAGATAGCTAGACGTTTACACATAGCCAAGTCGACAGTGACTTGAGCTATAGCGAGAATGAATGAATTGAAGGGCTATAAGTCTCGCAGAAGGTCTGGACGTCCGCGCATCACCTCGCCTCGCACTGACAGAAAAGTCCGATGTGTTGCTACAGCGCATCCAACGTGGTCATCAGCGCAAATTGCTTCTCAGACACGATCAGCAGTAAGTGGCAGGACTGTGAGAAGACGTCTCCTAACTGAATTCAACCTACCATCGCGACGCCCAGCAAGGAAACCTCGCCTGACCGCCAAGAATATCAAGGATCGCCTGAGGTTCTGTAGAATCTACCGTCACTGGACGTGCGATAATTGGATGAAAGTTCTCTTTTCGGATGAATCAACGTTCTCGCAGTTCAGATCCTACATCAGACACGTGCGGCGCCCAGCAAATCAACGGTATAACACCCGCTATGTGATACCGTCTGTGCGGCAAGCACCAACAATAATGGTCTGGGGGAGCTTCTCTGGAACTGGCAGAGGTGGCTTATGGTTTATGCCGAAAAATACTTCGATCAACGGACAGAAATATCTATCAGTTTTGCAAGATAAACTATTGTTAAACATGGAATTCCTTAACTGTTCAATATTTCAGCATGATGGAGCGCCCTGCCATCGGTCAGCCATTGTTACCAACTGGCTCACAGAACAAGGTGTGGTGGTCCTTGGACCTTGACCTGGGTCCAGTCCAGATCTCAATCCTATTGAAAATCTGTGGATTTACATGAAACAGAAGGTAGCAGCAATGAATCCGTCATCTGAACAAGAACTTATTAAAGCAATTAAGCGAGTGTGGACTAGCGAAATAACCCTCGAGTACTGTCGCAATCTTGTGCAATCCATGCCTGATCGGATTAAAGCAGTCATTGCAAACAAAGGAAGTCACACCAGATACTGAGACTAGTGAAAATATGTATGTAGTACATTGACTTTTAATAAACATAAACAGTAGTTGCTTTACTTTTAGCACGTCTGGCGCTACAGATTAATGTATTTCAAGTTTAGTGTATTTATCTAATCGGTGCTAAACTTTTGGCCATGACTGTATATACATATATATATATATATACACTGTATATATAATTATATATATATCTGTAAAAGTAAACACGCATTATATTGAAATGACAAATTATTTTGATATCTATAAATTTTACAAATTTTAATACCACATGTTTAAACCATTAGACAATTTAGTCCATTTTCTGAATAACTAGTCCAGCGAAGGTTCGAAATTTACTCTCAGATCAGCGCGGCTGGGATATATATATAGATATAAATATATATATAGATATAAATATATATATATATATATATATTTATATATATATATATATATATACTGTGTTTCAAAATAGTAAACACTTTTTAATACGATTTGTTTTCAAACAATAATTGTTCAAAACTAATACAAGAAAGGGTAACGTCACAAGAATGTTTATAACATCTCATCTATAAACAAAATGAGATGAAATTCACGCATAAAAAGCGTTATTAGACTGTTTATTATTAGACTGTTTATTATTAGACTGTTTATTATTAGACTGTTTATTATTAGACTGTTTATTATTAGACTGTAGGAAGAAGAGCTGGATAGGACACATTCTAAGGGGGG
This sequence comes from Enchytraeus crypticus, assembly GCA_905160935.1. Taxonomy (NCBI): domain Eukaryota; kingdom Metazoa; phylum Annelida; class Clitellata; order Enchytraeida; family Enchytraeidae; genus Enchytraeus; species Enchytraeus crypticus. The sequence continues at coordinate 255,546 of CAJHZI010000005.1, forward strand.
AAGATCTATTAAAAGAGGTCATAGAAGGTAGAAGGGAAGGAAAAAGAGGCAGAGGCAGGCCGAGATTAGGTATGTTAGAAGATTTAAAGACCCACTCATATGTGGAAATGAAGAGGAAGGCAGAAGACAGAGAAGAGTGGAGGCGTTATGTACCATGGACCTGCCAGTAGGCAGTGCACTAAGAGAGAGAGACTATTTGTTAGGGTTGAACATTTTAAACATACAAATGAAAAGCCTTCTAAGTTATGTTAAATCACATTTTGGGGGCAGTATTTAGCGCACTCGGTTAAGCTGCATGTCAGTTGAATGAAGTTAAGATCCATCGCATCGGTTAGTACTTTATGGGCAACCACCTTGGAAGACCGAGTGTTGACAGCTTTGAAAGAAAAATCTCGAGGGTGTTGGAAGGTTATTCTTAAATCCGCGCCGGCTGCAATTGAAGCGCCAACAAAAGGCAACGATTACTAATGACCATGGAGAGGACAGAGGAAATAACGAAAACTACAAACAGAAACCAAGAAAAGAAACTATGTAGCACGCGCGGTATGTCATGTTTGTAACTAAACGAAAAAAAAAATAAAATATTTGTGTGTACACGTCTTTTTTCCATCCTACAGATATGTATCTAGATGCCTGTATTTAAATATTTTATTATGAAATAATGCTATATTTTTGTTAAGAAAATAGACTTAAGAAAATATTACTATAAAGAGCAGTATAAATACCTTATCCAGCATATATAGTAACTATACGATTTATATTGTAAGTTCATCAGTATCTAATTTATATTTAAATAATACTAAGTTACACAGAATACAATATGTGGGGCTCTTACGCTATCGCCCCTAATCGGACCAAGTCGTAAGATTTTCACTAAATTTTCGCAGTGGATATAGAGCGATCATAGTAGGGTTAGGGTTAAGGTAATATCCATACAATAATATCCTAACTCTAATCCTAACCAAAACCCAAAAGTCTAGACAGCAGCGACAGAGTAAGAGCTCCTAATTTGTTTCTAGGCAACTATCCTGCACTAATTAATTTAATATCTTAGATAACCTTTTGGATTGTAGAATTTAACCTCTATCTTATTTAAAGAAGGTGCTCTATTGACAGACTTATGACAAGGTTACCCTAGTTTATATTATTCCGGGTTTTATTATAGAAATAAAATCATGTGAGAAGTTTGTTTACAAACATTTGTTTACATTAGTCACAAGTTGTCAACTGCGTAAAAACCTAATTATACTGGTTAAAGTGATCGAATAGAGAATCCGAATCTTTATTATAAAAGTAAAGTAAACACCCGTTATAGTGAATAATCAACTATGTTGGTATCTATCACTTTTTAATACTACATGTTTAAACCGTTAGGCAATTTAGATCATTTTTCGTATAACCAGCCCAGTGAATGTCCGAGGTTTTACTCTCAGGTCAGCGCGGCCGGGATTCCAACCCACGAGGGTTCAATTCACCTACGGATCTATCATTTAAAACGTCATGACTTTACCCCTACGCTATTTAGACATACAATGAAATATATATGATAGAATCTGGCTGTATCAGAGAGAATATAACTATACGTAATAACTATAACATGCTTTAATGATGAGGGCTCGATTGAGATCTTATAGAAGTTAAGGATCATGAGCTAATATTATAATAAAACGAGACAAGAGAAATGTTCGCTAAAATATGGCGGAAATTACAAGAATCCTGGGTAACATCGATAAGCAGATAATTAACCATGATCGACATGGTTAAGCTGATATATGTTGTATTATAAGCAAACTTCGGTAGTACTACTTGAAGAAAAGTGGAAGCAAATTATAATGGTTAATTTACGTGCTGTAAAAGTAGCCTAAAAGCAAAAAGTACTTGATCAGAATTTTTCTCAAACAAACGTTCCTATTAAGTTCTTGATAAAAACGTAGTAGGTATTGAGAACTTGAAATTATATCTATATATGATTAGACTATTATTAATTGTCATTAATGTAATTTATGTTAAAATCATGCATTTATGCTATTGGCCAGGCAGTGGTCAAGCTGCAGAGTATTTGAATCTGACTGGTCAGTTACCAAATGACCAAGCGTCACCTGTAGTAGAATACGTGCTGATTCGTGCAAGAGAGACATTGAAGTGGTGGCGGCCCGACGGCAAGTCCACACGGGTTAGGCCAAGGGCCGGAACCGGAGTCGAGGCCGGAGTATTGATATTTCAGGGATTGTATGCTTAGACCTTACATTGTGCTTTATGTCGTGTGTTCGTACATATTGAGTTGTAGTGCTGTAATTATTGACGATTAAATTGTGAGGCAATAGGCCTTTATAGAAATCTGTGTTTTGACTTCGATATTTAAATCAGTTAAGGATTAATCACAGAGATCCTCACAACTACAGCAGATCGGAGTCCCACACACCTGGAGAAATACAATCCCTGGTGTACTAGTAAGAGCAGGCCTAGGCATTCAATTACAGTCACGGACCGAACAAACGTCCTGTGCTGTGCTCCAACGGCGAGTTGCGAGACTGAAGGCAACTTCAGCGACGCGAGTTCCATATAATTGCTAGGAAAAATACCTAAATGTCACACAAAATTGTCCCATATTGACATTTTCCACTTATTACCTAACTGAGGAAGGCCACGGGAAACTATTTCAGAAGCCAAATTTTTCCCAAATTTTAGGCTACATAAGGTAGGCATATGGATAAGGCATAGACTTTGTGAAGGGATTAACTTGTTGATCTAAGGAGTGCTCTTATGGAGCGAGAAAACAGACTTTGAGTTTGAAAATGTACCTTGAACCTGCCACTTGGCAGTGCACTGAAGAGAGAGAGAGAGAGAGAGAGAAGAGAGCTAGGTAAAGGAGCTTGTCACATTGACCTGGTCCTGAATTATAATTTGAATTAATTATAGAAATGTTGGCTGATAGCTATATATATATATATATATATATATATATAGGGGCGGATCCAGAAATTTTTTAAGGGGGGTCCGAAAATTTTTTGAGAGTGTAATTTTTTTCCTTACGCCTTCTTCGGGACATGTGCCACAACCAGATAAATTTTTATGGGGGGGGGGGAGGGGGCTCAAAATTTGTTCACTACTCAGATCGGCTCATAGGGGGAAAATCTAGTCCTATATTTGTTTTGGAAAAAATAGGTTAGTTTTTTTCACCTCTGAAGAAACTCTGCGGATCTCTACGAATTGCAAAAGTGACCTAATTTTGGCGGATAGGGGGGGACTTAAACCCCTCCCAGCCAAGGCTGTTTGCACCACTGCTACGGGACAGAGTTCACATTTTTTACTTACACCCCTTTTTCCTCCAGTTTGGTTATGCATTCATTGGTTCAAGTGAAAATTGAGAGCTAGTGAAACGGTCAACATTTTTCAGGCCCCTTCCGTTATACAGAGATCCAGGTATATCCGAGAAAAAATCGAGCTTTTGGAACTGCATTCCCTGTCTTACCCTGCCCCTGCCCTCCCCCCCCAAACCACTGCCATTACTATCATATTTAAGCATCGAATTTGCCATAGGAACAATGAAAATCTAGTTTAATTTTCTTTTTGCCGGACCTAAGGGGGGGACCGGGCCCTCTGGGCCCCCCTGGATCTGCCACTGTATATATATATATAAATATATATATACTGTATATATATATATACAGTATATATCTATATATATATATACAGTATATATATATACAGTATATATCTATATATATATATATACAGTATATATATATGTATATATATACATATATATATATATATATATATATATATATATATATATATATAGGCCTATATATTGGCTATATTTTGAACCTGTATAATAGGGCCTAGTGTCAGAGAGAGAGAGAGAGAGAGAGAGAGAGAGAGATCGCACTTAATTCAAATGTTTAAAACAATTATTAAAATGTTTAGATTAATAAACATTGGCCTATTTATCTTAATGAGGCATACGCTTCTATCTGATCCAATGCGCGCGTAGTGTTACGTAGTAGTATTGCGCGTAGAAAAAGAGAGAAAGAGAGATAAAGAGAGAGAGAGATAGAGAGAGATTGAGAACATACCGAAGTTAAGAGAGACAGAGAGAGGGGAGAGAAAGATAGAGCAGAAGACTGGAAGATTAGAAGGGTACAAGGGTGCAAGGGTGCAAGGGTACAAGGGTGCTAGGGTGCAATGGTGGAAGGGTGGAAAGGTGGAAAGGTGCAAGGGTAGAAGAGTACAAGGGTGCAAGGGTGCAAGGATGGAATGATGGAAGGGTGGAAGATTGGAAGAATGGATTGAGAGAGAGAGATATATATATAAAGAGAGAGAGAGAGAGAGAGAGAGAGAGAGTACACATTGAGGATGAGACAGAGCGAAAAAGTGAGAGAGAGATAAAGAGAGAGAGAGAGAGAAAGTGAGAGAGACAGAGGGAGAGGAGACAGAATATAAATGAGGATG